>JARHVA010002469.1:1030000-1265000 GCA_037957365.1 Torreya grandis | reverse complement strand
ATAACCCAAGATCAAACGCGTATTCCATAGAACTGAGTGCATTTTTTTAATAATATTTCTACCTTTATATGTTTTAAGGACCTCAATTCCAATCTAATACAATTTCCTAAATGTATCATCAAATTTGTATGTTCCAATATTGCCAAGTCAAAAATAAAATACAAACATGTGTTCATAAGGATTGGTTTTAGGGTTAACATCATCATACTAGCTCACTAAAATGTCATTTTGATTCAGTTACATTTTATGTATTCTTTCCTATATAAATTTATCATATTACATTTTATGCTTTATTTAATGCATAAATCTCTACCTATATTCTTTAAATGGATTATATTCCTCATTGAAGAGATTCATCAACATTTTTAATTTCCCCATATAAATATTTCATATATAAATGCTTCTTAAGCTATGAATGCTTTTTGTGGTTTATAAAAATCCATGTCTATGGTCATTATAGACTTAACAATATGTAGTTTCAACATTAAAGTATATGACAAGTATATGTGTTGATTAGAGTGGTTTGTGCTCTAAGGTTTAAGTTATTTAATTTTTCTTGAACATTTTGATATTGGTTGAAAAATGTGTCAAGAAAACTCTTCAACTATCCATTTCACAAATGTGGTTCAATATAAACATTGATATAGTGAAATAAGTACAGTGAAATGGAATAAATAGAACTTAGTGTGACATGGAGGGTAGAGTTTGTTCTTAATTATTTTTGATGTAGACATAGAAACAAGTTGAATTAATTTTAGATATCTAAAATAGAAATGAGTTGAAATATGAAGTTAGTTTTGAAATTTTTGTGTTCCCTATATAGATTCACATTATGGTGTTATCTATTGATTGAAATTTTCCCATTGTGAATGTGACAAAACTATAATTACTTTTCTACTTGAGCCTATGTCTATTGAGTTGGGTGATATTTTACGATTATTTTAATGTCTTGGAGACCTTTGATTTTCTTATTCTTGCATTTAAAACCCTAGGTGTACTTGTGGGATATAGAAACCTACAAAATAATTGTGATTTTAATGAACTAGGATAAACCTAATCATCCACATTGATTTTTTAATACTACCTACATATAGAGATAATCGAACGAGTGTATCAAGCCACAAAGCAAATTTTTAAATAATTTGGGCTTATACCTACTAAATTGGAATGGAGAAAATTTTCTCCAAAAAACATTTTCTTATATTTTATATAAATTGGACTATTTCAAACCATTTAGGCATAGATCATTTTGAATGAATTAGACTATTTTGAATTATTTGGACTTATACGTACTAAAGTGGAGTGGATAAAATTTTCTCCAAAAAATAAATTTCCTATATTCCAAATAAATTGGAGTGTTTCAAACTATTTGGGCATAAATCACTTTTACTGAATTGGACTATTTTGAATAATTTGGACTTATGCCTACGAAAGTGGAGTGGATAAAATTTGTTCCAATAAATGAATTTCCTATATTCTAAATAAATTGTAGTGTTTCAAACCACTTAGGTATAGATCATTTTGAATACATTGGGTTATTTTAAATAATATGGACTTATGCCCACTAATGTGGAGTGAAGAGAATTTTCTCGAATAAAAAAATTGTTATATTCAAAACAAATTGGACCGTTTCAAAGCATTTGGGCATAAATCAATTAGAATAAGTAAGGATATATTTATTTTTATTTATTTTTAATTTTTTAAAGATATGTTAAATTGGGTTAACAGGGACTCATACCCATATAATATAGATCCATAAAATAAGTGTGAATAGAAAAAAAACAAAATGGAATAAAACTTTCAGGATCTCAACAAAAACAATTCCCTACAACCAATAAGATATGAAAATTTTCAGCCAAAAAACCATACTAGACAAAAGAAAAAATAAAATAACCAACTAGTTAGATTCAAAATAGATGACCAATTTCTTGGCCTCGGAACTTTCCTAAGCTTTGTTTCTCATTTTTCCTTTGGTGTGATTCCCAATAGATTGATATTTTTCCTTGCCCTACCTCTTGCACTTTAGACTGGTAAGCTTAGGTTCCTCTTTCTCCTTTATGAGCTCCTCACTGTAATCCTCCTCTTCATTCCTTTGAGAAGTTTTAGTGCCTTGGGGAGTGAACTCATTCAAACTATTGTGTTCTTTTCTAAATTTAATTTCCTTGATCCCATGATGAAGGAGGCCTTTGAGATTGTCAACTTCATCTGTTATTTCATTATAAATCAATTTTTGAATCAATATTTTGGTGAAAAGCGTGTCAATAGATTGCTTTATTTCATCGTTGTTCTTGTGATAAATAAACCTCCATCCCATATTGGTAATGTGAGACACGTATTCAATAATCCCCCCATATTTACTTCTCACTTTGGAGTCCTCCTATGAAAACTTAGATCTAGCTCCTTTAATCTAATCCTTCTCATCTTTATTAGGTTCAAATCTCATGAAGAAATCCTCTTCCCTATTATATTCATCCTGCTCACTGGGGATGTCAATCACCTGCAAGATAATTTTAGACCATAATGGTTCTCCCTTATTGACCAATAATAATATAATCCCTTGGTGGATAATATCCATTGAGGGATTACACTTAAATTTTGTAACAAGAGCTTCTAAGGATTTAAAAAGGAAAAATGGAAGACTGATAGTATGCCCCTTGAAGTGGTTAAGTAATAAGAAGTTTTGAGATAATATTACCATGTGTTTTCCCTCTAATTTGATTTAATGTATGATCTTTATACAAACATCAGGCCACTTTCTCCATAGGCCAGTCCTCACAAACCCTTTCTGGGATGCAACCTTGGGTTTTTATTTCTCCTTACTATATAAAATGTTGATGAGTTCCTTCTTCCTCTTCTTATCCTTAAAATATTTTACCCTAGAATATAAAATGCCTATTATCTCATTGATAAACTCCTTAATTATTATAATTCTTAGCATTTACATAGAAACCTCTCTATCCTTCCATCCCTGGGTGAAATCCTTAGATAGTCTAATATCATGTCCTACTAGACATTCCATGAAAGTCACCATCCCTCCTTTAACCATCTTGTGCCAGACATACTCATCTACTTTGACATCCTCATAGGATATGGGTTTTAACCTATCTTAATCACCACTCATAATGTGTTTCTAAAAACTTCTTCTGCAAGCTTCCCATTTCAAACCCTTAGAACTATAATGCATTTTGTAAATGGATCCAAATAAATTATGGTAGAGGGAGGCCAAATTGATTTGAACATGAAATGCCTTGAGAAAGGAATGATTAATGATATCCTTACATGTTTTGATATTTAATCCCTTAAGCTGAATTTGAATAATCATTAATAAGGCCATCATTTCATTGTGTTGGATGTCCTTTAACAAAATTAATAAAGGGAGTGATGTCAATAGGGAAATTATTATCATTATAGTTAGTGAGGGAGATTTTATAACCCCTATATTAGCCATTTTATCAGTGATCTTAGATTTTTTTATCAGTGATTTTATGAATTATTTAGACTTATACCTATAAAATGGAGTGAGGAAGATTTTATCCAAAAATAAGTTTTGTTTATTCCAAATAAATTAGGCTGATACAAACCATTTGAGCATAGATCATTTTGATTAAATTGGGATATTTGAAATAATTTTAAATTATACCCACTAAAGTGGAGTGGAGAATATTTTTTCCATAATTATGTTTTCTATATTCTTTATAAATTGAATTATTTCAAACCTTTTGGAAGTACATCATTTTGAATAGATTAGACTAGCCAAATTATGGATGAGAACATATTAAGCAATCTAGTTCATCTATATAATAAAATATCTTGACAATTGTTTGTTTTTCATTGGGAATATCTTCATGAGAAAGTGTCAATATACTAATAGATCATTTTGGTCAATTTTAAGATAAATCAATGGACTATCCACTTGCACTTATCCAGATCAAAATAATTCTAAATTAGAACTGATTAGTTTGAAATTAATTGAATTGTATTTGAGATAATTTAGAATTGATTTGTATGAAATTGATGATAATATTTATTACTATAATTATAGTTTATAATTAATAAATACACTTGAAATAATCATAATATGGAAAAATTACATCTTTCTAAAGATTGATTCACAACTATTAGCATGGCTCTTTTGTTTTCTCCCAAGAATGTGATGATAAACGTCATTTTGATTATCAAATCATTTTAATCTATTTGACTTATATTTCTAGTATATCTACTTGATGTAACATAACTCATTTTCAATTTGTGATTTGTAACACAATTCTGAGAATTATAATCAATAAACAATGTGTCGACAATTGAAAAATCATCTCCAAAGGTCCCTTTAAAAATAACTTCATCCAATTTCTTTATGTTTATATTAAATGGATTAGAATATCTTTTCCCAAAAATAAACATTAAATTTGAACTTGTGTAACCCATGGCTTGAATGGGTATCCTCAAATGATTATCCTCTATCATTGACGAAATGCCAACATGAGAAAAAGACTACAATGCCACCTTCAAAACTTATTTGGAATGATCTCAAATGCAATATGACATGTTTTCCATTTTATAGTATTTTTTTCTTGTATCATTCATTTTCATATCTTTTGTTTTATGCATAACAAATAATAAGTCATCGAACCCAAAAATTAATAGTTTTTTAGAATTAGGTTTTACCTCCTCCATTCAAATGTTTGCAGTTTGTTAAAAAAATAAATGAATCATTTATTAATAATATTATATTATAAGAAATATAATATAGTAATTTTATAATAAAATGTTTTACATGTTAAAAATTGTTACCTATAATATGTGTCCAATCGAATCCATTACTATCTAGACCCCATAATATGAAACTTGTATCTTTCATGTAATGGAAATCACCAACACGTGAATTCTTGAGAGATATCTGAATGATAGACCCCAATGTTCTAGTTTGTGGATGATGAATACATTGAAGGCCCCAAAAATAAGTTTATCAATTAATGCCTGAGAAATATGTGAAGATGTTCTTCCTTTAAAACTTTAGTGAGATTCAAAAGATCAATAATTATCAAATCTATGTTCACACTAATAATGAAAATTTCACTAAAATATTATAAAATAGATGGCCAAAGATATGGGGGGGCCTAATGGAAACTGAATCTTTCTTTATCTATCCCAAGAAGTTGACCACCATCGTTATGTAGATTATTTTTCAATATGCTTAATGAATCTTTAGATAATGCTTACTAGCCTTTTTATTCTTTTAAATACCTTCATTCAGGAAACACAAATCATCAAACATTTTCACAATAATTGTATAATGTTCCATTACCTCTTTAGGTATGACTATTTTGTATGGTGGTAGTGTTGTATCATGGTTGCTGAAATAATTTATAATTTTTTTATAGTATGTTACTTTCCAGATTCACCTATTTGCACCAGGTATTCATGTTGTTGTACCTAGGGGTTTTCAAGAAGGAAATAGACCCTGTTTCCAATTAATCTACTAGTTTTAATTTTTGTTTGTCTGAAAACCCTTGAATATTTCTAGGTACTATTATACCAGTCAAATTTAAATCTTGTTTATCTGAACCAAGTAAATTACCACTTTCAAACAAATTAAACACCTTATCAAAATATTTCAAATGGCTTGTTCCATAAAATGAAGGCATTTTCTCTCTTGCAATTATTGTTCTACATAGTTCATTTCTGTGAACAAGTGTCTATCTTATTCATGTATTTATTTTATCTTTTTTTTAACTATTTAAAGATACTTCCAACCTATCCATTTGATAAAGTCATGTGGATCAAACTCATCCTTATCACAGGAAAGGATTATTCCAATCGAAAAATATTACTTTCATGATGTAGTGCTAAACAAGTATATATCTACATGCATATTTGATGAACTAAATAATTCAAAATACCAATCAGGAAAACGAATTTTGTCACCAACATAAAATGGAAGATGTTGATGTGGATTTAATTTGATTTTTAGTAGTTTAAGTGGTACTCTATCCAAATTCTCTTGGAGTGAGTCCTTTTTCCTTTTATTCAAATTCTCTTCAAGTGAGGCCTCCTTTTACCTTTTAAGTGCAGGAATTATTTTATGGCCCAAAGACATTCTATAAAGCAATTAAAATAATTTAAATATAGATTTTTTGTAAAATTCAAGTTGCATATTACATCGGTTCATGAAACATTTTTGTCATTAAATAGTGATTAAATATGTATCAACAAATGTTAAGTCTAAACTACAATACAAAATACATATTAAATATTCATAATATATACATTAACTCACACTATGTATATATAATGTACACAGATAATATATACCAAACCAAAAATAAAGTATGCACACTAACCAATATAAACTAATGGGCAAAGGAATCCACAAAAATTTGTTTCAAAGGAGAAAGATGAAGGGAAGATTGTTTCTAATATATGTCAAAATGCCAATCAACAAGTACTTTCAAAGTATTTTTATAGTCATATAAAATGAAAAAATTGGTAACTTGAGTGTGTCTTGTGACACCCAACCCATAGGTCCTTCTTACTTGTTCTCATTGACTTTCATAGGCATCTTTTCATTGATTCCCAATCATTCATAGCCTTCTAGACATAATCCTAGCTCAGCTAGACTACTCTTTCCCTGACTAATCTATTACCCTAAGCCCCATCAACGCAAAAAAATAGTGGCACACTTGCACTATAGTGTTGGTGATAGTTTTATCTACTTTTGGAACTCTTATCCAAGTGCATTTTTGGCCCCAATGGTCATTTCTTTTTGGTTCTTCATCCTTCTCCTCATCAGCCTAACATGAGCACATTCAACCCATGACCAATATATCTCCATAAAATACCATTCAAAGATCATTTTAAAATAGTTAGAAAACATCATAAAGCAAGCAAGAATACAAGCAAGACTACTCAAAGAATCTTCACTATTCTTTACATACAACCAACCAATACATTTACAAACTTATCCAAATCCTTACACCAGTACCTAGCCACTTCAATCACATCTAGTTTAGCATTTTACATATTCATACACACTATTGCAAAAAACACATCACATTGGATAACTACATATGGCTTGATCTGTCTTCAGAGTATTGATATGTAGGAAACATGCCCACACAAGGGGTGTGGATAGAAATTTAATGAATTGTGCACACACTAACCCCCCCACCCTGATTTCTTAAATATGGTCAAAGTATAAATAATTCTAGTGTTTGAAGATAAAATCTACTCTATATGGAGCTCTACAAACTTCTAGCTACCAAAACTTCACAGACACGATCACATAGGCATAGAGAGCAAAACCTAGAAAGCCTAGATCTCTTGAACAATAGCAATAGAGGTAGACTACAAAGTTGGTGCCACTCTTTTCAACTTTTGGCATTCCTATCCAATCATAAAACAAAGGTTAGATCCTTGTTTATGATAGTTTCCTAGTCCTTCATAGTGAATCTAAAACCTTGTCTTAGCTATATCAATCAGTTTTTAGCAAAGTCTTATTTTATCCCTTATATTACTATTTTTAAAAAGGTCAAAATCACAATATAATTTACACAAACTAGTATCTTAATTATTTTACATTTATTTACTAATGTTACTACTCAAACCCTTTAACTAAATTAGGAATAATATGCCAATATTCTCAAAAAGTTTAAATCATTTGGTGAACCTGACTTACTTTGTTTACACATAAAAACCTTAGAAACTCTAGGGTAAATTTCCTATTGATTTTTATTATATTTTTATAATTGTTTACATGCATAATAAAATTATAAATTAGCATTCAATTTTAAAAATTTGTTGTAATTTTAAAATAATTTTCGTTCAAACCATAGTTGCCCATACTAGGTCCCAGTATTTTTTGAATATTTTTTCTATATTTTTCTGACTTTTTATCTGCATAATAAAATAAAAAATTAGCATAAAATTTTTAAATTTTTTAGTAATTTCAAAAATTTATTTTTACTCCAAACCCTACTTGCGTACACTATGTCCTTTCAAATCAAGAATTTTTCACTAATTTTTTGATTTTTTACTAGCATATTTAAATCATAAATTTGCATAAAAATTTAAAATTCCTTAGTAATTTTTAAAATAATTCCATTTAAAACCTAATTTCCCTATAATAGGTCCCATTGTTTGCTTGAGTTATTACCTTACATCTAAAATTAGATTTCACATAATAGAAAAAATGGATTTCACTTGTTTACACATATTTCTTACATTTATTGCAAACAATAAGAACGTACTTGTTCCTATCATGTACATAAATGATGAAGTTTACCATATGTTTTAGATTAGAGGTAAAAGCAGGTTTTGAAGGGGACCCAAAACCCTATAACAAAGAGCAAAAAAGAGCAAACTAAGCCCACAGGCATCGTTTAAAAACACTACGAAGAAGTAGCAAAAATAGGATTTGAATGGTCCTGATACCATGGCAACCAACCAGTCAAAACCCAGCTACAGTAGTCTGGAGAAACAACAAACAAAAGCAAACAAGATAAAAACAAAGAATAGTACCAGTTTCTTAACCACCAAGGAGGACCAGATTATTCATCCAGTTCCAGTATCAATTTCATGTCTTCTTTTTCTTTCGAAGCAATTTCCTGGGTGGAGCCCTTCAACACAGCTCCTTTATGTGTGTCTTTCTTTCTGGAACTTTACCTTGTCCTTTTGCAGGGACCCTCTAGTACTTTGGTCTCCTCATTGGCTCATTTACCAACATTGATAGCAGCTACACAAATGTTGGACGCTACTTCCTCCATTTTCTTTCTGTTATCCTTTATTAGCTCCCAGAGGTTGTTTTCGTAAGCTTTGAGCTTCATAGGGATCTCGCTTGACTGATTTTCCAAGTTGTTTACTTTGTTCCAAATAGCTTTTTGAGATTCTTCCAAATTTTCCACTTTTTTCTTGAGATCAATGATCTCCCTACGCAGCCAGGTATCTAATTGGGAAGAAGACTCAGCTTTACTGTTAACCCATGTCAAAGAGGTGTGTAGTTCATCTTTCTAATTCTTCCCTTCAAAATCCTCAGACTTTTTATTTGGGCTGTTCCTTGCTTCTTCAAAAATGTCTTCTTGGCTATTTTGTTCCCGCTCATTGATTCCGTCTTCTATTTCCATCTCCATGTTTTGAATATTTTCCTGCATAGAGATTTCCTTTTCATTCTTTGACATTGGATCCTCACCAGAATCTTCCTGGACAGTATCATCCTCCACCACTTTCTGGTTTACCTCCGTCTCTTCTATTCTGATAACAGAATCTTCCTCTGTATTGACTATGTTTTTTTCATTGTCCTCGGACCCTTCATCATCATTGCTAGAGTTGGTATCCCAACTCTCTGTTCCAATTTCTTCCTCCTATTTTTCCTTCTCGGGTTCTTCATTTCTCTCCCGACCCCTTACTTCTTCAACCTTCTATTTGTTAGGGCTAGGGATCTTAATTTTTTCTCTTCTGCTTTCATTTTCATTCTTTTTAATCTCTATCAACTTATTTTTTCCCTGTTTGGGATTCTTAACCAGTGCCCTGTTCTTGCAAAAGCCTTCAATATGCAGGATAAGGCCTTCATGAAGAATTGGGCGCAACTCTTTCTTCTTATGAGCATAAAGGCTTTGATCAGGGAGAAGCGAAGATAGAAAGGAAAAGACAAACTAACCTTATGCCTGAAGTGGTTGAGGAAGACAAAGTGGAACTTGTGCACTCATTTGCTTCTTCCATCCAGGATGAAGTACTCCTTTATACAGCTTAGGACGTCTCTCCAAATCCCTTTGATCTGATCCAGCTCATAAAAATCCCCATTTTTGACCAACTTCTGCTCTTCGTCCTCCATTTTTGGGAATTTACCAAATGCTTCATTCGAAATGCTGGTTTGCTTTGAAAATTTGATACCTTCCATAGACAAACCTGTTACCTCAGCAAGAAAATCCTCAGTTAAATTTACCATATGTTAGTACAAAGCTTCATTCTCTACATTTCATGCTTACTTTTCATAATATGGGATGATATTAATAAGTTATTGCTAAACATAGTAAGATCTCTCTCCTTCAAAGCAATGTTTACTTGACTTTAATACAATATTTCATTACTTACTTTGTATCTCTGATATGGAAAAATTTTCAAGTTTATCATGCTAAACATATTATAAATATCATAGCACATGTCAAAAAAAAATGCAATCATACACAATTTCATTCTTTCTATCCCTTGCTTTCTATCTCTCACATGAAAAAATTTTCAATTTTATATTGCTACACATATTAGACATATCATAGCACATGTCAAAAAAAAGTATGCATCAATGCACAATGCCATGCTCTCTATCCCTTTATTACTATCTTTAATTTAGAATGATCTTTATAAACATATTTTTATACAGCTTATAAATCCAATTACATGTATTTTATCCCACATGCATGGTTTATACCTAGAGGATCCATTGCATAAGTTAACAACCACCTATCAAGTTTCAATGTCATATCTTATGTATAGGAAACAATTTCCTTCTCTTCCTCTCCCCTAAGATGGCGATACCTACTTTCCTTCTAACCAAGTTCATGTTATCACCCCTCCAAAAGGTGAGGTAGCCCATACTATTGTTCATAATGCATAAATTTAGCCTATAGCTTCTTCAAAACCTCTTCAACATATGTGCTTACACGTTCAATCAGAAGCAACTAGGATTTACACTTGTGAAACTCTAAGGGTTAAAATCAGAAGTATAAGCAAGTTATTTTCAAATTTGAAAATGTAGAATCAATTATTACATGAAAATATCATAACATTGGAAAGTTAAATTATAATACAAAAGCCTCAAAGGCACCCTAGTGCCAATCATGTATATGTACCTTCACCTAATAAATTAGTTGCAAGCAATATTACATATCAAAATAAGAAATCACAATAAAGTAACTTTAAAACTAGTGATTCAAAAATCATTCAAAGATCAAATAAGATTTTAAGTGAGGCACTAAGGGAAATGAGTAAATCTAATATGATCAAACTAACTCATCTACATCTAGTGAGGATATCTAGATATTATTGTGCACATCATAGAATGCATGGGCATCACACAGATTAATGTTTAGCATTGAAAACACATATACAACAAATAATTGCTAATGAGGACCCTATACAACATAAATCAGTCAAGTAATTCATAGTGACACAGAAACATATTCACAAAGGATCAAATTTAGAAATAGTACAAAAGTGGTTACCAAATCATAACTCAGAACAATAAAATGATTAAAAATCAAAATCAAAAACATAAAGAGTACCACAATTACTGGTAAAGAAAGAAAAAGATGCAAATCTACCTCTCCAAAATGAGGCTCAACATTCAAATAAATATGGGTTTGGTCAATAATATCTATAATAGTTTGATTATCAGGGTTAAGGGTTGGGCAAGCATGCTCAAGGCATCACTACTCCTATTCTAGTAGTTGATAATATTTTTCCTTAAGTTTTTGGATTTATTGAAAATCTTAAGTCAAATCACTCATAGACACAATTTATCAAAGGAAAAGATCTGGAGACTACAAAAGTCAACACTAGCATTCCATTGGTTCCAAATCAAGATGATAATGATGAGTAGAATAATATAGATTAGTATGATTTCTAAGATACCTACAGTGAATATAAATATTTAGAGTCATATTCATAGCCATTCCCTCATGCTTCATAATCATGCATGATTCCTTTATTTGATATAAGACACCATGATAGGGAGTCTCCCATGAGACTCATTGCTTAGTATCATTCCTTCTCACCTTCCATGTACATAACTTATTTTCAATTTATTGTACATAGACTTATTTTGATTTATTGTACATAACTTATTTCAAAATACCAAAAACATTCAAATATTCAAAAATACCCAAAATAATACAAAATTTCAAAACATAAAAACATTCAAATAACTCAAAAACACAAAAACATTTTTATTGTATGCATTATCTATGATATACATTTATAATACTATTCTAGACTTGCATTTGTTATTATATGCTATTTTTTGTCAATTCATCTACACTACCATGCTTCACTTGATCTTCTTTGAGTGTGTGTAGTGACTTCCAGATCCTTGATTGCTTCATGAACTCTACCTATTAAGGGGGCATCCTACTTCTACATTTAATAAATTCATAGATATACATACCCACTGGGGGCATCTTCTACATGACTACACCATCTAGATTATGTCATTCCTATTCTATACACTATAGTTATCATGTTGAGGTACATTACTTACTATCTTGCATAGATAACTCTATCAACACTCACTAGTATATAACACTTATGTATTTCTTAGCATATACCTAATCTTGTACTAACATATATTGCATACTTTCACATTCTTTCTTTGATTAGTTAGATATTATTATATTTCTAGCATTCACATATTTTCCTTTCTTGTTTTTTGTAGCTAGATTGATAGTATTTATTAATTCCTTTTTTGTCTCTATGTGTGTCTTAGGATATTTAACAATGTCCTTTGCCTATAATCATTTATGTGATTTTGGATTTCATGCCGACCTTGCTTGTTTTAAATGCTATGTGTATGTGGCATTGGAACATGCCTTTTATTCTTACCTTCTAGTTTAAGTAACATGTGCATATGTCCCTTGTTTGCTTGGCCCCTTAGCTACCCTTGTATGCCTCTTGATTTTTTCCTTATGTGCTTGTTGCTTGATTTCTTGTCATTTGTTTACAATTCCATGATTCACATCATTCATTATCTTTCTTTTTTGGATGCCATGATGGACATCATGTTCCATCCCTCTTTGACAACTAAAAACTAACCAAACTTTCAGTTCTACTATAGTACATTACAATGTTATTAATTTTTTATATCTATCTAGGCATACCCATATTGATATAAAAATCTCTCATTACAAACCATGTTATATCTTGAGACATATTATCGATTCTATTGATATATCATGTATCTTTATAGCATAACACACTTTCATGGCTTTTTCTTATGAGGGTAGTCATTGTAGGGTTTTTATTCATACCTTTAAAAGAGGGGGAAACAAATAGGGGTTTTTTCATAGAGTTCATAGCTCCTAACATTCAAAAATCTAACTTTTAGCACACCTCAAATAGTAACCAGACATCAAACTAGTCAGAATAGACCAGGTAGATAGCGAAAATGTCAGAATAGTTACCAAATTTATCCCATGACAACAATGTTGAGATTGGAATATAGTTCCCATGCCACTCATATCCATTTTTGGCACTAATGTATAAATAGTAAAAAAACCAAACTTTCCAAAAATAGGTAGAAAAGTAGGTTTAGCTATAGTTTTACACAATCAGACCAGTTCAAAATCAATAGTTTAGTACACTTTTTCTCAAAGAGTCTAGATATAAGGGACATTAAACGTATCATGATGTCTCTCACTTCCAATTTTAGATATGATAATTGGTATAACTTCTAGGTTAGAATACATGTTCTAGACACTAGTGATTAGGGGAAATGTGTGTGGCACATTTGTTTTGTTTTTTTTTGAGTTCAACATTACCTAGGCATTCTCAACAATTATGTGCCTTATTCCATTTGTAGATGGTTAACATCATTGTGGAGTGGCTTTCATACAAGCCTAACTTCCACATTTTGGAGTGGATTTCATATAAGTGCAGTGCACCATTTTTGGAGTGGCTTTTGTACAATCCTAATCTCCATCTTTCAGAGTGGCCAAGAGTCGTCTTGTTTCTATCATACAATCATATATTCATTCCAACATTGTCATATCATAGTAAGTTCATGGGCTTAAATATCCAACTCATACAACACACATTTTCATACTAGTATCAGTTCATAGCTTCACTTTAAGAGGCAATGATGGATCCAAAGGACTAGCTAGATTTTATATTTTTGAGTCACCTACTCAGAGGAATTGGACACATAGGTTAGAAATTTATTAGCACACGCATGATCACATATCTTCACATAGTGGGAAATGGTGGAGCCAAAGGGATAACCTTTGTATTCTTGATCCATTTTTTGGGAATTAAGTACTTAGCTCCCATTTGTGATATTAATCTTGGTCCAGCATCACTCAGCATTACAATACATTTTGTATTGGTCCACATACCTAGTGAGGTTTATTCATTCCTTTCTCTTCCTTTCTCTCTTACCTAGATTTGTCTATTCTTATTTTAGATATCACATATCTAGTAAGAAATGATCTAGTCTTTATTTTTTTGTAGATTCATACATCACAACGTGTTCTCTCTATGCACACCTAGCATCACATAGTTTCATGAGCTTCACCCTTATAGTTAAGTTTAGGTATGATTTCTATTTTTATTTTATCTTAGTATTTCACTTTATTACTTCACTAAAATAAGGGGGGGATAAATGTAATCATATAAAATGTGAAAATTGGTAACTTGAGTGTGGCTTGTGACACCCAACCCATAGGTCTCTCTTGCTTGCTCTCAATGACTCTCATTTACATATTTTCATTTATTCCCAATCATCTATAGCCTTTCAAACATAAACCTAGCTCAAGTAGGCTATTATTTCCATGACTAATTTATCCCCTCAGGCCTTGTTATCTTGGGACAATAGCATCGATTCCATTCTTGTTCATTTTAGTGTTCCTATTCAAGTGAATTTTGGCTCCAATAGTTAGTTCCTTTCAGTTCTCCATCCTTCTCCTTGTCATTATAATGTGAGAACATTTAACCCATGACCAATAGATCCATATAAAATCCCATTCAAATATCATGTGGAAAGGGTTGGCAAACATCATAAAGCAAGCAAGAATATAGTAAAGACTACTCAGATAATTTTCCCTATTATTTGCATACAACTAGCCAATACATTTAGAAGTTTATCAAAATACTTACACCAATCCTTAGCCACCTCAAACACATCTAGTTTATAATTTTTCATATTCATACACACTATTTCACAAATCACATCAAGTGAGAGAACTACATATGGCTTGATTCCTCTTCAGAGTATTGGTATGTAGGCAACATACCCACACAAGGTGTATGGATACATGTTAAGTGAATCTTGCACACAATAACCCCCCATATTTCACAAATTTGGTCAAATTATAAAGTATTTTAGGGTTTAAAGATAAAATCTAATCTATAGAGATTTTTAGAAACTTCTAGCTACCAAAAATTCATAAATAGGATCACACAAGCATAACGAACAAAACCCAAAAAACTCAAATATCCTAGACAACAATAGCAAAGATGGACTACAGTGTTGGTGCCATTTTTTTCCACTTTTGATACGCCTATCCAATCGTAAAATGAATTTGAGATCATAGTTTGTGATAGTTTTCCAGTCTTGCACAGTGTATCTTAGACCCTGTCTCAACTGTATCAATTAGTTTTTATCTAATTCTTATTTTCTCCCTCATATTAATATTTTTTAAAAGGTCAAAATTTTAATCTAATTTACACAAATAATGATCTTAATTATTTCATATTTATTTACTAATTTTACTACTCAGACCCTTTAACTAATTAATAATGATACACAAATATTCCCAAAAAGGTTAAATCAATTTCTCAGGAGATACCTTCCAATCATGCACAAGAGTGAATTTTTGCTACAAGACATCTCATAGGAGATACCTTCAAGTTAACGATGAAGGTATTACAAATTTACTTCAAGGCCCTTGAAGGAATCTCCTAGTGGACACCTCAAAGGATCTTGTCATAAATTTAAATGGATGTCGAATATATCTCCTACTAGAACTTTCCTTCAGCTTGAAACCACTACTGGTTGATAACTTGATAAATTTAAGGGCCTTATAATACTTGGGAGAGTGTGTATTTTAGGTCCTCATATGCATATGCTCTTTCTACCTCAATTTAGTTTAACAATTTTCCCTATTACATTAATACTTTTAGATCTAAATAATTACCTTGTACCTATAAAATTTTCCTTTACTTTGATGGTCCTTTTAATATCTTTAAGGTATGTCTTAGGAGATACCTTCAAGTTACCCTTAAATTTATTACAAGCCACTCAAAGGAATCTCTTATTAGATACCTTTAGATTGAACATACCTAGTGTTATTGAGGTTTTTAATATCTTCAAGGTATCTCCTAGGAGATACCTTCAAGTTGCCCATGAAGGAATATTTTAGTGGATATTGTTGATGCCTAAATTTCTCACTCTTAAAAAGTAGTTTCGTATGGAAATTTTTACAGATGTGGGATGAAATTATGATCTATGAAGAAACCTATGGATTCCCATAATGCTTAAAATAAATGTTGTGGTGATGCATTTCTCCCTCTAAACTCCCTCTAGAATTATTGTTAGAAATGGTGCCCACTTCCCTCAGCCAATGGTGTGATTTGAATTTAAATAATAACTCCCTTCTTTCCTAATGAACACTATGATGACATGTGTCATCATCAAAATGGACTGAGGCTTAGCCAGGAAATGAAAAGGGGTACCCAAAAAAGAGGAAGCTGATATACCACCCACTAAAATTCATCAAGAACATCCATGATGAATAGGCTTACTACCTCAAAACTTCAAAACGTGGATTACAATCCACAATTACCTTGAGGTTGAACTTGCCCAGTGTTTTTGAGGTGTATAAGGGATTCAATGAGATACCTTTCAAATAGGCACAAGAGTGGATTTATCCTTCAAGGTATATTCTAAGAGAAACCTTTGGCCCATATCTCTATGTTTTCCTATATCAAGCTTTCTTTATCTTGACCTATCTTTAAATTTTATGTTCCAATGACCACCATTTGACATTCTGTAGAACATGATTGACATCCTACTGACTGTCAAATTTAAGCACATAAATAGATTTTTTCTCAAGCTTTATCTTGATGTTAGTCCAAATGTCCTCATATTTTAAAATCCATATGGATTTCATGTGATGAAACTATTGTCAATTATATTGACATGTTTTCACTAGATGAAAATCTATCTCCCTCAGAGTAACTATTCATCATAGACTTGTTATCACTTAAGAGATAGGGATTGCATTCAACTGCAACCAAGCCTAAGGTAATGACATGCATCGACCTCATTTGAGACTTATTATTCAAAGGAAAGGTTACACATGATATTTTTTGTACCACATGTGTAACCAAGCAATTTTGGTATGTATATCTAAAGCATATTTTCAATGGTGTTTATCACTACTAGCACCATATGCTTATTTTGACATACACATGCTAGTATCATGGAATTAGGATAACACTATGGAAAAGGTATTAAATTAATGGATTCTACCCAAGGAAACCATGACATACAAAGGAAATAAACCCACTCCAATTAATAATTTTAAGATGGGAGTGTGGATTGGAATAAATTATGTGCACCAGCCAATATAATTTAGTGGGCAAAGGAACACAAAAACATTTATTCCAAAGGAGAAAGATATGGGGAAGTATGTTTCTAATATGTGTCAAAACACCCATCAATAGGTACCTTCAAGGTATCTCCTAGGAGATACATTTCAATCATTCATAATAGTGAATGTATCTCCTTGTAGAACTTACCTTCACCTTGAAAGCACTATTGGTTGATAACTTGATAGCATGAAAGGCCTCCTAATCTGGTCTTTATTTGGTCTTTTCCTAGAATTTTTTAGTCTTTTTGCATGAACACAATATCTAACAAAAATAGGTCTTTGGAATTTTTATCTTGGTCAAAGAGACCAAAGTCTTATTTTTATCGTATATTGTGTTTGCTATAAAAAGTCTAAAGGAGTTCAATCCTAGCTATGTTTTTCCATTTCTTGTAAGGTGACCCTCTCCTATAACCATCCAAAAATAATTAATAATGTCCATTTTATACTCATTTCCATCATTTAAAAAATTCCATAAGGGCATAAAAAGGAGGAAGAAGTGTCAGCTAAAGTAGTCTAAGAGTCAGTCTTGGTAGAGGAAGGGTTAGTTATACCAAAAATGAATCAAACAACCATAGCTCAACTCAATGACCTTGGTATACTAGAGTTTTGAGACTCTCTCTCCTCAGTTCAAGAGCCACTTAAAAGAGAAAATTTCCCCTATGAATTAAACACTTTAGGCAAGTTTTGCCATGAAATACCCTTTAAAGCCTTTCCACATACCCTTCAGGAATTTCGGACTAGCCATTTGGCCTTTTTGAAAGTGTCCTTTATTCCTTGAACTAGCACTTTAGCATTTCCCAAATTGACCAATTTACCCTTTTTGACTAGATATTTTCAAGTACATACCCTTTGGGTTTTGTGTAAATGATGCTTCGAGACTTTTATCTTGGACCCTTTATCCTATGGGACTTATCCTTCAAGATATCCTTTTTTACCCCTTTATCTTATAAAACTTTCCCTTCGACCTTTATGTATCGGACCTGTTGACATGAACATACCCTTAGGTATTTATATCCCAAGTAGTTGACCCTTTTTATAAGTTCCTACTTACCCTTTAGACCCAAGGCACATACTCTTTAGGTTTTGTGTAACTTACCATTCAAGACTTTAGAAATTACCATTAGTTGTATTAAAGTACCCTTCAAGAAATCAAAAGTGCCCTTTGGCTTTTATGAAGTAGACCCTTCGGGACTTTTACCATGGATAAAATACCCTACAAATTGGACCCTTTAGATAAAAATTACCCTTAAGGGAAATTGAAAATTACCTTTAGACCTTCGAAATAGCCCTTTGGGATAATTGTATCGATACTTTTACCTAGATGAAACCTATGGGGAAATAATTATAGACATTTTATTTGAAATAAATAATTAGTCTACAAACATTGACCTAAAAGCATTTTTCCTATGCAGACCCTAAGTTCTTTATTACTAAGAGTACTACTAGTCTCACTACAGTTAGCCAAAATAAAATCAAAAATATTTCATATTAATACTTTAAAGACCCCTACCAACCTAAGCTAACAAGTTTGAATTATATATAAAAATAAAATTCAAGTGAATGTTGCACATTTATATCCCACAAAAATATAGATTATACGCCATGATTGAAAATCCATCAACGCATTCAATATATCTTGCATTTTAATTCTTCTTCTTTCTTAAAGTGACAAAGATCCGTAGTTCCCACTCTAAGAGTATTGTGAGTAAAATAATGATTGAGCTAGAGTGGATTTGTTTGATCAGCATACATACCATATAGAATAATTGTATAGAGAATGCATCAATAGCATCTACATCTAGGACATTCTAGGGGATAAATCTACCATCCACATATTCAATTAAGGACTCCATAGAATTCACTGATACTATTTTCAATTCCATAGTTTTTGGAGAGAAATACTAGAACTATTTAGCATTATGGGATGTCATTGATTCAGTGGGCATGTTCTCACTAGAAGATGAGATGAAAGTAGAAGATAGATTGTTCATTACGGAATTATTAGCATTCAAACATGAAAGATTACACTTTGATACAACCAAGTTGAATGTAATTCCATGCATTAACCTCCTAAAGGACCTATTATTTTTAGGGAAGTTATCACAAGATGCATTTTTACATCAATCTAGTAATAATATATTAGTCACATGCATTTTAGCAGTGGATTTATAGAGATACTTATCTTTCAGTATACACTATGACTACTTTGACAAGCACATGGTGGTTCAGTTTAACATAGAGATCTCGATTGAGAAGGTGTTATCTTCGTGTCTACTCCTAGACCAAACCATCACATGGAAAGGAAAGAAGCAAAAAGGAACAATCTCAATTGACAAATTCAAGATGGGAATTCACATTGGTATGGCTTTTCTCATCAGATTATATGGTATGCCTAGAATTTATTTTATTAATTTGAATAGGATGCCACTATTTTACATGATGCTTACACATGATGTCACATACACCTTGGGTGAGATAATAATCCTTTGGTAGAGGGAGTAGATTATTCATAAATACAAGTATCACATGCCCTCTAGATATTTCTACATGATGTCCTGCTTGTTAGATGCAATCATGGGTACATGTTATAAGGATATTGGTGAATTATGGCCTCTGACCATATAATGTGACAAGAATAAAATCTATGATTATTACCAATTCATGCATGTCTACTGCTATACCAAGCATATGGTGATGATCTCTGAGGGTGTCTTTCCTTAGGTTTGGCAACCCACTCATGGTTCACCCATGCCTCAAATTGGATAAAATATTTTGAATAACTTGGCTAGGAAAGGGGATTATTTACATTACCCAAATTTCATTGTTATCATTACTTAGGGAAACAGAGTTGGACCCTTATGTCTTACAAGTTTTGTACTAGATAAGCTAGCTAAACATGAAATCACTTTCCAATTATGGAAGAGCATCGAAGATGACTTATCAAAGAAAAATAAGGCCTTGTGTTTTTGTCATTTTATAACTATTGGCAAGATGGTATATAAAATGAGAAAGCATCTCAGGGAGGTAGGTGGAAAACCTAGGATTTATCCTTTCCTTGCACTTACACATAGATATTAGGATCTACATGGGTTGATCTAAAAGTACCTTTATGGATTCAACATCCCTTATAGTACTGAGCCTTATGACCATGATTTCCTATTTTGGAATGCCATGTTTGATGAAGAAGTATTGGAACATGCATAAATTGTTAGGTTAAAAGAGGATCATTTGAGAACGATCCAAGATGATCCTTTTGTTTCTACCAGGGAGTTGGATAGTAAAAAAACACTCTACAAAGGTTGGCAACATTTATATTTCTATACAAGATAGTCTGAGGAGAAATCCAAGGACCAAGATACTTCTTCCTCCCAGGAACATAATTTGAAGTTGAATTTGAAGATAGCGATGAAGGAACCTAGGATAAATGAGCCCAATTATACTAGGGGAAGACAAGAAAGAGATCCCATAAACCTTTATTCTGATGAGGAGGAGAAAACATAAGAATTGCATGTTACAAATTCTAGTCAAGTGTTATTTTTTATGCCCAAAGTATAAACTATTACATCTATTAGGATAGAAAATCTAGAAGCAACAACATTTTCACCTTAGGACTCCCCCAAATAAGTAAGGACCCCCTTGGTCTATAAGGAAAATCCTAGGACTCCTATGGGTAGTCCTATAGTGGGGACATCATAAGGTTTACCCACTCAACCTCCCTAGTCAGAACTAACTAGGTGAGATGAAGTGATCATCAAGGATATTGAGAATGATTCAGATGAAGAAGCCAAGTTGGAAACAACCAAAGCTATGAGCCTCCAAATAGATCTTATGGATCTTACTATTTGAGATACTCAACCATTTGTTAGTTCTCCTCTTTTTTCTATACCATCTTTGATAAAGTTACCTCTGTGGAAGTTCCAACATATACCCCCTCCATCTCTAATAATAAAATTGATCCCTCTATCTCCACTTCCATCCAACCCACCATGTAGACCCCTTAGGTTCCTACTAACACCTCCACTATTAGAGCCCTAAAGACAAAGAAAGTATCTAGAAAGGTGAAAACTTCATTGTCCACCTCACAACTCCATATCCACTCCACTCAAATCACTCTTCCACTATCATATACACTTACATAGAGGAGACCATAATGATCATTATTAGTAGGAGAAGGAAGGCAAAGCCCCAAATAATCATCGTACATCCACTTCCTCAATTTGGATGAGTAGATTGGTCCAATATCATATGGCCTTCCTCACCTAATGTCTTGAGCAAGTCCCACAAGAAATAATAGAAAGTTAAAGAGGAGGCCAAAGAAGAGGTTGTTGTCACAACCTATGATGCATGACAGCTAAACATTCCACCATGGGTAGTGGATTTGAGGAACAAGGCTTATCAATTACCAAACTTCAAAATTATTGAGCTTTCCTCTATTTTTAATTTAGTTGATCCTCAAAATTTTAGCATTAAAAGGGTGAAGAAGAAGAAATTAAAAGATAATAAAGGCACCTAGATCATCATTATTGAAATACAATAAGTGTTCTCCCTCACCAAGAGGAAAAATAGATAGCCAAAATAATCTTTAAATGAGTAAAATCTAGCATACCTAGCACAAGAACATAAAGATGCCATAGTTGTAAATCGTAAAGGATCAAAGTTAGATTGATAGGAGCTTGAGGTAGATGTGTAGGTATTAGAGGTAAAAGTGGAGTAATTGAAGAAGGTGGCCAAGATAGTGCATGTTCCTACTAGCATAGAAGTTGAATTTTAAGAGACAACTTCTAGATGCTTTAACTCCTTGGAAGCCATGGAGTTCATGAAGGCCAAGATGGCCCCTCATTTTAATCATGCCAATCAATTATTCAATTCTTTTTTATATGACAATGTGAAACTAAAGATGCTAGTTATCTATATAGGTAACTCTTTATATATTCATCTTGACCTTATGACTATGTTATAGGCATCAAATGCCTTAAATCTAGTAGTAATTTGGTAGGAGGAGGTGAAGGATTGGTTACAAGATGTTGGGGATTTGATCCCCAGATATTAGGTGCATGAGGCTTAGATTCATCAATTTTTTCTTGAATTAAAGTTATCCAAGGTTAAAGACTATGTTGGTAAGTTGATTATTAGGATTAATTTTGATAAGCTTATCCAAGAAGCAGCCATTGATTTTAAGTAGAACTTGCAAGGTTTGAAACTCAAAGAAATTGAGTCTAAATTAAGCAAGGCTTGAAAAAAGGTCACTGAAGTATAAATATTTAAAATTAAATTTAAAATAAGTAAGGATGAACATGTGAGGCTCCTTGGACAGACCAAACAAATTCATCGACCATCGTTGTTAAACTTAAACATTATATGATAGTAGCAAGGAGCGGCACAAATTTTTTATGAAGATAATGAAGAAAATAAGAATCAAGCTTCTAGTAGTATGACTACATCTTCAACTACCACTTCAATATCTACACTAACCATGGTGTATGCAATGCTACAAACGATGAAGCCTTGATAGGCTAAGATTTTATGCATGTATAGTTTTTTAATGGTAAATGTACTTGGATTTTGAGATAATAATTGTGAAAATTAAATTTAAATTTTATGTACATACACGTTGCATAATTTTTTAAAAGTCAATTTATTTATTTTAACTTCTATCTTTTTATTATATTATTTAGAATGTCATTAGAACTACATGTTCTAGCTGACACATGTAACCACCTTGCATGAACTTGGAGGATGAGGCGACCCCTTCCCCAAGTCTATATATACAATTGTAACCTAACTTAGTTTTTTGGTCAGAAGATTTTGGAATATAAAGTAGTGAAACAATTTCAATCATCAGCATTAAAGTGTTTTGAGTATTTACTTTCCAATTCCATGTAATTACTTGTTATTTTTATGGTTGTATGCTTCAATAATATTTAGTGTGATATAGTTACAAATAGATTCTTGATTTCTTGGTTGGTATAATGATCCTAGATAAGAAATAACTATTGAAAGATTAGTGAATATATTTATTGAGTTATTCAAGTTAATTATATCATATTTTTGAATGTGTATTTGTGATTTCTTTGGTGTTGTTTTCTATGTGTGTGCAATAACTATCTCAAACAATTAATTTACTTGAGCCATAATCTCTTGATTAAGGGTTTGTAAAAGCATCCCTAAAAGGAACAACCTTTGTCTGAGGCTTGTGAATTCCCTACATCTTTATTTCCCTAGATTTTCTAGTTGTGTCTGATTGTATGTGTGATATTGCTACTTGTAACAGGCATAATTTTTAAAAAGCATAGGTATGTTCAAAAATCAACCAAGAAAGTGATTCCTAAGAACCACAGATCCTTCCTTGTTGCACTACCTTAACCTCTTTTTTTATTTTGTTATTAATATTTACCCACTCTATATTACAAACTAGATACCCATCCAACTCACATAGAGACTCACTCTATTATAAGGTTGCACCTCCACCCAAAAAACTTTGTTAAAAATATGTATTCCCTACCCCTATTCCACCAATAGGTTGAAATAGACCACATACCTACAAATAATGCGTAGGAGTGGATTTTACCTCCATTGAGATCCTAAAATGTTAGAGGCTACCTCATTCGACTATGGTGTTCATAAAACCTACATCAATATTACTCTCTTTTTATATGAATAAATAGTTTAGTATTAGTCTTAGGTGAGCATCAAGGAGGAAGCTGGCTAATTTTGGAAGTTTATCCTCAACATAGGTCACCCATAGCCTAAGGTTGTCCCAATATTAGAATCTTAGTTTGAGAATCCCCGAAGAACCCTCTCCAAGGGTGTAAATTAATCTTAAAACACTTTCAAATATGGAAAAGAGTGGATTTCTCCTTCAAGGTATCTCCTAGGAGATACCTACCAGATAGGTATAAGAGTGGATTTCTCCTTCAAGGTATCTCCTAAGAGATACCTTCTAAATAGGTATAAGAGTGGATTTCTCCTTCAAGGAAAAATTGAAATTTTCCTTTACATAGAAGAGAATACTGGGTGATAATTTTAAGGCCTTTATAAGATCTATAGGGCCTAATTCCAAGATAGATAGATAGATAGGAACATCGAGGATGTCCCATATAGATATAGATATAGATATAGATACATATACATATACATATACATATACAGATACAAATACAGATACATATATATATATATATATATATATATATATATATATATATATATATATATATATATAGTAATTAGGGTCGATTACCACCTATAGAGGAGATAGTTGCACATATAGATGTGGCCATATAGCTGATATATCTTAAAAACCTAGTTATTAATATCTAACTCAGATAAGATATATTAGTAACCGAGAAACTAGATTGGATCCTATATCTATATATAGGGCACCCTATCTATATTATTTTCTATGTTCAATAGATAGGGGCTGTGGATAGCCCATATATATCTTAGCAACCCAGTTGTTAATATCCCATAGGGAAGAAATCGAGTGCTAGCCCCCTATCTATCTATATTTATAATCTCAACTGCTAGTTGTTAATACATAGATTAGATGAGGTAGTAAATATTATATCTCATAGCCCATCTATCTGGCACAACTCAAAATAAGATAGAGTGGCAAAAGAAATATATATCCTAGTTCTTAAGTATCCTATCCCAATTTCTAATATTGGTGATATGCTATGAGATAAGATATATAGAGTGGGGAGTGTGGAGTGGGGAGTGGGGAGTGGACCCTAGTTGCTCCACTCCTTCATAATATAGATTATATGGAAAAATATCTACTATGACTCTCATAACAACCAGGGTCAGCTAAAGAAAGCGTATTTACTATGATCATCAAGCTTCGTACCACTTCCATTAGGGCTTATAATATGTCCTATCTATACATGGCACAACCCAAGGATGCCCTATATAATCTATATAGACTATGGGGATAATTTATCATTTGAAGGCTAAGGCTAACTATTTGAAGGTGAGACAAGGATCTATCTCCTCTCCCCAAGCATGACTAAAGACTAGATCCATCAGGATGTTAGGTCTAGCTAGATAGGGGCCCATCTCTACTCTATATAGGTTTGAATTAATATCCAATCATAGGTAGAACCCCTATATATTTATTGGTACTGGGTCATAGATAAGCAAGCAACTGAATAACCTAAAAGATAGAGACACTTGCCCTTATAGATAGGGCTCAAGTAAGATTATAAGACTCAGGTGGGTATGGCTCATGTATGACTCAGGGTCTATCTCAGGTAAGATAGGCTTGGGTTACTCTATGGTATATGGCACTCCTAAATACAAGCCATGGTAGCAACTAAGACACACCCATAGTAGAGAAACTAGGAAGACAATCAGATTGGTAGTAGCCACCAAGCTCAGGTAAGATAAGATAGGTTACTAGTCTATCTTGGGTGGCTTAATGATTCACTATGAGATATAAGATATTATAAACTTGGGTAAGGGTGATATATTTATATGGGTATTAATAAGTGAATGATATTATATCTTAACCCATCTATCACCAAACCAATCTATCATGTAATGAAGGGGATCATGCAATACTAAGTCTATCAAATCCATTACACTCTATCAGATTGGGTAACCATCATGGCAAACCTCACCAACCCAATTGGAATAGAATAACCTGAACCCCAGTTTCTAACAAGATTAGAGAGGGGGTGTCAAAGATATCTCTAAGAATCAAATCAATGAGAATCTAAGGAATAAGCTCTCAGAATCAATGCAAATTTTAGAATCAAATCAAAGAGAATTTTAGGAACATGCTCTCATAGTCAATGGGAATCTTAAAATCAAATCAATAGTAATATAAGGAATAGGATATATCTCTCTTGGAATCAATTAAAATACCTCTCTCCCTCTATTCCATCACCATCACCATCACTTTAGTGTAAATAGAAATGACTCATGATCAGGCCCCCCTAGGCTCCCTAATGTATATACCCTGAAGTGTAAGGAAAGGTCCCTACCTAGTAGAGATAAGAGAAAAGATGGATAGCTTTGAATCTAAGGTGGGTGAATAATATTGGTAAAATTTTTGTAAGAAGATAGATATCCTAAAAAAATCCCTAGTTAGAGGGGAGGTAGGGAAGGGAAAGGTAAAGGTGAAGGTGGGGCATGCAGCCTATTTCCCTAAATGGTCTTGATCCATTTTGTCTTAATCACACTCTAATTGGGGCTATTTAGTGTGCTCACTCCTCTCTAGTTCCTTTGGGGTGGCATCCCAATCCATGTTCTAGATGTTGTTCCCCTAGAACAAACGATCAGGATTCTCTCCCAAGAATGATGTTCTTCCCTTGTGTGGCTTAGCTCTGTTCTTATGGTAGTCTTTATATTTTATTTAACAAATAACCTAACTACATGAGTTAAGTGGGGCCACATTTTTATTTAATATCTCATTAAAATGCTTTTTTAAGATACTTTCTATATTTTTTAGATAATCTTTGAGCTAATTTATCTCTTGAAAGTCAAACTCAAACCTATGTTTCTAAAACTTAGATATTTCTAATTTTTTATATGCAAAAATGTGACATTATATTTTCTAATTTATATTTTATTATTAAAATTGATATTTCTAAATGAGTATAAAAATTATATGTTTTAAAAATGAAATAAATAAATATATTTAAGTCTATATTTTAAATATCATCTGTCCACATACTATACATTCTATATTTTAAAGATAATATATCCAGATAAATAAAATATGTTTATAGATTCTATATTTTAAAGATAATCTCTCTACATAGTATAAACCTGATTAACACAAAACTAATCTGAATATTATTATATTAGTTTAGTTATTGGAAGGTAATGCCTATATATTTAAAAAAATGAAAATTATATTATATTATATTTTAATTAGCTTTTTTATTTCTTACTAATTAAATTACTTAATTTTTTTTTTGATGCTAATTAGATGATATTTTATTTTTCACTAATTTTATTTTAAAGATTAGATTAGTTAAGTTATTAGATTTTTTTTATTTGTTTATCTCTCTCTCTCTCTCTCTATATATATATATATATATATATATATATATATATATATATATATATATATATATATATCATCATCATCATCAAAAAAAAAAGTTATTAGATATTTTAGTCATAGTGATCTCTTATTTTTAATGAAAAGGTGTGCCATTGGTGTATTTT
Source organism: Torreya grandis (assembly GCA_037957365.1). Classification (NCBI taxonomy): domain Eukaryota; kingdom Viridiplantae; phylum Streptophyta; class Pinopsida; order Cupressales; family Taxaceae; genus Torreya; species Torreya grandis. The sequence continues at coordinate 1,237,470 of JARHVA010002469.1, read as the reverse complement.
ACCATCGAGCTTGTAATTTGAATCATCCCCATTGCAAATTTCCCTAATTTTGATGGTATAGGCCCAATAAACATTTTATATGACAAATTGAAAACATGAATATGTGAAATATTTCCATCATGGGTGGAATGCATCTTTTAAATATTTTAATACACAACACAAGTATCATCAAATTATAAAATATTGATAACCAAGTTATTATTTTTCAAAAAAAACAATTATTTCAAATATCTAAGATCTAAAAATTGGGACAGTTGGAAAGACTAATTGGAAACTTTCCCATAAGCTTATTTTTATTCAAGCATAGTGTCTGAAAATGGTATAACCTTCCAATTATAGATAGATCTCACCTTCTATGCTAGAGTTTTACCAATTTGAAATTGTCAACTCTAAGGAATTCGTTGTACTAAATGTTATTTTTCCATATAATTTTTTAGTTGACAAACCTAAAGCTACGATATGAGGAATTTTCTTACCAATGTGGCTTGGGATAAACCCAGTGAAGATATTATGATAGATGTCTAATACTTGGATAGATTGTGAGGTCTCAGAGGGCATGGGGAGATATCTATTCATATACCCCTCTTGAAACAAAAAAAATCTTTTAAATTTCTCTTGCTCCCATAAATTTTCTTAGATAGCTCTCTTTTAATGTATAAAATTTTAATTAAATAATGAGATGATCCCATAAAGATTTAACTTCTAACAAATGAGTCAAATTTTACATCCTTAGTGATTTATTTAAATTTGACCTCAAAGGTAAAATAAAGGTTGAGAATTAATTAAGCCTGGAGTGGAATTTTCTTATTACAATCATCAAATAGGAAGTAAGGCTCATCATATTTCATTTCAATGTAGTAAATCACAAGATAAGGATCATTAATACAGAGGTGTTTTCATGCACAAGCTACTATTTTGTTTTCCTTTAAACATATATTAATGTAAACAAATTTTAATCTCTGACTAAACACATTTGAGACACATAGTTATGGGAATTTTAGATACAGATGAATTTTGCCATGAACCCTTATTTTTTTCACTTGTTGCTAATAAAATCTATAGTTTATTCTTCCAACTTAGTATTTAGATAATGATTAATGGTGGTTCATATGAAAATGTGGGTTCATTAAAGTCATAGTAAAGATTGTATGTTTTTCAAGTTTGACGATGTCAAACACTATATTGAAACTATTCTGTCAAAAATATCTCTTTTATTCAAGTTCAAACTAGAGGAAGTTGAACTTCTACATAATTTTGTGATAATTTAAAGTACATGTCAACACCTTGGGATGCATTATTATTCTGTGTAAATATGACTTTATCACTAAATACTCATGTTTTCTAGCCACACTAATATCTTCCATAACACTAAAAGATTCTTTGACCTCTTTGAATAGAAAATAGAGTTGGAAGTAATTTGTTCTACTCAGAGTCTATCATAATCACTATGCCCACAATCCTCATAGAACCTTTATTAGAATCCAGTTGCATAAAACTACTACTAGTGTTTATTTTTTCCCTCTTTTTCATGGTGGGGGCAACCTTAAGGACTTGGGGTAATGCAAGAAATACGTTTTTATTTGACAAGATATTTTTCAAAATGCAAATGCTTAGATATCACTTAGTTTACCAAAGGCTCAAAAATGGATATCACACCTGATTTATTCATTATAAATGGCTGACCTGATCTCCATATATAATCTATATTTAGGCCCTTTTAGGGGATCGATTCATGGATCACCTATAGATGTCTATGGTCTTGCGTAAATATATGGCAGAGTGACTTGACCTCCATATAATATATAGGTATGGGAGGACCATCTTAGATGAAGATTCTTGCGATGGAATGGTAAAAATTACTCGAGGATATTTGGCTAGCCATATAGATATATATTTTTTAGTTTTTGGTTCCTTATCCATCTATATATGGAAATATCCTTGATCACACTGCTTACATAGAAATGCCTATAACACTTGACCAGAGTATTAATCTATAGTATTAATGGTTACAGGTTATAGATATAACTAGATGGGTGGGCCATATCCATAAATATATAAGATCCCCACTAACATGCCAAAAAAATTGGTTAATGAAAAAAATCACTTTATACACAATGAAATAATACCAAATTTCACATTAGAATTTTATTCATGATGTGAGTTTTCTAAAAATAAACAGGTTTTACTGATTCACAATGAAGAACAAAATTATTTATTTGATCCAAAGCACACTTGAGTTTTTTTATTAATGGAAATAAGAAAAAAAAGTAACATATAGATTACAGATACATTCCATTTATATATGAAATAGTAGCATCAGATGTCTTTCCATAATATTTTTAAAAATATATCCAAAACTCAAAACTCAATGTGTAACTAATGGATACATGATGTGAATAATTGTTGGAAAGAAAGTTACAACTAATGGAGCTTAGAAGCTGCCATGAAAATATTATAAAAAGAGGACATTGAAAAGAACTTTGGTTGGTGATGAAGAGGAATTAGAAATTAAATTCAACTATATTTAAGCTCTACACCTTTTGGTAGAGGTTGAGCATGGTTCCCCAGTCGATGAATTACATATGTTTCAAAAACTTGATGATCTAAATGATTTCAGACTATTTCTTTTACATGATCAGGATTCAATAGTTTCATCACCATTATGTCAAATTTTATAAGTATTATCTATCAATTTTATTCATTATTCAAAACTCCTCATAAGATGTTACCCATTCTTCATCGATCTTAACATACCACACCTAAATCTCAATTGTGAAGAATAATTTATAGTACGTATTTATATAGGAAGTTAATGGGTGATAATGAATATATTATTGGTAGATAATAATAATAAATTTGATTCAAGAACACCACAAAGTCATTTATAGAGATATAAACATGTAGTGCATGATTAGTAAGCCCATACATATTTTTTTGATCAGTAAGGAAGTGGTACCATTGCAACTAGATTGTTGTTGGAGAGATCCAAACCCAATAATCTATATTACATTGAAAATATTATAGAAAGAAACCTCTAATATTATAGGAGGCCAAGAACAATTCTTGAAAATAAATTGATGGTGTCCAATCTGGATCAAGGTTGACTATCAATTGATTGTATGAAAGAATGAGTTGATCAAAACTAGATGTATTTTAAAAAACTTGAAGAAAAAAAATTATTTTGTAGATTGTTCAAACTGAGGTAAGTGCATTTTATGTGAGGAATATTTTTAGACATATCATAACAATACCCTCTATAATCATTTTATGTGAAAAAGTAAAAAATCTTTAAACTTTCCATTAGAAAACAAAAAATGGAATAAAACAAGGTTATCTTAACCAAAGTGATTTAGTTTAAGTTTAATATGATACATAAATTTTATTATATTTTTATTTTACCTGAGGAGATGATGTCATGTTTTATGTGTTTTGAATTATTTTCATATGTCATATTTTATTTTTTAATAATTTCTTTAGGACTATTTTTAATTCAAATTTCTTATAATGAGGTTGAGGTGGAGGTGGAGGTTGAGTCCTGATCTTGAGCCTATTCCTAATATTCCCATTGGTTTGATTTGATTTGATTTTAAGATTCCCATTTATTCTAAGAGACTATTTTTGATATTCCCATTGATTTTAAGGCTCCTCTTCTAATAATTTGATGTTGTCTAGATCTCTAGCTCCTCAACATTGAATTGTATTCCCAAGAGGTTGAGGTTGAGGTTAAGTCCATATCTTAGGCTCCTCTACCAAGCAATTCAGATGTTATTAAATCTTAGTCCCTCAAAGAAGATTGAATCCCTAAGTTCAATGCATTTATCCACCACTATAGTGTCTATCATCCACTAGTAAGATGCATCAAGAATCAAGAATAGTAGAACTAGGAACCAGGAGTAGAACTAGGAACCAAGAATAGTAGAATTTCTCTCTTAGAATTGAAATACATCTCTTAGAATCAATTGAAATATATCTCTTAGAATAAAATTATTTGGAATACCTCTCTAAAAATCAAATTAATGGGAATATTAAGAACAATCTCTTAAAATCAATGGGAATCTCATAATCAAATTAAATCAATGGGACTATCAGGGATAGGCTCTTAGAATCAAATCAAATCAATGGGACTATCAGGAATAGGCTCTTAGAATCAAATCAATGGGAATCTCAAAATAAAATTAATGATAATATCAAGAATATCTTAGGTTCCTCAACTTTTGCTTTCTCACATTCCTCAACTTTTACTTAGGTTTCTCAACTTTTTCTTGTTTAGGTTCTTCAATGCTCATGTTCCTCAATTCAAGTTTTACTTAGGTTTCTCAATGCTCAAGTTCCTCAACTTTTGCTTGATAAAGATCCTCCATTCAACTTTTGTTTTCTTAGGTTCCTTAATTCAACTTTTTCTTAGGTTCCTCAATTCATCTTTTGCTCAGGTTCCTCAATTCAACTTTTTCTTGCTCAGGTTCCTCAACTATTGCTCAGGTTTCTCAACTCAACATTTGCTTGCTCAGGTTCCTCAATTTAACTTTTTCAAAAACCAAAGTTGATAAATAGATCATCATACACCCATATCAACTTATCATATTTCCCCTTGGAGGTTACCACCCACTGCCAGCACATAGGGGTTAGTAACCCTAATACTTCATAGAGGTTAATCACAGGAACCCCCTTACCTCCCCCGATAGAGAATTTTATATCATGTCTCATTTAGGTTGCATCTCATTATAGATATGTACAATTAGTATAACTCACAACTCGTCCCCATCACAGGAGCCCCCCTCCCTAATAGAGAATTTTGTATCATGTCTCATTTATGTTTCATTTCATTATAGAGATGTCTAATTAGTAAAACTCACACCTCATCCCCATCACAGGATCCCCCCCTCCTTGATAGATAATTTTGTATCATGTCTCATTTATGTCTCATCTCAATCAATACACAACTCATTTCCATCACAAGTACCCCCCTTCCTGATAGAGAATTTTATATCATGTGTCATTTATGTCTCATCTTAGTAAGTACACAACTCATCCCCATCCGTACCTCTCCACATCTAATAGAGAATTTTGTATCATGTCTCATTTATGTCTCATCTCAGTAAATGCATAACTCATCCACATCACAGGCACCCCCTACCTCCCCACAACTAATAAATAATTGTGTGTCATGTCTTATTTATGTATCATCTCATTATAGATATGTCTAATTAGTACACAACTCATCCCTAGATAACTCATCCCTATCCAACTCATCTCTAGCCAACTTATCCCCATACACTATATTAATAACTTTAAGGTATCTCTTAGGAGATACCTTTCAAACATGCACAAGAGTGGATTTACCCTAGATAGATACAAGAGTGGATTTCTCCTTTAACGAACAAGTGGAATTTTCTTTACATGAAAGGATTTTCAGGGTGATATTTTTATGGCCCTTGTAATACATTCAATGTATCTCCTAGGAGATATGTTTCAATCATGAAAGAGATTCTATTTAACCTTCAAGTTATATCTTAGGAGATACATTTCAAATAGAGATAAGAGTGTATTTTTACTTGTAGGAACAAGTACAATTTTCATTTACATGAAAGGCACTACTAGGTGATATTTTCAAGGCCCTTATAATGCCTTCAAGGTATCTCATAGGAGATACCTTTCAAACACACAAAAGTGTGGATTTTCCATTTGAAAGGTATCTCTTAGGAGATACCTTTCAAATAGGTATAAGAGTGGATTTCCCCTTCAAGGAACAATTAAATTTTTTATTTACATAGAAGGGAATATTGGGTGATAATTTGAAGGCCTTTGTAATACCTTCAAGGTGTCTCTTGGGAGATACATTTTTAACATGCAAAATATTGTATTTATCTTTCAAGGTATCTCCTAAGAGATACCTTTCAAATAGGCACAATAAATTTCTCCTTCAAGGAATAAGTAGAATTACCATTACATAGAAGCCAATACTAGGTGATATTTTAAAGGCCCCTATAAAACCTTCAACGTATCTCCAAGGAGATACATTTCAAAAATACACAAGATTAGATTTTACCTTCAACATGTCTCATAGAAGATACATTTCAAATAGGGACAAGAGTGGATTTTTCCTTCAAAGAACAAGTATAATTTTCCTTTACATGAAAGGCACTACTAGGTGATATTTTGAAGGCCCTTATAATACCTTAAAGGTATTTCTTAGTAAATACCTTTCAAACATGCACAAGAGTGGATTTCCCCTTTAAGTTATCTCATAGGAGATACCTTTCAAATAGGTAAAAGAGTAGATTTATCCTTCAAGGAATAAATTAAATTTTCCTTTACATGAAAGACACTACTAGGTGATATTTTTATGGCCTTTATAATACCTTCAAGGTATCTCTTAGAAAATACCTTAGAAAAATTCATAAGAGTGGATTTCTCCTTTAAGGTATCTCATAGGAGATACCTTTCAAATAGGCACAAGAGTGGATTTCTCCTTCAATGAGCAAGTAGAATTTTCTTTTATACAGAAGGCACTACTAGGTGATATTTTGAAGGCCCTTGTAATACCTTAAATCTATCTCCTAAGAGATACCTTTAAAAAATAGAAAAGATTGGATTTTACCTTCAAGGTATCTCCTTGGAGATACATTTCAAATAGGGACAAGAGTGGATAAATACAAATCCCATATATGTGATCCAAAACCAATGGTAGGACATCCATCAAGTGTAATTTCTTAAGATGAGTTTGTTTCTATTTTATTGGATTGAAATTCCGTAAATTATACAATTCTACATTTAAATACAATTTATAAATGGAAATTATATATATAGAAATGTTATACATAGACTTATTAAAGTTGCCTGATTCTATTCTATCAAGAAACTTTTTATCATCTTTGAGGAGTCTCTCTAAGCACTTGGACCATGTGCTCAAACTATTGATTTTATCTTAAATCAATCCCAAGATGGTGTTTAGATGAGAAAGATTGATATTTTTGAAACAAGGGATTTTATCTCCTATCCAGATGCTCATTAGTTCTTTCATCTTGTCCTTAGAACTCTATCATTGGGTGATTAAGCCCTTGGCTACTGCATCCTATTGGTTTAGTGCACTCTATCTTAGCTTTATTTATTTTAGAGAGTCAAACATGTATTGAAATGATCCTTCAAACTTGTTAATCATTACATCAAGAACTAATAAAATTGCCTGCTTCTCCAAATATCCTTCTCCTTCCATAGGTTCTTTATTCACTATCGTAGGCCTCTAATGCTAGTTTGTAATTGGGTTGATTGAGATTCCACTAACCCAATTATATCTTCCTCATGGATGGGTTTCTTACATGGTCTTTGGTTCTAAACTAGAGTCAATCCAACAAATAGATCTATCTTCTAAAAAGTTAATTCCTCTCTACCCATCATAGCTTTCTTTGTTATTACTTTTCCAATCTAGTAGTGGTTGGATCAAATTAGACACTTACTAAAGAGTTTGTTATTTTTGGATGTTCTAGGATTTTCATCTAGGTGCTACCTAAAGATCTAGGAAAATCTAGTTATATTTCCTTCTCTTCCTTTTATAGAGACACTATCCAAGGCTGAAGCTCCTCAGGAAAGTGTGATGTTGATAGATTTTGTGATGGCCCATTGATGGCACGGAGTTGGGATATTTTGTAACTTTTCATATATGAAAAATTGGAAAATGGTTAGACCATGAATTATAATCTCATAACTGAAAAAATTAATCTCACTAAGAGGATGAGTGAAGGTTATCTTAGGCTTCTTGGTTCCTACAAGGACCAAGGCTAGGTAAACCTTTCTCTTTTGAGGGGAAACAACTAGAACTAAGTCCAAAGCTATCTTCCTACCCTTTACCTTTCCTATTTCCTCAAATTAAGGTTGAGGTTATTATTATTTTACTTGGGGTTTCTCTTCCTACACCTCCTCTTCATCTGATACATAAGCATTTTCTAGTGCTTCCAAGATATCTTCCATTATTTACCTAAGATGCAATGCAATCATGTCAATGTATTCAATTAGAGACTCTAGGTTTTTAGGTTGGGTAGAATATGATGTCCCTTCACTGGGTCTTTCTTCAAGCCTCTCCTTTCCTTGTCCTCAAGTGATTTATACCTCTAGTTGTTGTAATTATACCTATGGTTTTTCTATAAAATGCCTAGATGATGGTCAAGGGAGCAAATGATATTGTAGATGTCCCATTTACCATATTTCACTAGCTGGATTCTCATCTATCATCAATTTGGCCTATGGGTTGAAGCCACATTTTTTCAACATCATCAATAGTATTGTGAAGGATGCGTTCTTAGTATACCTTGAGTCATAGACTCTTTTCCAATGTTCATATATTATATTTATTTATTTGGCCTTCATATGCTTCCCAACCCTATCACTAGGATCCCACTATCTCTATTCATCATGTTGTAAATTAAAATATACTCTATGCCTAGTAACATCTCCAATTTTGTCCCAATATTGAAAGATGGTTCTATCCATAACCAAGGGTGGAAGATGAAAAAATACTTTCCTTTTGATTCTACAAATCCCATCTATCATAACATATTTAGAATGCAACTTCATACTCAACCAATTTGTCTAAGACATGGATTGTCAGTCTAATTGGGGTGCATTATGTTCCTTCAATCTTGATGACTATGAAATATATATAAAATTAGATGTCCTCAATAGATTCAATGGACTTTTTTGTCAATTAGTTGACTCTCGTCATTGGGATTCCTTCTATAGCCTTAGAGAAGGTAGGGTATATGTAAACATAGATAAACTAAATATGATCCCTGTATTTGAATCTATGCGACTTTTTATAAAACTAAGATACTATTTGTTTCTTTTCATGTGACCATCCCCTAGAGTTGGGGATCTCAATTATAGCAAGTAGATCATCTAAGAGATAAAACATCATATAGAAGTTTTTCATAGACCCCTTCTTGATTGTAAAGATCTACCTACACAAGCACATGTTAATCACCTCACCAATGAGAGGGGTGAGCTCTTTCTCAATCATAAAGTATATTAGTAGTACCCATATTCTATCAACATAAGTGGTAGTGGGGTTTTTACACAGCCTATTCATCAAAGTCATTATCAATATAATTCTAGGATGGAATTAGCTAATGGTAATATTTACACTATAATAAAAAAACACCTGGTTCTTAGAGTATAACCATGAGGCAAGAATGGTTTTGAGATCATTTTGCTTCACCCAATCATTAAGTGTTGATACATCTACTCAGGGTTTTGGTGACTTATAATATCTCTCAAAAGTGATGGAAGACACATAAGCACTACATTTTTTAGTACATTCATGGATCAACATTCCCTTTTCAATTTTAAACTTTATAAAAATATGGAGGAGGACATATATATAGTGGAGTACCTCTATTTTTACTATAGTATGGTGAAGGCTCATCATCTATATTGCAAATAGGTCATAATATCTTACCCTGAAGGCTGAAATATTCTCATCCTCCTTCATTATGGGCTTCAATTATTCAATTATCCAAAAGATTTTGGACCAATTATTATCTCAAGTGTTCAATTCTACAACATCAAATACTTCATCCTTAAATACCCTTCCTTCTGAGTTCATGGTTAAGTAGCACTCTATATCCTCCTTGTGATGCTTTTGAGCTGCCATGATTATGAGTTTGAAAATTTCTTACTAGTGATCTAAAAGGTACCTCTGGGTTAATTTAAACTTACTTAGATATTAATTATACTCTCTTGGGCTCGATTGTAATCAAATTAGGATCAAATTAGGGCTTTTATAGATGTCAGGGTTTTTCTACAAGTCCTTTCAAGCTTCAATGGGTATAGATTTTGTACTTGAGTTAATTTATGCCTTGGATTTGATTTGGTTCTTGGAATTTTTACCTTTGAATTTCCTAAGCCCATAAAATCTTTACCTTTATCCATTTATGCTTAGATGGTGTCTTCATGGTATCTTTGTGACACCCATATTGGCCTTTTCATAGAACTTTATCCATTTGATATTTATAAAGTGACCATTGCCCTTTGAACACTATATTTAATCTCACTCTATTGGATCATCTTTCCCCAATCAATGTGAGTCATTGATCACAATCCTACAAGTCACATGCTATTGGTTGTCCACTATATTGGGCCTCATGTTTGTGCCACTTTCTAATCACATAACCTTTTTGACTTTTACATCACTTCCATTCTCATAATGAGTATGTTTGTGACACATGATAGCTCCATTATTGTTTGGAGGTTATAATGGATAGTCCATAATGATCTCAATCCATTTGATCATCTTTCCCTAATTGGTTATGAGCCATTGACCCTAAAATGGTGCATAAATTTGAAGTTAGCACAGGACCATGTACAAAAATTAGGTTAAATACTTTAGTCTAAGATTTTATTTTAGGTTAATAAAATGAAATAAACCTTGGAATAAAGTATCTATGCTAAGTTTATACCAAAATAAAAGGTAACCCATCAAATGAAATGGGATATACCATAAGTCTTTATCCTAAAGTTCCATTGTATTGATGAATATAATTAGAACCTTAGGATAGAGACTTAGGTTAAGATTATATCTTCAACATTTAGACCATGATAAATGGAACACATCCACTCTTTTCTATGTTTTAAAGGTATCTCTTAGGAGGTACATTGAAGGTACTATAGTAGCCTTCAAAATATCACCTAGTAGTGCCTTTTGTGTAAAGGAAATTTCCACTTGTTCCTTGATGTGAGAAATACACTCTTGTCCCTATTTGAAAGGTATCTCCTAGGATATACCTTGAAGTATAAATCCACTCTTGTGCATGGTTGAAATATATATCCTAGGAGATGCCTTGAAGGTATTACAAGGTCCTTCAAAATATCACTAAGTAGTGCCTTCCATGTAAAGGAAAAATTCATTTGTTCCTTGAATGAAAAATCCACTCTTTTCCCTATTTAAAATGTATCTCCTAGGAGATACCTTGAAGGGGAAATATAATCTTATCTATTTTTTAAAGGTATCTCCTAGGAGATACATTTAAGGTATTATAGGGGCCTTTAAAATATCACCTGGTAGTGCCTTCTATATAAAATAATATTTGGAGATAAATTCGACCTCAAAATGGTAATTAAAATAATTGACACAAAATCATAACTAATAATTCGAATAACTCTTGTGAAAGTATTTTGTGTGCTTATCTAAATTATGGTTATGTGAGGGCATAATCAGTGTACCTCAGACTACTTTAATAAGTCTATATATAGTATTTTTATATATAGACTTTCCATTTATAGATTGTATCAAAATGTAGATTTATATAATTTAGTAAATTTCATTATAATAAAATAGAAATAGGCTTGTCATAATAAATTACATTTGATGGATCTCTACCATGTTTTTTGGATCACATCTAAGGGATCATTAAAATTAGAAAATGTTCAATAATCTGCTACAAGACCATCGTACAATGAAAATTATAGATGTTCAAATATGGAAATAGAAGTAAAATTATCATCATGAAACTTTAGAACTGATTTTAATTATTTATAAATCATTATTAGGCTCTTTTATAATAAGTTGAGTTTCATCCACATTTTCTTAAGATGTAACATTATTAATTATTAGAAGAAACAAGTGGTGATGTATAATAGTAGGCATACACCTCAACACCATTTTATTAATGTTTAAAATATTATATAAATCCAATCAAAACCATTTTATACAACCAATCAACACCATTTTATTTCAGTTTTCATAGCACACATTCACATACATAAAAAACACTAACAAACTTATATGCACAAAAACTAGGAAACCAAAAGAAATTTTACACAAAGAAATTGTTTGATTATTTGCATAGTAAATAAAGTAATTATAATTTAGGAATAATAATTGTATATTTTCATTAATATATTCTCATATCATTTAGTTACAAAACAATCAAAACACCAAATAACTAGCATACTAGCTTGTATAGATAGACTAGATCTTAAAAACTTAGAGATTGTATTTACATACATAAAATCTATATTTTAGATCCAGTTTCACATTTTTATAGTCAATATTGAAAGTGTAATTATGTTTTAATTTAAATTTCATTTAAAATAAACATAAATAAAAACATCCATTGTAGTGCATGTAGGTGAAAGTTTATATTCTCAAAAACAAAGGAAAAGTTAAAAATCAGCATCTCCACTGTTAGTTGAATTTTCAGTATTAACTTGTATTGAATTCATAAGATATAAATAAAATAATAAAAAATAAAATTAGATTTCATTTATTTTATTTCCAATAAATTTTATTTTAGTAAGTAGTGTAGTTTTTTTCAATTTTCAAAGCCCTATCGAAAACTCAAAATAAGCAGATTTCAAAAATCTTATCCAAATTGAAGCAAGAAACACCCTTAAAAATCCTAACAAGCATACCTCACTCTTATATGATGCTTCTTGAACAAGCTAATCTCCATAGAGTAGGATATTTCCCTAGAGTACATGTTCCCATGCTAGCAAACAACATGCAGTGTGACATTAACTCAAAACTTAGAATATAAATTTTCTATTCCACTCCCATCCAAAACCTTATCATTGAAAAGATAAACATTATTTATAAGTAAAAATCCCTAATAGAATTGTCAATAGTGATATCCATTTGCAACATAGCATGTCAAGCCTACAACCTCCATACATCTAGATCTAAGTCTCCCCCTTCCTATTTTTTATCCTTGAGTCTAGGCTCATCATATCTCATTTTATTTATGGATGAAATCAAGTAGTCATTTCCAACCCAATAGATACAACCAAATCCTAAGGTTTTTAAATCAACAACCTTTTCAATTTTACTAAGCCTATTAATCACCATGAACTTTCTTACCTTGTCCTTATCCATTTTGAGGGTTATTATAACTCCATATCTTCCTAGTTCACTAGCTCAAATGAGCATTATCATGTAGGTTATATTTTTTGGTATCACTATGAGTGCCCTCTTACATCTGTCACTCAAGACCTTACTCTTATACCTTATCCTAATCAACTAGATATTTCATCCCTTCCCATTTAAATCCCTCATTTTCATCATCCTCACCAACTGAATCATTATGCCATTCATCCCATTATATTTATAGTGGTTATCTTGTCTAGGCCTCGAGAATTCATTTACAGAAAGTATAAGTATATTAATTAAACTAGTAATATTTAACATAACTTTTTTATTATACTAGTATTAAAGTTACTGAGATACTGAACATACAGTAAAACAATACATTACATAGATTAAATACCTAACAAAAATCACCTTCAAAAATGATAATGAAAAATAGGGTCAATTCTTCCACCACTAACACCACAATTCACCTAAGTTCGTTCAATAAAATAATGTTGTTCAACTTTTAAAAGGGAGATGATAATGGAAAGAGAAAAACATAAACTTAACCCTAATTTTGAAGCTCATAATTTTTTTAAATTCTATAATAATTTAAATGTATATATAAGTAAAATTATCATCATGGAACTTTAGAAATAATAGGCTCTTACATAATAAGTGGAGTTTCATCCACAATTTTTAAAGATGTAACATAAGTAAATTGTCTCTAAATAAGGATTACTGAGATATTAAATATATTTTATTAACTCAACCATTTCATTATCTCGACCATTAAATCTAATGAGATACTAAATATATAATAAAATAATACATTACATAGATTAAATACCTAACAAGAAGAACCTGCAAAAATGATAGTGAAAAAAGGGGTCAATGCTTCCACCACTAACGCCACAATTCACCTAAGTTTAGTCAATAAAATAATGTTTTTTGACCTTCAAAAGGGAGAGAGAAACACTAAGAGAAAATAATTGAAAGAGAAAAAGATAAAATTAACCCTAATTTTGAAGCTCATGGGATTTTTAATTCAATAATTATTAATTTAAAAGTTTATAGAAGTAAAAGTATTATAATGAAACTTTGGAAATTATGGTATTGATTTAAAAATAATAGGGTGTTAGATAATTAAAGTGGAGTTTTATCCACATTTTTTGAAGATGTAACATAAGCAAATTATCTAATAGGGATTTGACTCCTTAATTTTTATCCCCCCTAGGAATACCTTTTAGATAATTTAATTCACTAATTCAAATACTTGTAAGGGCAAGGCACCTTTTCAAAACATACTAAATAGTATTTGGAGATGAATTCAACCCCAAAATGGTAATTAAAATAAGTTACACAAAGTCATACCTAATAACTCAAAGACCTCTTTGGAAATGATTTTGTGTGCTTATCTAAATTATGATTATGTGATGGCATAAGTAGTCTACCTCAGAACACTTTAATAAGTCTATATATATATATATATATATATATATATATATATATATATATATAATTTCCATTTATAAATTGTATCTAAAAGTCGATTTATATAATTTAGGGAATTTTATTCCAATAAAATAGCAACAAACTCATCGTAATAAATTACACTTGATGGATCTCCTACCATGGGTTTTGGATCACATCTAAGAGATCATCAGAATTAGAAAATGTTAAATAATCCACTACAAGGCCATAGTACAATGAAAATTATAAAATTTCAATCATGGAATTAGAAGTAAAATTATCATCATGGAACTTTGGAACTAATGGTAATGATTTATAAATAATTATTAGGCTCTTGCATAATAAGTTGAGTTTCATCCACATTTTTTGAAGATGTAGCATTATTAATTATTATGAAAAATAAGTGGTGGTGTTATAGTAGGTATGCACATTGGAATAGATGGTGTCTTTTGAACATATATATGTCTACTTCAAGTTTTTATCATATTTCTAAACCCAAAATTCTTCTTGGTCACTTCTAAATTTTTTAGCACCATTGTAACAAAATCAATTTATCTATTACTATCACCAAGACAAAACCCGATCACCCATAACTAAGCTCATTATCCAGCAAATATAGATGCCCCATGATTAAAATGAAGGGATTTGCAATTTTGATGTAAAGATTTGATATGCTAATGATTTAAAAATAATAGGCTTTTGTATAATGAGTAGAGTTTCATCCACATTTTTTGAAGATGTAACAAAATAATACCTTTGAGATAATTTCATTCACCAATTCAAAAACTTGTGAGGGTGAGTCACCTTTATTGAACTTACAAACTAATATTTGGAGATGAATTCAACCCTAAAATGGTAATTAAAATAAGTGATACAAAATCATACCTAATAACTCAAAGACCTCTTCGGAATGGATTTTGTGTTATTATCCAAATTATGGTTATCTGAGGGCATAAGCAATCTACCCCTCAAAACACTTTAATAATTATATATATATATATATATATATATATATATATATATATATATATATATATATATATATATATAGATTGTATCTAAATGTATATTTGTATAATTTAGGGAATTTCATATAATAAAATAGCAATAGACTCATCGCAAAAACTTACACTTGATGGATCTCCTACAATGGGTTTTGGATCACATCTAGTGGATCATCAAAATTAGAAAATGTTCAAAAATCCACTATAAGACTATAGAAAAAGTAAAATTATGGAAGTTAAAATATGGAAATAGATGTAAAATTATCATCATAAAACTTTGGAAATGATGTTAATGATTTGGAAGTGATTATTAGGCTCTTGCATAATACGTTTTGTTTCATCCACATTGATTGAAGATATAACATTATTAATTAATAAGAGAAATAAGTGGTGATTATTTAATAGTAGGCATGAACATTGGAATATATGGTGTATTTCAAAAATAAATTCCCACTTCAAATATTTATCATATTTCTAGACTCAAAATTCTTCTTGGTCACTTCTAACTTTTTTGGTGTCATTATAACAAAAGCAATTTATCCATTACAATCACCAAGACAAACCCTGATCATCCACAACTAAGCTCCTTATCTAATGGTTAAAGATGCCCCTTGATAAAAATGACTGGAATTGTAATTTTGATGTAGAGGTTCAGTGTGTTAATGACTTAGAAATAATAAGATCTTTCATAATAAGTGGAGATTCATCCACATTTTTTGAAGACGCAACATAAACAAATTGTCTAATAGGGATTTGACTCCTTAATTTTTAGCCCTACCCCCAGGAATACCTTTGACATATTTTATTTCACCAATTCAAATACCTATGAGAGAAAGTCACCTTTTTTGAACTTACAAACTAATATTTGGAGATGAATTTGGCCCCAAAATGGTAATTAAAATAAGTGACACAAAATCATACCTAGTAGCTCAAATACATCTTGGGAAAGGATTTTGTGTACTTATCTAAATTATGGTTATGTGAGGGCATAAGAAATCTACCTCATAACACTTTAATAAGTCTATATATAGTATTTCTCTATATAGACTTTCTATTTATAGATTGTGTCTAAATGTAGATTTGTATAATTTAAGGAAATTCATTCCAATAAAATATCCACAAACTCATCAAAATAAATTACACTTGATGGGTCTCCTACCATGCATTTTGGATCACATCCAAGGGATCATAAGAATTAGAAAATGTTCAATAATACACTACAAGACCATAGTACAATGAAAATTATAGAAGCTCAAATATGGAAATAGAAGTAAAATTATCATCATAGAACTTTGGAACTAATGGTAATGATTTAGAAATAATTATTAGTCTCTTACATAATAATTAGAGTTTCATCCACATTTTTTGAAGATGTAACATTATTAATTATTAGGAGAAATATGTGGTTGTGTTGTAATAGTAGCCATGCACATTGGAATAGATGGTTTCTTTTGAACATATATGTCCACTTCAAATTTTTATCATATTTCTAAACCCAAAATTCTTCCTTGTAACTTGTAACTTATTTAGCATCATTGTATCTAAAGTAATTTATCCATTTCAATCACCAAAACAAAACTTGATCACCCATAACCGAACTCCTTATCTAGCGAATACGGATGCCCCCTAATCGAAACCAAGGGACTTCCCATTTTGACATAGAGATTAAAGGTGCTAATGATTTATAAATAATAGGATCTTGCATAATTAGTAGAGTTTCATCCACTTTTTTTGAATATGTAACATAAACAAATTATCTAATAGGGATTTTACTTCTTAATTTTTAACCCCCTCAAGAATACCTTTGAGATAATTTAATTCACCAATTCAAATACTTGTGAGGGTGAGTCACCTTTCTTGAAATTATGAACTAATGTTTGGAGACAAATTTTACCGCAAAATGGTGATTAAAATAAGCGACACAAAATCATACCTAGTAACTCAAAGACCTCTTGGGAAAGGATTTTGTGTGCTTATCTAAATTATGGTTATGTGAGGGCATAATTAGTCTACCTCATACCACTTTAATAAGTCTATATATAGTATTTATATATATAGACTTTTAATTTATAAATTGTATATGAATTTAGATTTGTACAATTTAGGGAATTTTGTTCTAATAAAATAGTAACAAACTCATCGTAATAAATTGCACTTGATGGGTCTCCTACCATGGGTTTTGGATCACATCCAGGGGATCATTAGAATTAGAAAATATTTAATAATCCACTACAAGACCATAGTATAATGAAAATTATAGAAATTCAAATATGAAAATAGATGTAAAATTATCAGCATGGAACTTTGGAACCAATGCTAATGATTTAAAAATAATTATTAGGATCTTCCATAATAAGTTGAGTTTCATCGACATTGTTTTGAAGATGTAACATTATTATTTATTAGGAGAAACAAGTGGGTTTGATATAATAATAGGAATGCATAATGGAATAGATGGTGTGTTTCAAACATATATGTCCACTTCAAATTTTTATAATATTTCTAAACCCAAAATTCTTCTTGGTCACTTCTAACCTTTTTAGCACCATTGTACCAAAATTATTTTATCCATTGCAATCACCAAGACAAAACCTGAGCACCCATAAATGAGCTCCTTATCTAGTGAATAAAAATGCCCCCTAATTGAAATCAACAGAGTTGTCATTTTGACGTAAAGATTTAATGTACTAATGATTTACAAATAATAGGCTCTTGCATAATAAGTGGAGTTTCATCCACATTTTTTAGAGATATAACATAAATAAATTGTCTAATACATATTTGAATCCTTAATTTTTAGCCCTTCCACCCCAGGAATACACTTGAGATAATTTAATTCACCAATTCAAATACTTGTGAAGGCAAGTTACCTTTTTTAAACTTACAAACTAATATTTGGAGATGAATTCAACCCCAAAATGGTAATTAAAATAAGTGACACAAAATCATACCTAGTAACTCTAAGATCTCTTGGGAAAGGATTTTATGTGTGTATTTAAATTATGGTTATGTTAGGGCATAATCAATCTACCTTAGAACTCTTTAATAAGTCTATATATACTTTCCATTTATAGATTGTATCTAAATGTATATTTTTATGATTTAGGGAATTTAATTCCAATAAAATAACAACATACTAATCGAAATAAATTACAGTTGATGGGTCTCTTACCATGTGTTTTGGATCACATCCAAGGGATCATCAAAATTAGAAAATATTCTATAATCTCTTACAAGACCATAGTATAATGAAAATTATAAAATTTCAAATATGGAAATAGAAGTAAAATTATCATCATGAAACTTTGGAACCGATGGTAATGATTTAGAAATAATTATTAGGCTCTTGCATAATAAGTAGAGTTTTATCCAACATTTTTGAAGATGTAACATTATTAGTTATTAGGGTAAACAAGTGGTGATGGTATAATAGTAGGCATGCACATCAAAATAGATGGTGTATTTTGAACATATATGTCCACTTCAAATTTTTATCATATTTATAAACCTAAAATTATTCTTAGTCGCTTCTAATTTTTTTAGTGCCATTCTAACAAAAGTAATTTATCCATTGCAATCACCAAGACAAAACCTGATCGCCCATAATTGAGCTTCTTATCCAATGAATATAGATGCCCCATGGTCAAAACCAAGGGAGTTATAATTTTGACGTAGATATTGTGATAATGATTTAGAAATAATAAGCTCTTACATAATAAGTGGAGTTTCATCCAATTTTTTTGAAGATGTAATATAAACAAATTGTCTAATAGGGATTTGAATCCTTAATTTTTAACCCTACCACCCACCCCAGAATACCTTTAAGATAATTTATTTCACCAATTCCAATACATGTCAGGGCGAGTCACGTTTCTTAAACTTAAAAACTAATATTTGGAGATGAATTGGACCCCAAAATGGTAATTAAAATAAGTGACACAAAATTATACCTAGTAACTGAAAGACCTCTTCGGAAAGGATTTTGTGAGCTTATATAAATTATGGTTATGTGAAGGCATAAGTAGTCTACCTCAAAATACTTTACTAAGTCTATATATAGTATTTTTATATATAGACTTTTTATTTATAGATTGTATCTAGAATAATCTGCTACAAGACCATATTAAAATAAGAATTATAGAAGTTCAAATATTGAAATAAAAGTAAATTTATCAGCATGAAACTTTGGAATTGATGGTAATGATTTAGAAATAATTATTAGGCTCTTGCATAATAAGTGGAGTTTCATCCACATTTTTTGAAGATGTAACATTATTAATTATTAGGAGAAATAAGTGGTGGTAGTATAATAGTAGGCATACACATTGGAATATATGGTGTCTTTTGAACATATTATATGTTCACTTCAATTTTTTTATCATATTTATAAACCCAAAATTTTTTTTGGTTTCTTCTAATTTGTTTAGTGCCAATGTAACAAAAGAAATTTCTCCATTGTAATCACCAAGACAAAACCTCATCACCTAGAACTGAGCTCCTTATCAAACAAATACATATGCCCCCTAATCAAAACCCATAGAATTGCAATTTTAACATAGAGATTATGATAATAGGTTATCTCTTTACATGAAAAATGCAAGTTATCATAGACTAAAGAATAATTTGCATGTTGATTCAAATCCTAATAGGTTTGGACTCACAATTATTTTATAACATATTTTGACACTATCATGGATTTGGAGTAACTAGTAGGTTTAACTGTCAATTTACACTCTTTCGCTTCACATAACCCCTCTTACCCCCTACCCCCCCCCGGCTCCCACAACACACAAATTGTATTCGTTATTAAATAAATATAATTGACATATAATATATATCATAATATTTTATATGTATGCTTTACATAGTAGGTTGAGAATATTCAGAAAAGACAATCCACCATAATTGATAATTTAGATTCACAATGAATTATCAAGGACATTGACACACATGATACAAAATTATTAGAATAAATGAATAAAGGACTATAGGCCTGTATATGTATGTATTTGGATTGCATGTTAATTTTTAAAACCTATCAATAAATGGAAAGATATTGTGCATTCAAGGACTTTGTAGATCTCATAAAGAATGACATGCTCCACATGAGAGGTAAGAGACTTAGTATAATCAAGATAAGATAAAACTATTTATTATGCATTTGATGAAATATTTTTACCATTATTAGCTTCTCATGGTGAATAAAAATAATACAATCATTTACAATCATGCACATAGGTATGATATTATATATGGATCTATTTTAATAAGTCGAACGAACATTTATACAATTCTATTTGATCTTGCCGTAATTTCATTGACCTTGTTACAAAGTTCAAACCTATAGATACTAAAGTTATATGTTGACACAAAAATTCATTCTAATCTTGGATGTTGTGGTAATTATATTCCTAGGAGGTACATTCCATGGACAACTGAGTAATCTAAATTAAGATTGAATTTTCTAAATAGATCTTGGAGTATAGAAAATGACTCATTTTATCTATATAGGAAGTTGATAACCAAATTCGCCTTGTACAAACCAACACACCATTCTATATTACTTGAAGACACATTTCTTGTGCATCATTTAATCTCTATACTAGGATCCCATGATGGTGATACTTGTCACCCCTTAGATCTCCATATTCAATATTGTACACATCATTAGATCCACTATGTCAGGTTCACATAGACCATAGATCTCTAGAACATGATCAAATTTTAACTCTTTGGTCTAGGTTTGACTTTTTAATAATTGTCACATGCCTTCAAATTTAAGTGACTACTCCCAAGGTGCATTTTCATTCGAAAATGGGTGGGTTGAGTTTATAATTCATTTAACATTACAAGCTCAAAAATGTAATCACAATTATAGATTTAAAACTCTATGGTGCTTCACCATGTGCACAGTAAATGAGGTAGATTACTTTGAAGAGGAAATCTACCAAACATTAATGTTTAAGAGGAATTAAATTAAAATTTACAATCACATATCATGAATTTGAAATCATGTATCATAAGCATTAAATTTGATGTTGCAGATGATACTTGGCATGAGATAGTTGGCAATAAAGCAGATAGACAATCAATTAATTTCAAGTAATGAGAATGATTAAGGTTTTTAGCCCTTAGAACTTGGTTATAAAAATTATATGAACTGTTAAAATACATAAAAATTATATAAATCAATTGATTTTATTCCACTTTATAAAATGACCATAAAATTTTAGTTAACCATCAGGTCTTTTAAGCTATAATTTGAATTAGTGATACACAATTCCTCTATTGAATAGATTAAAATTAAGCTAAAGCACCAATCAATATCTATCCTAGTGAGTTTAGTTCTCCACTCAAATCCTTTGGTATATTTCTCTAATTTATTAATACTAGTAACTTTAATTTTGAAGTCTAACTATGAGATGTGTTTCTTGGTGTTTCTAAGAGGTGCCATAAAGTGAGTTGGAGATGTGTTCATCAGTTTTTATAGATAAGACTTGTTGGAATTTTTGACTCATGTGTACTATGGCCTTTTTGGTGGTTTAGTTTGTAATGCATAATTAATAAGATGCATTTCACACACCTACAGTCAACTACAATTTTTGTAATACAATTTTAGAAACTCGCTGGTTGGCATTTTTCACTCTGTGTATACTATGGCTTTGTTGGTGGTTTTTTGTAATGCATAGTTAATAAGACGTATGTATTCATGCATGTGTAGTTAGATATAGTTTTTATAATATAATGATAGAAACTCTTTACTTTGTATAATATGAATTTTTTATTTTCAACTGTAGTTTTGTATACAATCATATTTATTTATTTATTTTCAAATAACTTTTTAAAAGTAAAATACTCATAATTTTTTTGAGCAATGTATATTGCACAAATTTTTAAAGAATTTCTGATTAAAAATTAGGAAAAATAATCCTATAATTTCTCAGTAGCATACCCTCAAAAATAATTAGCAATCCCCCACTATCATGGGACCCCTACCTTACTGTAGGTGAATTTGATTAAATGGTAACATGTCAAATTTTCAGATGGGAATATTATAGAGAGAGATGTAATTCCTACAGTATGATAATGTAAAATTCTTAGTGGTTAGTTTCAGAGATAAAAAAGAAAAAAATAAAAAAAATCTCATTATTCAGTAATCCAAAAGCCAATGTCCCACTTCTAATGTAATTGAAATATTTCCCATTCCAATAATACCACAATTCATTGATGAGAAAGAATTTTTGGGACTAATGGTGGATGATTATGATGTCCCACCTTTTAACAATAATGAGGTTATTTCATATTTTTTGAGGAAAATTTAGTGCAAGTTTATTTCTCTGAATGAAATTCTTTATTAATTTTATTATTAAGGGTTTTTAGGGACAATAAAAAGGCTTTTGATAAGATAGGTTGGATGCATATCATGTGCCTAATCAACCTATGAGAATTTGTATCAAATAACCACTTTATCCTAAGACAGTCTCCTCTACAATGAAAGATGTTGTAGAGATTGATAGTTTACATGTACTTAATGCACTTACCAACACCCCCTTATAACATATTGATGCTTATAAAAGTGGACATGGAGATGGTCCAACTAACACTACTACTCAACCACACTAATGTATATCTTGCGGTGATCTATGCACTAGAACTTAAATTAGATGAGGATAAACATTTGATGTAAACCAAGTATGGTGGTGTTTCTATGCAGGGGTCCCATGGAGGGGGTCATTGCTCCTATTTTTAATTAGCAGGTGGCCCTATGAAAAATGAAATGCATGGTATAAGTAAAATTTAGAATTTTTTCCTAAATGTGAGGAGTTGAATAGTTTTTAAAGAGAAATTTTAAGGAGATGAAAAGAGGGGGCGGTGGAATTCTCCATATGTGCTTCTATTTTGTAGGAAGATATTCTACGAGACATAAATATATGAGTGGACAAAATTTAGGTAAATTTTCATTATAAATAAAAATATAACAATTTTAAATATTATCTCCTATAAAATAATAGCATACACTTATAATTTTTATTCCATGAGACCACTTTTGCTATATATACTCCTAAATTCCCTCTGCACTAACTGCTAAGAAAATTTAAGATCCCCCCTCATATGGAACCACTTTATGGTTTTAATCCCTGTTTCAATAAAAATGATGAATAAATGCATGGGGTGTGATCAAAGTTGAAAATTCAAAATAACTCAGAGCAAGCATGGAAATGACAAGTGTTAAAACTATGGGCCATGAATTAAAGCTCAATATCTTCCCAAAGATCAATGGTACATGGCTAAGCATACATATTTCAACCAATGGTACATGAATCAAAGGACATAATCCATTAGATCAAGATGGAATGGAGTGCATTAATCTAGGAAAGGAATATCCAATGGCATGATATGAAGGTAGACTTTTCAACAAAGCTAGAAAAAACATGGTGGTGATAAGTGTCATAATCATGAGGAGTATCACAATACAACCAATGGCGTTTAATAATCCTTTGGATAAATATAAATGGCCAAAATTGATTCATGCTCTAAAATATAATGGTGTGAGATGAAGAGGATTTTTTCAAAGGACAATTGTCAATTTTAAATATTAATGAGCTAGATGTCATGGAGATGCCACACTGACACCACATAATCAAGACATGATAGATTTGAATATTTTGTGGACCTATGAAAGGCAATGGTATAAATGCTCAATCCAAACAAAATATAAGGCAAAAAACTCATAATTTGGATCAATATAATACAATAGGTAGGAGTCCCCAATGAATTTAAAATTCAAAATTCCATTGAAAAATGGGGTCCATATAATTTTCACACATTTTTAAGAGGAACAAAAACTACCAAACATATATGGTCATATATATTCCTATTCTTACATATTGTTAGTTTTTTTCTAACATACATTGTAGATCACTAACAGATCGAAATAGAGTAGGTTGTAGATTGTCTTAAGCATTGACCATATATCTTACTATCATTTCAGCATATCCTTATTTTTAGGTATTTAATCTTAATGTATGTACGTGTGTATATATATATATATATATATATATATATATATATATACCTACATACATTATGTACTATGTATGTACGTATGTACGTATGTATGTAGGTATATGCGTGTGTGTGTGTGTGTGTGTGTGTGTGTGTGTATGTATGTACGTATGTACGTATGTATGTATATATATATATATATATATATATATATATATGTATATATATGTATGTGTGTGTGTGTGTGTGTGTGTGTGTGTGTGTGTGTGTGTGTGTGTGTGTGTGTGTGTGTGTGTGTGTGTGTGTGTATGTGTGTGTGTATCATTACTAGGTATTTATGGGTCCCTTGCCTTTTATTAAAAAATGCAAAGTTTTACAAAATAACCAAAAAAAAATCTAAGTGGAAATGCCATGGCCAAACTAGAACCAAATACACCAAACAACCAAACCCCTAAAAAAATTTAACAATAGTTATATCAGACACTCAAATACCAACAACAACATCATTTCCATTAGTTGATGGGAAAATAGTCTAAAAGAATGATTGTCTTGCCCTTTTTACCTTTTTTGTTTTTTACCTCTTGCCATACTCCTTTCAAGTTTACCACAACCAATTTCATATCATGATTCATAATTTCTGAATTTAAGTTTATCTGCATCTCTTTATCTGAATTTGCTTTCAGATTCATGGCCTCTCTTCACTCCCCCTATTGTCTTTTGTAAGGGAGAATTATATTTTTTTTGAATTAACCCCACATTAGACTTAGCTTATTTTATATAAACACCTTATTCTTATTTCTTAGAATATCCAAATTCTACATTTTCCTAAAATTTTGGTTCTCAAAAACACTTCTCAGCAACTATTATCGAATCTAGAATGAGATCAATAAATATTTTTACTCTATCTAAAATGTGTGATTTATTTGTGTTGAGTTGGCCTTTTTATTCATTGTTTAACACTTTATGTTATGAAATTAATAATATTAAGATTATTTTAATTTTTTTGGCCCTATTGAAGTGCGCCCAACTATGATTTTAGTAATATTTCTACTAAAGGAGTGTGCACATGATTATTATTCGAGCAAACATGGTTTTCAAATTGTAACATTAAGATTTTATAAAGTAATACAATAAATATAACTCTAAATACTCTACCAATATATACTTCAATCAATTTTAAATAAAATAATAATATAATTTTTAAGAATGTGTGTCAAGCTTAAGGAGGCCCTACATTGGCCTAAGCAGTAGTGAGCCCTGTTGTAAAGCCCAATACAAAAGGAATCAAGTGGGTATATAAGACAAAAATGGGTAGACTCAAGGTTCAATTATAATTCAATATGGGTAGACTCATTATTTGGTTTAAATTTTATGGAAAATAGTTTCACAATAATTAATTTTCACCTTTTTTATCATCTTCATCATCTGGTGAAAACTAACCAATTACTTGATTTAGCCAATAAACCATGCAGTTCAAATGTCCTTCCTTCTAGATGAAAGAGAATGAATAGTTACTTAAAATTCATCTAAATTGTGAATAAAGTGGTGAGCCATTACCATCCAAAAAAAATGTTATCCCCATCCATGATAATAGAAAACATAAGATAATATTAAAAACTAGTTGCAATAATGAAATGATGGAGATAGGGTTGTTTAGTGCTTACTACTATTGATTATTATTTATTTATTACTTATTATTTTTGTAAAATTAATAAGGACCAAAATGATGAATGTTAGGATTATTCAAGATAACACTTTTTAATAATTATGATCAAATAATCTAAATAACTAATATATTTAATAGTTTCAAATTTAAAAAATTATAGATAATCACCCAAACCATCCAAGAGGACAAACTTATAACTTGACAAGGACCCATTGATGTCTAAATTCTCTTTCCACTTGGAATATGGTGAGATTAAGGACTAGATAATTTAAATAGAGTAATTACAGCATTGATTAGTAATTAAATATATATTTTTAATGCATGTGATTAAATTATATATGGTGATATTCACTTGATATAATTTATATGCTAATATAAATTAATACTTTTTTCTATATTGAAGATCAATTACTAATATATACATTAAACATGCCAAAAATTAAAAAAGTATCTACTACATACAAAAACAAGTTGCGGGGCATCCCCCATCAATAGACATAATAATTGACAGCTCAATATAAAAATAGCTCCAAATAGATATCCCATAAAATAAATACAAATAGTATCATAAAAAACAATAGGCAACCTAAGAAAGAAAACCCAATGTATCAACAGTAAAATAGATTTAAACCCTATCCATAAAACATAAGATAACCCATAGGTGGTGGGATTCAAACATATGGGTCTATTACCCTGCTAGAAGTATCACCTTCACCATCACATCCAACTTTCATGTCAGTCAAGTTAAGTCCCTTCGAATGTCTTTTATGAATAATATGTCCTAACTAAGTCTTTACATGTTTTTTACTTCACATAGTTAAGGACATCTTAGACATCTACCTAGCCTCCACCTTTGATCACCCTCTATAGCATGCCATAAAAAGTGTTGATGTTATCATCTATCTACTTCCATACCTCCTCCTACATGCTTTAGGTATATGTATCTATAATAGGTCCCTGAGATGAAGTCCCTATTAATGCATTCTCATCCCAAATTTTGAAAAGAGATTCAAGTTGAATAGATTAAAGTTTATTTGGATTCCCTAATAATAAAATTGCCATGTTCTTCATTACAAAAATACTAGAACATAGTCTCATTCACTGCCAAGCAATCACCAAGTTCATTATGGTCAAATTTAGATGGGGTGATCCATTTTTTATCTAGATTATCAACCTGATCAAAATACACATCGTTAATATAGTCCCATTCAAACTAACAAAATTTAACTTCTTCTACTGTCAGGTGAGACATGGCCCTATCAAGATGTGGGCTCCATTTGGGATATCAAGCAAGTAGTTTGATGTAACCTTGAGGAGACCTACCTGAGGAATTTATCGAGCTGGTCCTATGGAATTTTAAATTGGAGTAAAATTTATAGGGACTAAAAATGAAGGATTACTTTAATTGTGAATTTAGTAATCACTCTAGCCTTACCTTAGAACACCTCCAAGATCCTTTGCTTCCATAAATACCATTGAATTTTAGTAGAGAAAATAGGCCAAAATTTGTGAAAAAAGGGTGGGATCTAAACATAGGATAAACATAGCCAAATGCAATGTTTAACCACCCAATCACAATTGTAGACAACATTCTAGGGTTTAAGACAACAGTGTCATAACATAGCAGTATAAGGATAGAAAAAGAAAACATGTTCAATATCTTCAACATCACTACAAAAAGATCAAAGAGCATAAGCAAGACCACAATTGATTAAAATAAGACCAATAGCCAACTTCTTAGACATTAGTAACTAGTGAAAATAAGACTTATTAGGTTCAAGACAAGAGGCCTATATCATATCAAACCTGAAGGACCAAGAATGCAAAGGATCAAACATAGACCAAATATGATTGAGGGTGAGGTAGGGGGAATTGGAGAAGGAAAGTTTTTTTTAATCATCTAAGATATATACTCAAGTAGATGTGGGCCTTTTTTCCACTTCACACTACCTTAATCACACTCATTTTACATGAACACCATGTTAGTTTTTCCCTTAAGATGTATTTGGAGCAAGGTAAACATTATTCATTAAGAATCTAAGAACTAAAATCTATCTTTGAGCTCTGACAAAAAATCCCATCCTACACAGTAGTAGATATCCTTAAATATCCTCAACACTTTTGTGTACGTTGCATATTAGAGCTTTTAAACAAAATCATGAAAACCCCTATATGTATCACCCTAAAAAAATTAATATACAAACCTAGTCTTTTCTCTTAAACATAATTTAACCAATTATCAAAGAAATTTGTAGAGGGGAGTGGATTCTTGTTAAATAAAACAAATAAAATTCTTCCATTTTTAACTTGGTTTCCTCCTATTATAAGTCAAATTCCATGGAAACATTTGAAAAAATTGTTAGGGTCTTAGAAGGGCTATAGAGATTACTGATATGGTCTTCCCTATACTATTTCTCATCATAGTCCTCCCTGCACACCATAAAAGTTTCTCCTTCTAAGTGTTTTGTCACTTCTTCCTATTGTAAAATCTCATTGAAGAGTTTTTATATCTCCAATCACTTCAACTTCCATCTAAGTTGATTCAATGTGATTGCTCTTATTATTGAAGCCCTTATTGCCTCGTGCATCATTAATTGATTCATTAATATGACCATACTTACCCTTCTCCACATTATCAAACCCATAAAATTTGAGGTTTTCCATAAACAACATTAATTAATACATGCCCCTTTTCACTCTCCAAAAGTATCAAGAATGATGACCTATGAAGGACACGTATGGTAGTCATGCACCCTAGCTCAGATTAAAAAAACACCAATGAAAGAAACATAACACAAAGTAAATAAAAAAACCAAAAAAAATATGAAGGCAAACATTAAAGACCACCTCTAGGATAAAATAAGATATAAACAATAGCAACCATGGAGGCAAAGGTGACCAAGGAAATCCACAAGGAGGAAGCTTGAAACACCATTAATGGAGGATGACTCTTCATCTCCCCATTGTATAAATCTAAGCTTCTCCTCTCTATCTACCAATTTTATCTCAAAATTAATACTTTAGGATAATTAATATATTTTATTTTCCCATTGGATGACAAAATTCTATTTCAGTAGCCTCATTAGTGTAAAAGTATCCAGTAGTCACATCATAAGAAATAAATCCTTGTTTAAGTACTCTTCGAGCATGTGAAATTAATGTGAGATTAATATGGTGATATTTGAGGAACTAATATTTTGTCTAGGTTAATGTCAAGACCATGTTAAATTAATGTGATATAGATTAAAATGGTGACATTCTAATGATTCATATTATGTGAAGGTGTCAATGACGGTATGTTTTATAATTTAATAGAGGGTTCATTCTTAACTAGAATGTCATCATTTAGGAGTGACCATTTTTTTACATATAAATAGACTGTATACTATTTAACTTATTTTTAGATTAGTTTCATTATCTAATTGTAAATGCCAAAACATCAAATAAAATGGCAATCGAATTTGAGCTAAATTTAGCTTATTCAGGGATCGATATCAAATTATTCAGGGATCGATATCAAAATACACATGACTATCACTATACCATAATGGTAGGTTTATTTTGGATTCAATGAAACTTCACTCCATGGGATTAATGGTGATTTTATTATTTTGAGGGATTATATTTTATATTCAGTAATTACTCTTTTAGGAAGTATATTTTTTCACATACAAAAGAGTATTAATTTTAAGGACAATCATGACATCATTGTGGAGCTAGAGATTCTGCTATTGTAAAATTGGACACAAAAAGGTTGTATGATGAAAAATCAAATTTTGAATCCTAGCACAGAAAATTTGAAGCTTAGTATAGAAAATTTGAAGCCTAGCATGGAAAATTTGAAGCCCAACATGGAAAATTTGAAACATCAAAAATGGAAATTTTGATATTGTGAGTCTTGAAAATACCTGTAGTTGTACAAGTTTGCTATTGTGAGTCTTTTTAAAGTTTATTCGTTGTAAAAATGTTGTAATAGTATTTTAGGTGAATTTAATATATGCAAATTCTATGTTTTATTACTATAAATCTATCTTCCCTATTCCATATCATCTTGCATGTTTATTTAGAGCATTTCCATCATTGTTGTTTCATCTGGACTATCCCCATAGTCTAAATATTTTGTTTGACTTAGTCTTGTTGGTTGCTTCTCACCTAGGCTTGTACATTATATTTTTTCTACCATAGAGAGAAATTAGACTTGGGATTTAGTTCACCTTCTAAAAGTAAAATAGGTCAAAATATTCAAGTGGGTGTAATAGAAAAAAATGGGTAGACTCCACCAGTTGTAATTCAATATGGGTAGACTCTTTGTTTGGTTTAAATTATATATAAAATAGTCACATAATAAATAATTTGTATATTTTTTATCATATTATTAATCATCTGGTGGAAACTAACCAATTGTGTATATTTAACCAATAAACCATGCAGTTCAATTGTCATTCCTTCTAAATAAATGAACATGAATAATTACTCAAAATTCTTCTCAATTCTATATAAAGTGTTGAGCTTTTACAATCTAAAAATAATGGTATCCCCATTCATGATAATAAAAAACATAAGATAATATAATAGATAGTCTCCCATAGCTTTATACTATGGCATTTATCAAAATAATTGACTACACCCTCACCTGTAATTAGGATTTGAAATTATGGAGCTAGGTAAATGAAATATTTTAACTAAGTAGCCAACTTATTATTGATGAAGTTGTGTGTACTCCCAGAGTAAATAAATATTTTTGACTTCTATTTCTTGAGGAAACCAACCACCTTAATATTTATAGGAGTACTAATACCTAAAATTACATGATAGGAAATAGTAGGTTGAGAATATTCAGATTCACCCTCAAGTCCTTCCAGACTATTGATGTGTGTCTGTGTTAAGGATGCAATATAAACATTAGAATAACATTTATTAGATTATAGGGACAACAAGAATATTATAGTGATACCTTGGGGCTTCACTTAGTTTTTATAGAGAGATTATGTGGTTACAACTTACCACCTTCTAGTCTGCAAGCAAACCCTATTGTAGGGGTAACAAAAATATGGTAGGGACACAATTTACTTGAATTTTTTATGATATAAATTACTTTGTATTTTCTAATATAAGCACAAAATATTGAATAAGTAAATAGATATACACAATGAGTATTAATATAAATTGATTCATGTTAAAAAATTTCAAAAGGAGGGAGTAAGGTAGGGTAGAAAATAAAGTTCTATTACAACAACAAAGACCCACAGATCTCCTTCGATTTCTATTAGCAAACTAGATAAAACATAGTCAAAATTAGACTGCTCATATCTTATTCATATCTAGACAAAAATTGGAATGATATAAGGCTATGGGATGTTTATATCTATTGATTTTGGCATTTAATGGCATTACAATTCAAATATAATGATAATTTTCCTTTGATTCAACATCAATTTTAGCTTTAAATCTAATGTTTATCGCCTTTTGACACATGGCACCTTCTAATCATTATCAATGGATCTCAAAATATATCTTGGTGTGATTACTTTTTTTTAATATGGCACATATCATCTTTCTATTCATGTCAAGCTCTTGGGTCAAGCCCTCTAATTTTGCTTGGTTGGGGGAGTGCCATACATCATTCTCATAAGAAATCAAAGCTGGCATCAGGGCTATGGAAAAATAAAAAGGTGCCATATTTATATCAAATCCCTTGAAAATACATTTGAAATAAACATGTAAGGTTTTCCAAGGCCCCTATAGTTATCTCCTAGGATATACCTTTATATAAAATTCTAATCGTGTGCATATTCAAGGCATCTCTTAGGAAAACAATTTCTAATAGTGTGCGTCAGTGTTCTTGCCAAATAAAAAGGTGTCATCATTATATATAATCCCTTGTAAGGACCTTTGAAATCAAAATGGAAGGTATTTCATGTCCCTTCAAGGTATTTCCTAGGATATACCTTGAAATAAAATTTCAATCATGTGCAATTTCAAGGTATCTTTTAGGAGATATCTCGAAAGAAAATTCTAATAGTGTGCATGAGCGTTCTTGATAAATAAAAAATTAGCATGGTTATATTTAATCACTTGAAAGGAAATTTTAAATAAACATGTTAGGTATTACAAGTCCCTTCTAGGTATCTCCTAGGATATACCTTGAAATAAAATTCCAATCGTTTGCATGTTCATGGTATCTCCTAGAAGATATCTTGAAAGAAAATTCCAATAGTGTGCATCAATGTTATTGCCACATAAAAAATTGTCATGGTTATATCTAATAACTTAAAAAATATATATCAATAAAAATGGAAGGTATTCCAAGGCCCTTTGAGGAATCTCCTAGGAGATACCTTGAACGAAAATTCTAATTGTGTGCATGTTGAAGGTATCTCCTAGGAAAGAAAATTCTAGTAGTGTGTATCAATGTTCTTGCTAAATAAAAAGTTTTCATGGTTATATCTAATCCATTTAAATTAATTTTAAAATAAATTTATAAAGTATTACAAGAATCTTTTATATATCTCTTAAGAGATACCTTGAAATAAAATTCCAATCATGTGCATGTTCAAAGTATCTCCTAGGAGATATCTCGAAAGAGAATTCTAATAGTGTGCATCAGTGTTCTTGCCAAATAAAAAGTTATCATGGTTATATGTAATCCATTTCAAGGAAATTTTAAATCAACATGTAAGGTATTACAATGCCCTTTTATGTATCTCTTAGGATATACCTTGAAATAAATTTCCAATCCTATGCATGTTCAAGGTATCTCTTATGAGATATCTTGAAAGAAAATTACAATAGTGTGCATCAGTGTTCTTGCCAAATAAAAAGTTTTCATGGTTATATATAATAACTTTCAAGGACATTTTTAATCAACAAGTAAGGTATTACAAGTCCCTTATAGGTATCTTCTAGGAGATATCTTCAAATAAAATTCCAATAGTGTGCATGACTATTCTTGTCAAATAAAAAGTTTTCATGGTTATATATAATCCCTTGTAAGGAAATTTTAAATCAACATGGAAGTTATTCCAAGTCCCTTGAAGTTATCTCCTAGGGGATACCTTGAAATAAAATTCCAATCATGTGCATGTTCAAGGTATCTCCTAAGACACATCTTGAAAGAAAATTTCAATAGTTTGCATTGGTGTTATTTCCAAATAAAAAGTTGTCATGGTTATTGTTATCATCTATAATTTTACCCTAAGCTAAGTAGGGAGATTTTTCAAGTATCCTCAATAAAACCTTGGTCAAATAATAGGAACAACCCCAAGTTGTGGGTCATCTATGTTGATTTTGAACCTCTAGAGTAGGCTAGTCGCCTCTTTAATTCTCACCTAAAACCAAAACTAAGCCTAATGTTTCATGGGAAAAGGGTTAAAAAGAGAGTAAGGGATCCATAGAAATTTAATAGGTGATTCACCAATCTTAAAATGAAACTCTCATAAGCTCCAACCCACACTAGATTGGTAAAATAATAGTAATAACTCACATAACCTTAAGATCAAGCTAATTTACATAAGTATTTCATAGGAGAGGTTCAGAAAAAAAAAGTAGCATATACCTAGAAACAACATTGAAAATCCATAAAACAAATTTTGAAAATAAGGACCATGAATGATGAAGATTCTTGTTCATAGAATGCCATAGTTCACAACTTGTCAAACATATATTCAAGGCAAAAGATAGGCAAAGAAAGACCTGTTGTATTAAGAGGTAGTTCTTATAAATACTTGATAAGGTCAAGCCTAATAAATATGACAATATTTTTTAGTAACTCATGTAATGTCCCATCTCTTATAAAGTTAAAATAAATTCTCAAATCTGAGGTGCTCAATAGATGCTTTTAAAAATGGAAAGAAAGGGCTAATATAGGAGAAGGTGAAGTGGAGAGAGAGAAGGGAAGGAACATGTTATTCATGATAATCAATGAGTTGTTAGCCCCAAGATATGTTCCATCAAGATTTTGGTCTAATCAATATAGGTCATTAAGAGTAAGATATTTGTGATTTGCCTAGATAGCCTCCAAATCATTCTATTTTGATCAAGCTACATAAGAAGACAAGAGTTTTCCAAAAGTGGTAAGACATGATCCGATTGGAAGTAAATGTTCCAATTGATTTATAAATCCACAAGATTTGATTTGTTAGTCTTCAAATAGATCTCATTAAGAATATATAATATTTATATCTACTAAGGACATGTCATTCCTATCTTTAATGGTAGTTTATGGAGGACCTAAATTGAGATGGTTTTATTACTTAGTCATGTATCTGTGCAATGCCTTAGATCCTAAACTGAAAGGACTATAGGTTAAAACCTATCTAAGGATATTGATTTTCCTATATATATATATATATATATATATATATATATATATAGTACTTTATTCAATGTCGGGTCGTATCTGAGTCTTCATTGAGATCCTTTCCTTTACTTTTTCCACCAACCCTAGTCGGGCTCAAGTTTTGGTCTTTTGGTTCTTCTTACCGAGTTGGGTTGATTTTGCTTTTTCAAATTTCATCAAACATAGTGGCTCATCTCCTTTCTTGTTGGTTGTTGAGATCACCTTAGATTTTTGAACTTTTGACTCTATTTTTTTTCATTAGATTTTGAGGTCTGATTAAATGTGTATCATCAATCCTTTAGGACCCATCACCTCAAGTTAATTTCTCATTGGTTCCTAGGATCTGCTAACCATTTGACTTTCTTTGAGCTCCTATGTGCCTGACACTTTTTAGTTTCACATTCCTACCAAAAATTTTGGATCCTAATGGTTACTTTGTGGGTCTTAAAAAATGATGTTCATGTGGAAACCTATCATTTATTGACCAAATTTACAAATTTATAACTTTAAATGAGAAAATTTTAAGGGAACAAAAATTTCATAAAATGGACCTAATAATGAAAGGAAAAAACCCTTTTGATCTATGGACCATTTGAGCTTTCTACGTGCTTCTGTAGAATGTTGAAGTAGACTAGTTCATGTGACTTTGCATGATGCCTTAACGATAGTCTAGCCAAAAATGGCTAAGTATGAAAACTTATCAAATTCTATGTTAGGAGCCAACTTTACCTATAAATATCTTCCATTAAACTATATCGTATGAGCTAAAACATGGCACATATAAACTAGGATCCGAAATGAATAGACACATGTGATTGTTTCTTATTTACTCTTCTAGACATGTAAGATCTAGCACCATGAATATGTTTTCTTAAGCTTATTTAACACTATAACCAAATGTCTAGAAAAGTTATAGATTACGAGTGGACCAAATTGATACCACATTCTCCCATGCTTATTCATATCACTCCATAGGGTCTCTACAACTTTGGACCAGTATTTAGAATTGATAAATTATATTTCAAGTGAACAAAAAGTGATTTTAAATCCTATGCGCTTCATGGTCTATCTAGTCCACTCATTCCATCATAGACCTTGTTCAACCATTTGATCAATTAGGAACACTACCTCAATATATTTATAAATTAGGCATAGGCTTCGTATGTGGGCCAAATATGGCCAACATCTTTGGTGACTCATAGGAAAGCATGCCTACTATGCTTGAGAACCTAGTTCATTTTACCTTGTCTGATCCATTGGGAATGGATTCACTATTTAAACTAATATAATCATTAAGAATATGTAAGTCTATCTCATTCTATAACTTCCTCTTGAAACACAAGGATCAAAACAAAATAACAAAGGCAAATGTAGGAAATAAAAATAACTAACCTACTAAACAAATGTCCACACAAGCACTTAGAGAAAATTATGAAACCTACTCTAATATATATACAATGTTTATAATTTATAATTACTTCCCCCTAGATTAAATGGAAAGGTTTTGATTTCTTTTACTTGTGATGAACCAAGCTAGAAAACACCTTACCTTTGAAAGCACATGATATGTGAGCTGAGATGCCTAGTTGTTGATTCCTTTAGCATACCCTTAAGTGGATGATAATGAGTAAACATATATCTAATGTAGACATATTGGTCAATTTATTCAAGGTTTTCTCAATTTGGACTATAGGGTCCCCTAAAAACTCTTCCATTGCTAGCTTTAGGTACGTTGGTTGGAATCATGGACCCAAAACCCAATCGTCATGCTCTTAGATGTGTGTACTTTATGAGAATAACTTCAATCCTTTTCCCTATATGAATTAATGATCATGATCATATTGACCAACTTGATCCATCTCCTTTGACATATCTATAAGTCTGGCCTCTAAGAGAGATGGGTCTAATGTTGTGACTTCTTGAGGCTGTTTGGGCTCACTTCCAACTTCCAAAAGTAGAGAAATGTTCATAGTTGAAGAGAGAAGTTGATAACCATGTTTGAAAATTTCAAACATGGCATATCCTAAGAAAGTAACTACCTCTAAAGGCTTATCTTCATTAAATTTTAGCTTGATCATAAGCTCTTTCTGAAGGGAAGGTGGGATGGCAAGCTGAGGTTGCTTGAACTATTTCTCCTACCCTTCCCATTTTCCTAATCTATCTATCCACCACTAGATCAAGGTCTTCATCTCATACAAATCATCATTATGTTTTATTATTTTTTGGAATTAGGTGTTAAATTATTAATCAAATAAAGGTCTAAGTAAATGTAAATTAGTAATTAATGTATCTTAATTAGCCTACTAATTTGTGAAAAATAGTTATGTACTTTATATTTTCTAAAAATAGCAAGAAATGTATAAAAATCAAACTTATCTTATTCTAGGTCGAAATAGATAATTCAAGACCTAGAAATTGTTGTACAAGGATGAAAGACTATCATAAATAGGACCCAAAACTCTACTTTTGGATTAGATAGGAGTGCCAAACTTAGGACACCATGCTAATTGACATTATAGTCCACTTTTTGGATCTATTATCTACTTTTGGCATTGTTGCCCACTTTAAACATTATTGTCCTGGTGGTCTAGATTTTTTGGGTTTTGTTCAATAGGCATGTAATACCTTAGCAATGAAATATCAAAGCCTAATCCTATGTGAATCTTGTTGTGTGTCGGATTTAATATTCAAAACCCTTAAGATCTCTTGATACTTGAACTTGAATAACAAACATGGGAAAGAGAGAGGGGGTTAGTGTGTAAATGATACACTAGATACACTTCACAACCCATGTGTGGGCACATTACCTACATACCAATACTCTGAAGAGTGATCAATCTAA
This sequence comes from Torreya grandis, assembly GCA_037957365.1. Lineage (NCBI taxonomy): Eukaryota > Viridiplantae > Streptophyta > Pinopsida > Cupressales > Taxaceae > Torreya > Torreya grandis. The sequence continues at coordinate 1,200,306 of JARHVA010002469.1, read as the reverse complement.
TGTAGTTCTCCCATTTAAAGTGCTTGGTGTAATTGTGTGATGTATGCAACTATAATACAAAACTAGAATTTACTTTGGATGACTAGGGACTGGTATGAGTGTTTGAAGTGGTTTTGAAAGGTTGTATGCAGAGAATAGGGAAGAGTGCTTGAGTTTACTTTCTTGTATTCTTGTTTCTTTCTTTTGAATGAGTGATAACCCTTATAAATAGACATTGAATGACATTTTATATGGAAACTAATGATCATTGGTTATATGAGCTTGTATTAGGCTGACAGGGGAAAAGATAAGGAATTATGAAAAACTGACCATTAGAGGTGAAAATGAACTTGGACAATAGCACCAAAAATAGGACACCCCTAAATTATAATGATTCTTTCCAAATTTGGAACTATTTTCCAAGGAAGATGAGATTTAGGGGGATGGATTTGGGTCTGAGAGTGTTGTTTAGGTCTCAAAAAGCTAGGTTCAGGAAGTTATAGGTGATTGGGAATAATTGAAAGTCTAGCCTAGAAGGGTTGAGTGAGAAAGAAAGAGGACCTATAGGTTGGATGATATTATCCATGCCTAATTCATCCAATTTCACATTTTATATGATAAATTTTTTCCCCCTTTATTCTAGTGATGCAACAAATCAAAATACTAGGATAAAGGTAAAATAGAAAGCATATATGAACTTACCTATAAGGGAAAAGATCATGAAGTTGTGTGATGCTAGATGTGCATAGAGGGAGCATGTTGTGATTTATTAATATATAAATAAAAACATGATGTATATCAGTTCTTAATATATATTTTATATCTAAAATAAGATTGTACAAAATCTAAGTAAAGAAAGAGAGGAACAAATACACCTCATCGGGTATGCGAACCAATACAAAACTTGTTTTGATGCTAGATTGTCTAAATCAAGAGTAATATCATGAATGGAGTTGAGTGATAAATTCCATGGAATGTGGATCAAGAATGAAAATTTTGTCCCTTTGGCTTCATCATCACTAACTACGTGAAATTAATGAATCATGTGTGTGTTAATCAATGTCTACATTCTGTGTCCAATCTCTCTGAAGAGGTGGCTCAAAAATACCAAGGCTAGTCATTTGGCTCCATCATTACCCCATGAAGTGAAATTATTAAGTGATGCCAATATATAATATATGTCATATGATATGGCTCATAGATCCCATGAATGTGTTGAAAATCTAACACTATGGCATGGATAGCCGAATGTATGCTATAAACTAGGCCACTCTTGGCCATTTTAAAAGATCGAGATTAAGCTTGTATGAAAGCCACTAAAAAATTGATGGACTAGGATTATATGAAATAAAAACTGAGAACTTAGCTACTTATAAAGATAAATTTGTATGAAATGTTAACTCAAATTTGATGCCAACCACCTACAGATGGAGTAAGGCATTCAACTACTGAGAATGCCTAGAATAAATTAAACTCAAAAACAAAAGAAGGTCAATGTGCCATGCACATTTCCCCCAATAACTAATTTTTTAAACATATATTCTAAACTAAAAGTTATATCCATCATGCCATGCATGATAATCACCTATATCTAAGAAAAATGTATTGAAACTATTGAATCTCCTTGATCTAGAAGTGTAAAAATTGTCCTTGAACTAAAATTTTTACCTATTTTTGGAAACCCTAAGTGTTTTCCTACCTAGATAGGAGTGAAAAACTATGGACACCCTAATTTTTGGCACTATTGTCCCATTTTTGATGCTACTATCCATTTTTGGCACTAATTTCCATTTTTGGTTCTACTATTTTGTGTGAAAATTGACTATTGATATGAGATTATTCTTATTTTATGCTTTGATTTGAATGGTTTGAACTCTATATTATGTGTTGAATATTCTAAATTTTTTTGTTTCAATTCCTAGGAGGTTTTATCTCCATGACGAATCTCCTGTTGGATGCCCTCTCTTTTGAGGGTAGGAATGATGAACCTACAATGACTACCCTCAGAAGAAAAGAGTCGTACAAGTGTGTTAATTATAAAAAGATATATGATATAGAATTTGATGTTTGAAAATATGTTTCGATATATAAAAATGTTTGTATCAAGATATTTTTATATCAATAGGGGTATGCCTAGATAAATATAACAATATGAAAGCATGTGCAATATATTGAACTAAAACTAGTAAGTTTTTTATTAGTTGTTAGTTGTTAATTGGAGGGATAGAGCATGACGTCTATCATGGCATCCAAGAAAACAATAAAATGTATGATATAGATCATGTCATTCCACTCATTTGACAAGAAACAAGAAAATAAGAAACAAACATACTAGATGGGCCAAAGGACCATGAAAATAAGGGACATAGGCACATGTCACTGCAACTAGAAATAAACAAGGAACGCATGTTCAAATGCCTCATACACATACAAGTGAAATAAACAAACTTAGCATATATGGCATAGGCACATACATGATTACAAACAAATTACATTGGAAAATGTCCTAAGGTACACAGATGAAAAATAAGCAAAGGACATTGGAAAATATCTTAAGGCACGCACATGGAAAAGAGGAAAAGGGCATTGGAAAATGTCTTAAAGCACAAGTAGGAGACAAATAGGAACTAGAAATGCAATCACACAATATATGCTAAGAAAATAGAGAAAACATGTAATAATTGGAAGGATACAAGCACAGCTAACTAATCAAATCAAATGTGAAAGTATACAAAACATGTGTAGTACAAGACTAGATATATGTTAAGGGATACATAAGTTCTAGATACTAGTGAGATGTCAATATAATATTATGTGTAAATGATAAAGTAATGTACATCAGTATGATAACTCAGAGTGTGTAGTGTGAGAATGACATAACCTAGATGGTGTATTCATATAGAAGATGCCCCTAGTGGGTGTGTATATTGATGTATGTCTCAAATGTAAAAGTAGTAATACCCCCTCTATTGGTAGAATAAATCAATCAAATAGTTGGATGTCACTGCACACACTCAAAGAAGATCAAGTGAAGCATTTTAATGTAGAAAATTGACATACAATAACATAAAACAACAAATGTAAGTCCTAGCATGATAATAGTAAAGAAAAGCATGAATGATGCATACAATAGAAATGTTTTTAGTTCTTTTGAAATTTTTATAAATGTTTTTGTATTTTGGAAAATATTTTAACTATGTATAATCAAGAAGAAGATTTTATGTACAATCAATTCTAAAAATAAAATATGTATAATTATATACATCATAATATAAAAGACTAGGCTGGTGGGAAGGGATCTAAATATGGAGCTTGTTGGGGATGAAAATGGAGGAAATGATCTTGGCCATCATCAAATGCATCAATATCATCACCATAAGTATCATAATATGTTGTAAATTCTATGTTTGTGATGTTATCATGTTGAGGGTGAGTTGAGGGTTGATCTGGTGATGGATATGTTGATTCTACTCTTGGATGTTTAACCCTATTGATAAGTGATTTTAGTGGAAGTAGTAGAGCTAGTGCTACTAGTGGTGCTATAATCTAAATAATACCTCAATCATGTAGTTTGTTCAATCTTTTTTGTAAGGCTATGCATGAATTTGTATTATGGCCTACAATCTTATGAAAACTACAAAATAGATGACCATCCTACCATGTTAATCTATTGATAGTTATATGTTGTACTGTAGGTAATGTGATTATCCCATGATCAAGTAGTGTCTATAACATGAACTGAGGTTGATTATATATGCTACTTTCTTGAATCTAAATGACTAAATTTTTATCTATAGAAGTAATCACATGGATTGTATGTGATAAGTGAGCTACCTATGGTTGTGAGTGTGGATTATACCCTAAGAGTGTAGTACAATATGCTAAAAATGATGTAGGATGTGAGATGAGAGCTCTAGAGTTATCTTGGTACTCTCCTAGGCCAACTAGTGTAAATCTCAATCCACACAAATAGTCATTTGTGAGTGTGGGAGTTGTATCATCATTAGAAGAAGCCTATGAATTTGTATCGACATCATGTACATATGGTAACTCTAAATTTACCATAAGTGGTAACTATGCTATAGGATTCTCATCATTTGTAGTAGTATAAGAAAGCATTGTTACTAAAATATCTATAATTGGTGGAGTAACTATGGAATCAACTAGAGCTGTTGGCGTGGCTATCGATGATGGTGGATGTGTAATAGGTGGTATAATTGTAATTGATAAAGTAACTATAATGGCTAGAGTTATAATGACTTGTGAAAGAACTAGTGTTGATGGTGCTACTTTGAGTAGAGTAATGTGGGAAGTGCTAGTCTCACCAACCTCATATGTATGCATTTGATCCAAATAAATTCTATGAAGTGGTGGTTGTACTATGATATATGATGTCCATTGAATGAAATAGTATAAGATGACTCTATAAATTGACAATATATGAATGGATAGTTGTCTGTTAGACATGTGTATATATATCCTTCATGTATAAACTTAATACATCAATCTATAGTGGAAGGGATATCACCCATAGTATGTATCCAAGGTTATCTGAGTAAAATATTATAGTGAAGTGGAACTGGCATGACTTGGAACTATGTTGGGAGGGTTTTTGGGTCCACCATGATATCCAAACTAATAGTACCCAAAGTATATCATGGTATATCATCAAACCCTTGGATGTTCTTATATACTTTTTGTGATGATGCAAAATCTATACCCATGGCCTATAAGAATGTGATATTACATAAATTTATTCTCAAACCTCTATTAATGAGAACTCTCTTGATTACATTGGTTTTGACTTGTACTTGTATATATAGTGGTATATTTTGATCAATAACCATTTTAGAAGGCATGCACTCACTATCAAAATAAAATGCATCTTCTATATTTTTTAGAGTATTAACGACTAATACAAAATAAGAAGGTTCAAAATCAAGAGGCATAGAAGTTTGAGTGAGTTCCTGATAATGAATGTCCTTAAATACATTATATTTTTGAAGTATTTCTAACATATAAATTTTAGCTAGAGTGTTTATCAACTTATCGACAATGTCATATGCCTTGTGTGAATCTACTTGTGCTAGCTAGTTGAGCTTGGGATGGGTTGGAATAGTAGGGTGACAAGGCTCTTAATTAGGTTGAAGAGGCATAGATGTGTATCAAGTAATATCTCTAACCACATTATCTACTATTCATATAGGATTTTTAGTTGTTATAAGAGGAGAGAAAAGATAGTTGATAGGTTGAGGAGGTGGAGGAATAAAAGGTGTCAATTGGGGTCTTTGGTGATGGGTAGTGACCTGGGGGAGTAAAATGGACCATGCAACATGACTCAGTACAAGGAAGAGGTTCTAGGGGAGGTGATTTAAGAGATGAATTCATACTTTTAAGAATAAATTGTTTAACATCATCCCATATAATGACAAATAATCCTAAGATGTAGAGATTGAAACTTTGTACTAACATATAATAGACTGCATCATTCATGTACATGATAGGACCCATTATGGTTATTTGTAAGAAATGTAAGAACAATATGCAAATAGTTGAGCACCATTTTTATAATCTAGATATAAATGTAAGGTGATACTTCAAACAACAAAGAAGTAGATAATACATGCAACTAAGGATTTTGTAAAATACTATGAACTTTTGAATTTGAAATTAATTTTTTGAGTTAGATATGCAATGAAATTTTCAAAAAATGAGGGAAAAATTACTAAAAATAACTAAGAATGTATTTGATGTAACTAGCATTTTGAATATTTTTTTTCAAAATTAGTGCAATAATTTGAAAATTTTATAGAAAATTTGTAGTTTTAATTTTGAAAAATTGAGGAAAAATCTGAAAATATTTCTAAAATTAACTGTACATTTTTCCTAATGGTTTGAAAGTATTTCTATACAAATAGGACCTAATATGTGCAAACTAGTGTTTGAGTGAATTTATTAAAAATATTTCAATTAATATTTAGTTTTTTAATTTTTAAATTTAGGAAAAATTACAAAAATATTTAAAAAATTCAAAAATAAATAGCCCTAGGGTTTTTACTCAAAAATTCCAAATAAGTTGAGATCACTAAATGTTTTTTTTTTAGGAATTAGGTGTTTGATCACTAAGCAAATAGAGGTCTGAGTAAATGCAAATAAATAATTAATGTATCCTAATTATCCTACTAATTTTTTCAAAATAGATATATATTTTATCCTTTCCAAAAATAGTAAAAAATGTAGAGAAATCAAATAGCTTATTATGGGTCAAAATGGATGATTCAGGATCTGGAAATTACTATGCAGGGATGGTAGACTATTGTAAATAGGACCTAAAACTCTATTTTTTAGATTGGATAGGAGCATCAAACTCAAGACACCCTAATACTTGGCATTGTAGTCCACTTTTTAGATTTGTTGTTCACTTCCAGTGCTATTATCCACTTTCATCATTATTGTCCTAGTGGTCTAGATTTTCTTAGTTTTGTTATGTAGGCCTACAACACCCTAGTAGTGAAATATCAAATCTTTATCCTATGTAAAGATCGTTGTGTGTTTGATTTAATATTCAAAACCCTTAGGAGATCCTAGTACTTGAACTTGAATAACAAACATGGGAAAGAGAGAAGGGGTTAGTGTGTAAAATATATGTTGGATGCACTTCACACCTCATGTGTGGGTACATTGCCTACATACCAATACTCTGAATAGGGATCAATCTAATGTAGTTCTCCCATTTTAAGTGCTTGGTGCAATTATGTGATGTATGCAACTATAATTCAAAACTAGAATGTACTTTCGATGACTACGAACTAGTATGAGTGCTTGAATAGGCTTGAATTGGTTTTCAAAGGCTATATGCAGAGATTAGGGAAATGTGCTTGAGTGTACTTACTTATATTCTTGCTTATTTCATATGAATGAATGACAACCATTATGAATGGACATTGAATTCCATTTTATAGGGAAACTGATGATCATGGGTTAGATGAGCGTATATTAGGTTGACGTGGGAAAAGATAAGGAATCAAGGAAAAATAACCATTAGAGGTGAAAATGAACTTGGACAATAACACCAAAAATAGGACACCCCTAAATTTTGGCACTCCTATCCAAATTGGGTGGTATTTTTGAAGGAAGATGAGCCCTATAGGGATGGATCTAGATCTAAGAGGGCTACTTGCATCTCAAAAATCTAAGTCTAGGAAACTATGGGTGACTGGGAATCAGTGAAAGTCTAATCGAGAAGGGTTGAGTAAGAAAAAAAGAGGACCTATAGGTTGGGTGCTATTAACCATGCCTAAGTCATCCAATTTCACATTTTGTATGATTACGCATTGATAACACCATACTAAACTTTTTATCCAATAGCCATCTACTTACTTGTCAGCCTTTGAACTAACTTCCTCATCCTCTCTATGAGATGAGAAGGGATCACATCAAACTCTCAATCCCATTTTATCATCACTTCTTTTGATATCAACATATCTAGTTTAAGTGCCATCAAAGATGTGATAGTAGAAGGTTGGATAAAGGGGTAAGTAGGTTGATATGAAGGATAAATTTTCTCATTATGGGGCTAATAAAGATGATTAGATAGGTAGTAGGATCCTTTTGGTTGGGGATGAATATCACCAGCCAAATGAGGGTATAACTCTACCCTAAATCTAGTCATAGACACTCATAAAAGGAGATCAGATGTAGATAAATTTTTCATGAAGGCTTACCTAGACTGTTTTAACCAATTAAAAGCTTAGAATTTTCATTGATGTTTATAAATGTGCCTGCAAAGGTTGATTAGATGAAGAGAAAACTAAAAAAATTCACCTGATTTGGACTTTAGTCCCATCAATCATGCCAAAAAAATTTATCAGCTAAAATTAAACCCTAAGTTGAGCAGGGAGATTGTTCAAGCATCCTCACTCAAATCTTGGTCAAATAATGGGAATGACCCTAGGCTATGGGTCACTTATGTAGGGGTTGAACTTCCAAATTATAATGGCCTCCTCTTTGATGCTCACCTAAAACTAAAACTAAGCCTAATTTTTCATGGGAAAATGGTTATAAATAGAGTAAGGACTCCTAAGAAATTTAACATGTGATGCACCAAACTTAAAAGGGAATTCCCATAAGCTTGAACCCATAGTAGATCAACAAAAGAATAGTACTAGATCACACAAACCTAAGATCAAGATAATTTACATAAGTATTTCATAGGAGAGGTTCAAAATAGAACACTAAATTAGATCTATAAATAACATTGAGAATCCCTAAAACAATGTTGGAAAATAAGGACTATAAATGAGGAAGATTATCCTTCACACAATGCCATAGTGCACAACTTATCAAACAGAGATTAAAAGTAAAGGATAGGTAAAGAAATTACTATTGCATTAAGAGGTAGTTCTTAAAAATACTTGACATGTTTGATCCTAATCAAGCTAAGGATACTTTACAATATCTCAAAGAATGTCTTATCTGTCAAAAAGATAAAAGAAAGTCTAAAATCTAAGGTTATCGAGAGATGCTTTCAAAAATTGAAAGAAAGGGTTAATATAGGAGAAGTGAAAGAGGAGAGAGAGAAGGGGAGGAACATATTATTTATGATAATCAATGATCTATCAACTCTAAGAGATGTTTCATGAGAATTTTGGTCCAATCAAAATAGGTCATTATGAGCAAGATATTTGTGATTTTCCCAGATAGCCTCCAAATCATTATATTTTGAGCAAGATACACAAGAAGATAAGAGTTTGCCAAAAGTGCAAAGTCATGATTTGACTGGAATTAAATTATCCAACTAATTTCCAAATCCCTAAGTTCTTATCTAGTGGTCTTCTACTATATTTCATCAAGAAGATAAAATATTTATATCTACTAGGGACACATTATGCCTATCTAAAACGATAATTTGTCAAGGGCCTAAATTGAAATGGTTTTCTTACTTAGTCACATATTTTCCCAATGCCTTGAAAATAATAAACCAAAAGGACTATAGGTGAAAACCAATATAAGGATATTGGTTTTCCTATATATATGGCACTTTGTTCAATATTGGGTCCCATCTGAGTCTATATTGGACTCTTTTCCTTTAATGTTTCTACCAACTTGGGTTGGACTCAAGTTCTTGACCAACTAGAGTTCTAAATGATAGAATTTGTTCAAGGCATGGGAAAGCTCTCCTTTAAGGAGATGATAGATCTAGATAGAAACTTTGAGGCTCTCAATAAGAATATGTTATCTATGGAAGAAGAATGGGCACCCTTGTAGGTGACCCTTCAAAAATTATAGGTTTCTTTACTTTCCTCCCATTTCAGCAATTTTGTCTTGATTGGTTAGGGTACCATAATTTTGGATTCTCTCATCCATAAGAAGATGCCCCTGTTACTCACCAAGAACTATGGATTAAAATATGTGTTTGTTATTTTAGGTTAGTTTATCTTTAGCTTCAAGCACACTCGATAATTGGTGGTTCTTTAACACCCTCTAGTGGTTCCACTTTTTGACATGTTATTTTCTAGGGGCCCATTCTAATTTTTTTCCTAAGTTCTTGCCTTTTCCATTTTTGACCATGTGTTAGTCTAACACTCACCCTGCTTGATAAATCTCTCATATCACTTTGGTGGAATGTCAACTCAACATAAGGTACCCTCATGCTTAGTTATGTGAAGGGATACCCATATTTCCTTGAAATAATGACTACCTAAAATGTGACACCCTCATACTAAACCTCACTAAAATAGATCTCAAGTCTTCCTAGAGAAGCATGAGCTTGACATTTGATGCCCCTTCACTTATCCATGAGCATTTTTCTTCTATCATACTTTTGACCCATGTCATTGGTTGAAGAAAAGAAAAGGGGACCCACCATGTTGTTACAATGAAGAAGAGATGAGACCTTTAATGACATCATAATTGGAATGAGTTCTATGCTTATAGGTGTCATCCACCTGAGACCCCATCTTGAATATATATTCTAGGCAATTTCCTTTTGGAAAGTGTTGGTCACCATTTTTTCTTATTTTATCTATTTTGTATACCACCATTTGTAATAGAATAGGAGTAATAGCAGTTACTTTTTTTCAATTATTCAACCTTAAAAAGTGCCCCTTAGAGGTGTGCTTGGAAATTTTGTATGTGCCCTCAAGGGCTTGTATATTCATTTATCCATCTAACAATGAAGAGGATGTGATATTTTCTATCAATTTACATGGGAAATTGTCTATGTCTTTCATCTCTTTTCCTCTGATTATATAGTATCAATATTTACTTTCATTATATATCTTAATTCATGTTTTATGATCCTTTATGGTATGTGGTGTTTAAAGGGTTTGATATATTTTATGTAATTTTAGTTTAAGAATTTTAAATATCTTGGCACATCACCTTAGTTTTATGTTTAGGTGCATCAGTGTTCTTGAAAAATAAAAAGTTATCATGGTTATATCAAATCCTTTGCAAGGAAATTTTTAATTTAAATAGAATGTATTCTAAGGCCCTTAAAATTGTCTCCTACAAGATGCCTTCAAATAAAATAATAATCATGTGCATGTTCAAGGTATTTCCTATTAGATACCTTGAAATAAAATTCCAATCATGTGCATCATGGTTATATCGAATCCCTTAAAAAGACATTTTTAATCAACATCGATGGTATTCCAAGGACCTTCGAGGTATCTCCTAGGATATACCTATTGATGTGGGTTTTATGCACTCTACAACCATAATGAGGTAGTCTCTAACATTCTAGAATCTCAATGGAGATAAACACCACTCCAGGGCACGAGTTATAATTATGTAGTTTAAATCAACCTATCAATGGAATAGATTGTAGGTCATGAAGGTTTTTGAAAAAAAATTTAAGATGAAGGTGTGGTTTAGATAAGGGTAGTGAATCTCTATGTGAGTTGGCTAGGTAGTTGGTTACTAATCTAAAATGGGTAGATATTTAAAACATACTTAAAAAAGGAATGTAGGGTAAGATAGAAAAGAAAGCTTTTGTGGTTTTTAAGAACTAATCCCCTATATTATTTTTAAAAGTATAAGTGATCTCAAAACTTATGCCTATTGCTAGTAGAAATTAGACGCACATAATTAGACAAAGGTAGAATCACCGGTCAAAAGTTACTAGATAATTATCCTAAAGGGCACTTTAAATTTCCCAAAGGGCACTTTTACACAACTAAAGGTCATTCCAAAAGTCCCATTACATAAATTATAAAGGGTATGTTCCTTTACATCCAAAGGGTCTAATTCATGCTCAAATGCTCGAAGGGTCTACTTCCTAGGGTATTTTTGGTAGGGGAAAGGGCTATGATAATTATCCAAAATTGTAAGTAGTGATTTCGAAAGGGGCTAAAGGCCTATGAAGACAAAATCCTGAAGGGGATGTCCATGGGAAAAGATTCATTACAAAGAAGATGAAGGGTAATTTTTTTAATGTGGAGAGACTAGGATGAATATCCTAAAGGGTAGGCTTGGTATGGTTAAAGGGTAGGGACACATTTTTGAAGGATAGGTCCCATAGGGTAAAGGGTCTAAGAAAAAAGTCTCAAAGGGTAAGTGGCCACTTCAAAATGTATAAAAGGTTACTTTAAAAATGCTCAAGGGGTAGGTTTAGGGAGTCTAAAGGGCATGTGTCTTTTAGGGAAATTATTTTAGGGGAATTGATTTTGGGCAAAATGTCCATAAAAATTCTCCTAAAGAGTCACTTTTCTCAAACATAATGTCAAAAAAAATAGCTAAAGGGAAAGAGGGCCATTAAAAAAGTCTTTAAGGGCACTTTCAAAGGGATGAAGGGTACATTCAGGAAATCTTAAGGGAATATACCCGTCACAAAACTTGCAAAGGGTGAGTCATAGGGGAAGGGTCTACTCCATAGGGTCTCTATCCATGACAAAAGTACCAAAGGATCTACTTCACAAAATCCAAATGGTATTTTAGAAATGACCAAAGGGTAAGGTTTAAAGGGGGAAAAAAGCAATTCAAATTATGTCCATAAAAATACCTATAATGAAAAAGTCTATTAACCAATTCTATCAAGGGAATTATTTTAGACAAAATGTCTGCAATAGTTCTCCTGATGAGGATAAGTTAGTAAGAATTAGTATGTATAAAAAATCCTAATAAATACTGATAGGATGAGATCTAAAATAATATGTTCAAAAATATAATATGTCCCCAAAGATAGTCCTTGAAAACATAAGTCGAAAACATAAGGCAAAGGAGTTTTATCAGGGGATTCATGTTGAAATGGCATGGGTTCCTGAGTGCATGATAAATGCCCTTGACTATTGAAAAATGATGTCTTAAAATTAATGTCACAAGTACCCATGAAGGTATTAAAATCCCTTTAAACCTTCAAGTCCATATGTATGTTTGAAAGGTATCTCCTAAGAGATACCTTCAAACTTTGGGGTCCACAACAAAGGTTCAAATCAAATACAGGATCCCAAAATATAAGAAGCTAATCATTTTCAATAATTTTTCTCAAAAATATTTTTTCTCATTATCATTTTATATTGTAATAAAATACATGGTTGAATATTGACATAATTAGCTATTTTTATCTATGCAGTTATTATGCTCTAATGCATGTTTGAAATGTATCTCTTAGGAGATACCATCAAAGTAGGATGAAACAAGAATCAAAGTATGTAGTATACGATATTAAAATCCATTATTTTTTTGGATTGACATAAATTATGTCATTAAAAAAAATAATACATTACTTTTTTAACATTTTTAGGTTTTAACATATCTCCATGCTCCTATTTTGTTATAAATATAGCTTTATCTCTTACATACATGTATAAATTGGACTAATTTTATAAATAACCTAATTAGCAACTCTTCTCTTGTCTTTTTCAAATGTCCAAGCTAAAAAATCATACATCAATGGCTTTTCATTATGGAGGCTATTTTTTTCTCATAAATAATGGCAAGGTCCTTATTGAAGGAAGAATACACAAAGTGGTAGGTCCAGATGCTGAATCTCTATAACCCATAAATCTCACTTCCACATGCCCCAATGAATAAATACCTATTGAATGTGTAAGTGTTAATGTGACTAAAGATTTTGATATGACTCTACTGCTTCCATTTGTTGTAAATTTTATTGATAATTTGGGGGGTGTAGTTGATAGTTTTACTATTTGGAGCAAAAGAATGATACAACACATCATAAAAAAGATTTCTATAGATAATGACATGAAAAAAAGATAAAATAATTTGAGTTCATTTCTATATATATATATATAACCATTGAAACAAGAAAACCCTTTCATGGATTCATTTGTTTGATATATCAATTATCCTCCCACATTTCAAAGACTAAGGAAAAAAATTCTTGGGAAAAGGGTACCTTTGTTGCATAAATGTATAGCTCTGGCAAATGATGAAAAAATTGCTTTTAGTTATGTCAAATTTACACAACCATGGGAGATTTTTGGTTGCATTCCTATCCTAATGATAAAAAGTTAATTTGGAATTTACATAAAGGTAGTTATACAACATTTTGAGACTTATAGTATAGAGGTAACTAAAACATCTATTGTTATATGGCCTTCCAACAAAATAGTAGACATTGAGACTTATAGAGCAATCAATTTACCGTACCTGACACCAAAGGAGAAAAAAATTGGCAACATTTGGGATGTAGTGGATAATGAAGTCAATCCTTTCCTAACATTCATAGCACAAAGGAATCCAAAAAACTTAACTCGTGCCTACAAATACTTGGGCCAAAAAATAAATCAGACAAATACTTAACTCAGCCAAGTGAACTTTGATGAAAGCATAGATAGTGAGATTTCAAAAATGTACGCGGATAAATGTTGCACCAAAAAAAAATTCAGTCAAGATTTTCATTTGAGATTCTAAAATCTACAAAGATGAAGTTTTTTGATTCCACCACAACAAATAGGAGGTGACATGTCTTGGATGACCTTTCTGCTAGTTTGTTTAAGGAAAAAAAAACTAGCATTGATTTTTAGGGTACAAAGATATGTTTGGAAGTTTAGCTTAAAATATATGAATTGAAGAGAAGTAAATTTTTTGACATTCAAAATTGTCACTAAAATGGGGAATGATATGCATTCCATGTAGGGATATTTTGAGAAAAGCCACAATAGAAGATAATGGTAGCTAAAGATTTTTTAGACCAATTGGTGGATGATTTTGTAGATGTTTCTCCATAACTAACATGTTAGGTAGATATAGACGGCTCTGGAGAAAATGTTCAAAATCTTCTAGCATGTTTCACTCAAGAATTTATGAGGTGCCACATTAATGCACAATTAGCAGATATGCAATATGAGCCAATATCCCAACCAAAATTCAATAACATGTGAAGAACTAATTTTCATGATGTTATAATTGCCACATCTAATGACTTCACTAGGTACAAAAAAGCATCTTTTTTACTTAATAGAAATGATCTGGGTCCCTCTCTAGAGATCAAGAAGAGCATATCGATCAAGACTTCATGATGCACTAAAATCAAATACTTTATGCAAGATAAATGTGTTACACAAATAAATGAATGTGAGATTAATACCTTGAAAAATGCCTCAATGTCATTCATGACAAGGTAGAATGTCAAAAAACATTTGTGTTACGGATAGTGATAAAAAATCAAAATAGTTATTGAAAAAATATTAGAGTTGTCAATGGTAAGGTTTATAACACATGGTCATGGTACAAGTGGATATTGGCATTTTTTTAACCATATGTTCTTTGATGGTCTAAATTTAGTATCACCTCATTTAAACCTCAAGGATATGGAAACAACAATGTGAGATACTTATGTATATTTTCTATATAAACCTCGATATTTAAAATTCCCATTGTATGATGCACTTTTGTCTAACGATTGCTATGCTAAATGCCAGAAATATAAAGAAGAAGCACAATCAATGGGTGACTTCAAAAAAATTATTTCTAGGTTATACCTTCAACTAGACAACTATTGTGGGGATAATAAGAATAGGTACTTCCATCATAATTATATTTTTAAAATGTTGAACCTTATAAGGAACTCATTTTAGATTTACAAATTCACAAAATCTTGTTTTTTTGTATAGGTATATGTTTCAATATTTATCTCTCCTTGTATACAAATGTGTTTTCCTCGATGTTGAGGTTGGATTTCTTTCTGTAGGACATACCCATGAGGACATCAATGACACATTTGGGAACCTATCTAAATTTATAAAGAGGAAAGATGTATGGAGTGTGGCATAGATGATGGACACTTATAGGATGTGTGAAAATACATGAAACTTCACACCATATTTGATTGAAGAGGTAGTGGATTTTAAAGACTATGTTAATAGTTACTAGTTGAAGGGGATAAATGAAATAGTAGGCATGAAAAAATGTCAATACTTTCTTATGTGCATGGAGCAAGGTGAGCCCATTATGTATTGCAAAAAATCTATAAGAGATAGAAATTGGTCCACCCCGATTATATTATGGGGAATAAAAGAAAATGGTGAGCCAAATGTTACAGAAGGTAATGTTACTTGAAAAATAGAGAAATGTCTCAAGATTCTATTTTTTCAAAATACTCAAATCGAAGTATAAAAAAGAGTGAAAAATAAATTAAATATAACTTGAATAAGTATGTAAAACAATTCAATGAATTTGGTTTGAATATAAATAGCAAGTGCAAGGATCTACCAAATTACTTCCAAAACATCTAGGAGATAATGAAAAAAGACATGTTCCCTTCTGAAGTTAAGTGCATAGGATATTTTTAGCCTAGAACTCATCACAACATACCCCTACATAGAGATATACAAAAATGGTTCATTACAGGACTCTAGATTTTGTAGTGTCATATATAAATATATATGTTGGTTCAAGAAGCAAAACAACAAAAAATGCATTTAATCCATCTTAAGATATGCAAATTTAAGATATGTTATTTTTCAAAATTGACAATTCTATATGAGTGGACTATACAATATGGGTTACTAGAGCTAAAATCACTATTGAGATACTACAAACAAATGGGGATTTAAAATGAAGGGTCAGTGTAGCTTGGTTCATCCCAATTCATGCAGGGAAAAAAATATATAAAATAAGTAGAAATATATTCAAGTTGCTTGGAATAGAAATGGAATCCAAACCCAAATAACACATCTTTACCATCCATACTCATAGATATTATCATCAATGCTTGGAAACTAAATAAAAATTGGAGAGGTCATACACTTGTTCTCACTGATTTTTTGAAAGGCATTGTAATAGACTATTTAAATGCATCATCCCACTAAGAACTAAAAAAAAATAGTGATAAAATTATTGGGAAATTTGAAATGGTGTTTCCTTAATTTTGGAATGAGAAATATGAATATTTTTTCTCAAACTTTAGATGATTTTTCAAGAATGTTTAATTTTTTATTATTTTATTTATTTATATTTATTTCTAGTGGCACTTCGCATTTTGGGTCTTGGAAAATACACTTCGGAATTTGAGTTTTATATTTTCTAAAATGAAAATTTAGTATTATAGTAATTGTGTATCTATTTAATAGAATTTTACTATTGGAACATCCACTTGGTATTTTTGTGATTGAAAATGGTCTTCAGTTTTTGCGTATTCCAAACAGCCAGATCACATTTTGTGAATCACAAAAATCCCTTGGGTTTTTTGGGTTTTCAAATTAAACTTCACATTTTTCATCCTTCAAAATGGTCTTCGTAATTTGCACATATGAGAATTTACACTTTGGATTTTTTGTTTTGTAAAATACACTTCAACATTATTGTATATTTGAAAAGTTCTTCGAGGTTTACACCTTAAAATGTCCCACTTGTGTGTCAAGATTTGTTCTTTATCAATTTTACATATTGACAAAATTTGTTATATGGTTTTTCAATTTTTCAAATTACACTTTGTATAAACACTCGAGATTGTGCTGCATGGCACAATCTTGAGGACTCAATTGTGTATAAGAATGACTAGTCCAAACAAAAGTCCTAAACAATGGGAGCACTTGAGATTGAAACATGTGTTAAAATCTTAGAAACTCGATTATTTGAGAGATTGTATTAATAATATAATAATAGAACACCTGTGATCGACATGTGGCATGTATACAAATATGAGATAAACTTTGATAGTCACAAGGACATCAACTGAATTAAATTAAATAGATAGTTCATGATCTAATCAATTGATGACATGTGGCATCCCAATCATTCTAGGTAGTTTAAATCACATATCACTTGAGTCCCTGATTAATGTATGGATTATTTTTCTTTAAGAAATAAACTTCCAAGTCTTGTTATCTATAAATGCATAGTCTGTGAACCAGTTTGAACGGCTACATAATTTGGACTTATTACAAATATATAATATAGATGTCATTTATTTATAATAAGTCCAAGATATTTTTGATGAAGTCCAATTTATTTGTGATATTTTTCATCTAGTAATTATTTATGATCATTTAAAATTATTTGTATTTATCACAAATACATTAGATAGATGTGATTTACTTGTAATAAATCCAACTTAATATCGATATCGTCCAATTTAATCTTGATATAGTCCAGTTTATTTCTAATAGATTTTGAAAATTTGGACTTTTGATGAGTCCATATTACCTAAAATAATGTTTCACATATCATTCTACCACATAGTGTGATTTTGCAATTGTGTTCTTTCACTAGATGTATGCATCTACTCATTGATTTTTGTATTTGGAAATGTTAACTCTTAAAATGATTTTAAATTATTCAAACTTAGTTTTTCATTGGTCTTAGTGATTGATATTTAATTTGGGATGAATAGGTCATATTTTATCAATGTACAGTAGCATATAATGTCAAGATCAATGGAGGTCTAGTGTACTAATGTATGACCTTTGATTTGTATTCATAGGATTCTAATTAAGTAATTTTCTTTAGCTGAATTGAATAAAGTATGAGGTGAACAATACAAATATTTTTAATTTTTTAAATTAAAAATTAAATGGCTTGAGTAAAATATTTCACTAAGTAGATAGGTTTATGATAACACACTTTTCTATAGAATGTAGACCTGTCAATAAAAATTACATCAACTTGAGGCTATAAGAATTTTCAGAGCGATGTAAATTGATTTTAACAATGACTTATGAATTCACATATAGTATTGATGGAAATAAGAGGGGATAACCCTACATTTAGATAAATAGATATAGGAATAGTGAAAATGGAATATAAATTTGAGTGTAAGTCATTTGGTTTTAGATATGTTAATAATTAACATTGGTAAATGTCTTTGACAAGATTTAGCTATCGAAATTTCCCCCCATTTATTATAGTAATGAAATGTATAGAGGAAAGGGAAATATATATGTGTGTGTCTGTGTGTGTGTGTGTGTGTGTGTGTGTGTGTGTGTGTGTGTGTGTGTGTGTGTGTGTGTGTGTGTGTGTGTGTGTGTGTGTGTGTGTGTGTGTGTGTGTGTGTGTGTGTGTGTGTGTGTAATTGATTGTGCAAAACACACACTTTATTTTGATAGGAAACTCTAATTATACATGACACCCAATCAGAAAACCCTAAAACAACACATTAAGTAATTATTGTTCCACTTTGAAAATGGAAATTCTGAAATCTAAAATTTGAAATTGAAAGGAGATAAATGGAGTAAACCTATTGGGGATGAAAGCTTGTTAGAAAATAAATTTTAAAAGAGTGCTCCCATATTGAATCATTATACAAATCTCCCCTTTATATAATCACTTGGAAACATGGTTCCTAATGTTCAAACATTGGTGGATTGAGAATGATCAAGCCCCAATTTTTAGTAACTAATGAATCCCATGATTTTTAAATATGCATGATCTATATGTAACCGAAATCAGTTTTCTACAAGTGATGTGAAGGTTGTTGTATGCCATTATAATTAAATATGCATTACAGATAGTAGAAGGTGGAAACACATAATGGGTTTCGTACAAGTAATGTGAAGGCCATTGAATGTCTATAGGATTTAACACACATTACATGTAATAAAATGAATCACACTTTTTCTTATGGAAAAATAAAAACTAATTTATTCCAACATGAAAAACATTATAGAGATTCATATTTATACATGAAAATGAGCTCATAATAGTTCCTATGTAATAGGAAGGAGAAAACTAATGCAAATAGAAAATCTCTATAATATTACATGGGAGTTACAATATACCATGTTTAAATGATTTATGAGATTTACTAACCTAAATAACCCATATTAACCTAATTATAGTTCCTATGGTGAGTAATAATATTTTACTCACGTACATAATTATCTACTAACTATTATGAGTAATCAAATATTACTCATTTATTTATAATGGTGAATAAACACCCTAATATTCCACACCCTTTAATTCAACATTATCATGAGTGAATAGGAGATAAATTATTTGAATGACTCAAATTTTTCCTATGCAAGTGATTTTGTAAAAACATCTTCACATTGTTCACCTTTTGGGTAATACTAGGGCTAGATTTTGTTTTTATGAACATGTTCGTAGATGAAATGAACTTACACCTCAATATTTTTAGTGTGTTCATGAAATACTAGATTGAAAATAATCTTTATTACTCCTTAAATGTCTATGTGAAGAATTATTTGTTAATTATATGGTAATATAAATCCTTCGAATATATGTCTTAGCTAAATCACTTCACAGATAGCTCCTCTTGCAGTAAAATATTATGATTCTATGGAGGACCTTGAAACATAATTTTTATTACTTCCCCATGATATTAGTCTAGATCCTAAAAAGAATACAAATCTAAAGTGGATTTCTTGTCATCAATGGTTCCTACAAGATCTGACTCTGAGTATCCTGTCAAGAAGAAGTTATCATTCTTCTTATGTTCTAGGTTAAAATCCATAGTTCCTCTAACATACCTCAATACTCACTTTGTTGATTTCTAGTGACTGATATTAGGCTCTTCAATGAATCTTGAAAGATAAATAATATCATAGATAATGTTTGGCCTAGTGTAGAACATGAAAATGAGACACCCATCAAATGTCGATATAGAGTTGCATTTACCTATGGAAATGGATCTGCTTGAGACAACTAAAGTTTTGTCTCCATAGGTGTGGCAATCAGTTTTTTATCCATCATTAGAAATTTCTTGAGTATTGTCCTAGAATCTTTGATATGAGATAAAAAATTGTATTATTTTCTATATACCAAATTTCTAATCAAAGATAATAATGCATACGCCCAAGATATGTCATGTTGATTGATCAGTTTAGATGTTTTTTTGTTGATTCAATCATCTTCATTGAACTACAAGTGATGATTAGATCATCAAAATATACAAAAATTACTATCTCCACCATCTTATTGTTTGAGGTAGAGGTTCAGATCATATGGAATCATTTTGAATCCATGCTTTAAGAGATGCTTGTCAATATTGATATGCCATGCCTTGGGAGCCTGTTTAAGACCATATAGTGATTTGACAAGTCTAAGAATTTTATCTTCTTTTCCATATTTGATAAAAAAAATTGGTTGAGTCATGCAAACTTATTCCTATAATTCCCCATAAAGGAATGCACTTTTCACATCCACATGATGGAATTTATAGCCAAACTATGCAATTAGAGCAAAAATCATCCTGATCTTTGATGTGGGAGAAAATGTCTCTTCATAGTCAATGTTTTCTTTCTAAGCATACCCCTTTATAAATAATCTTGATTTGTGCTTGTCAAGATTGTCATCTAATTTTTACTTCATCTTGAAAATCCATTTGCATCCGATTGGCTTCTTCCCTGGTGGAAGATCTAAAAGCTACCATGTTTTATTCTTTAGTAGTGAATTATATTTTGCATCTATGGCATCTTTCTAAGGTTTTAACTATAGGGATTCTTGAACTATAGATGGCCTAACATATTTTAAAACTATACTCATTAAGGCCAAATTTACCTCACCATGAGCCATACTGTGAGTCCTTAGTCTAGTGGTGGATTTGGTTAGAACATCATCCAATTTTTTTTTATCTCTAATTGTATTTGTATACCATTTATGCATATGATAAGTAGTTATTATGAGTGGTGAAGTTGTACCATTTTTCCCATAATCCTTACTATATTCATCTAGAAGATTACCATCTTATATATTTTATAAGGGAATGATTTGTTTATCAGGTGCACATGTAGAAGGATCTTCTACTTCTCTCTTTTTGAAGAACTCAACATACCTATTGGTGTAGATTGTTTTGGTTTCTAGATCTATAAGTCTATAAACAAGTTTTTCTTCATTGTACCCTAAGAACACATATTATTTAGATTTCATATCAAGTTTAATTGGTTTCACTTTGGGAATGTGCATACTTTCTTGACATTGAAAAACTCAAAGATGTATTATAGATGGTTTTTTCCATCACTAGACTTCATGTGGAGTTACATGATAAAGAGATATAGTGGGTACTATATTGAGTATATATACAATAGTTTTGATAGATTTTGGCCAAAATGCCTTTGTCAAGCTTAAATCATGTATCATATTATGCACCATTTATACAATAGTATGATTCTACCATTAAAAAACTATATTTTGTTGTGGTGTATGAGAAGGTGCTATTTGATTATGAATATCATTTTCTTACAAACAAATATTTAAACTGATTATTGGTGAATTCCCCCCCCCATGATCTATGTTGAGGGTCTTGATTTTTCAACTAGATTATGTTTCAATCGTCACTTTGAATTTCTTCAAAGTTTTATAAGCTTGATCCTTTGTTTTCACACAATAGACACATATTTTTGTAGAATAATCATCAAAAAAGAGCATGAAGTACTTAAATCTAACATGGTTATGTGTCTCTGGCTTCACAAATTGGTATGAACCAGATCAAGTTTACCATTGGATCAATAGGTAATTTTTTAAAATGGAACTCTATATTGCTTACTTATTAAGCAATCACGACATTTGTATGTACCATTTTTAAGAGGTGGTAAGCCTCTTACCATGTTGTAGCAGTGGAGTGTGTCTAATAATTATAAAATAATGTGGCCAACACTTTTGTCCCATAATTGTGTCAAGTCTGCATCCTTTGCTATGAGTGCTTAATTATTTTTCTAAAGGAAATCAAGTTAAAACATATGGTTCATGTTAGATGCTCATGTAATAATTTTTGAGTTTATAGATTTATCTCTGAACAAAAATAATTTCATTCCACCTTTACAGTCAAAGTCAATCTTCAAATTGTGGTCTAATATTTGACTCACTAATAACAAGTTTTTTGTTATACTAGGTACATAGAGAACATCGATGATTCTACATCTTTGTGTGGCTATGGGTAAGGCAATGTTACCAATTCCATGCACATTTTATGAGGTATCATCACCCAAAGAAACATGATTTTTGTTGGGTGTGTCCTTTGAAGTTAAATAATAGTCTTTTATACCTATCATATGTCAAGTTACACCTAAGATAACATACCATATATCACTTTGTGATGTGGATTCATCATGGAGATATACATAGTATAGGTAGTCATATTCATCATCATGTTATTTTGTTCAAAAATATTGCCTTATTGCTTTGATTTCTTCTACTCTGTCCCATTTTTCTATCCTTATGGATTACTGAATGAGCTAGAGGATAATTGTTGGTTAGTGGACTTATGACCATGAAACGATCCTTTTTTAAAGGTATTTTACCAAAAATATTTTTGTTCATGTCCCTGATGACCACAAATGAGACATTATTTTTATTATTTTCCTCCTTGTGAATTCTACCTTGGATTATGTTTTGATGAAGAATTGTTTATTTCCTTTATGTTGATGAGAAGCTGGTACATGCTCTTGGTTTTCATGAGTATTGAAAGACTGTTCTTCTTGTAACATATTTACCAATTTATCAAAACTTAGTTTCTATTCTGTGATAGTCAAAGTGGTTACACAAATCTTGTATGAGAGTGGTAGTGCTCTCCAGACAATAGGTAAAAGAGAGTCATCTAAAACTATCTCACCCAAAGATTGAAGTGATGCCCTTAGCATTGCAACACATCTTAAAAAGTCCTCCACTATTTCTCTTGGTCTCAATTTGAGAGAGTGGAGTTCACTTTGTAGATGTAAAATAATACTTTCATTTTTGGTCTCATATATAGTCTGGAGCTTGTCCCAAGATTCATTATCTATTTTGGCTTCATGCATGTGTGGTTGAACTCCATCTGATACTCTAAACATGATTATAAACATAGCCTTTTAGTTATATTTTTCAAACTTACATTATTGATTAATGTTTATTGCATGTTGGGTATATGAGACATATACTATAGACCAAGTTTATTTAAACTCTAGTTGAGTTCTGATCTTTATCTTCCATGTAGAGTAGTTATCACCTTTAAGGAGATATGAATTAGGCATAATGAATTTTGGAGCCTATGCAGCCATTATCAAGACTATAGGTGATGGATTAATTCCTTATCATTCCAAATATATAGGAATCTCTTTTTTATATACTATCAGACTGATATACCAAACCTTTTTCTATACACACCCTTCATTTATACCCATCGGAATGGAGAAGATAACCCTTTCTATATACCTGGTAGTATAGGAAAGAGACATAAACATATGGGATATAATTTGATACTTGGTAACTAAATAGTAATAAAAAGGATTTGTCTAATCACTAGCACCTATTTAGATGTATTTTTGCATACATGCAAATAACCTTGATATATGATCAAAATTTTTACCTATCTAGATTTATGCCTTTCTATCATAATGAATGGGTAATTGAAGGAAAGGCTATGAGTGTATGTGCCTTATTTATCCCCAATGATTTAAAGGGTTGATGCTTAGATGTCACTATTATATATATCTTAGGTGTTGTATGTAGTAACTCAAGCATAATGGCATTACCCTTAAATGTGAGTTAAAGGCATAGCTACGATTGAACATTGTGATCGAATTTAAAATTCATGATTTTGTATAATTTTACAACAAAAAATTTCTTGAAATACAATATGAAAATGAAATTTACAATGCTTGTAAAACTGAATTTTCACTTTTTTGTGTTTGGGCTCTTTGGCTTCTTTTTGGAAAAAATAAAATTCATTTAAAAAAAATAAATTTATGACTTTTTATGCTAATTTAGTTAGCTATAACTAAATTTAGCAGATTGCTCAATTTGGAAGGATTGCTAAAAAATTTACCAAAATAACACTTTTAGGAGATTTGGACCTCCCACCTATAATTAAATTAAAAATAATCCAACTAGTCCATCTATATATCATTTAAAGTATTAATAGGACAAATTTATACTTGAATGCTTAGAAATTTGATTTTTAAAGAAAACCACCCTCCTACCTAATACCATGAGTTTCCATATAAATGATTTTTTTGAAATTTTTTAGAAAAGAGATACTTTTCTAAGTGGTTTTAAGGCTTAGACAGTGATATTGGATAAATATACAATAAATAAAATATTTGGAAGGTGGATAAATACCAGATGTGTCATCCTTCTTGAAATGGCAACTCCAATATCCAACACTTTTGGCTCCTACCAAATCAACCTGCTCCTTTCTTTATTGGTCCCATATGATTAAAATAATTACTCCTTTTTTAGATCACTTTCACCATGTCAAGATTAATATAGTACCAGATCTGAATGCCTTTCTTTGGAAGAGATTTAAAAAATTAGCAATACTTTTTTTTTAGTGATAATGTACTTTTATATAATTCCTCTTACTAGATCTTGAAACTATTGTTGTGCATGTATTATGGTAGGAATATTTTCTCCAAATAACATATTGGCTGATTTGACATCCTCCACATCAAGAATATTGGTTTGTAATGACTTCAAGACTCCCTCAATGCATATGTAGGGAAGGAGAGTAGGTCATCATGCTTTTGGCTCTGATATATTAGCACATCACCACGCTTATACTACTTGCATTGGTATTATTGGAGACCAAGAGAATATGCCTCCAAGTATATTATTAGATTATTTGGGAGTTCACAGGTTCCTCCCAGTTCCTTTATCTCTCACAAGTTAATGAACTCTTCGGCTCAGATAACTGAATTTCAACTTTAAGAAAAGAGAGTTCGGGCTTATCCTTCCTATCTCATAGTTCTAGGATTAGATATCTGAAAGGATCTGATACCATATCTTGTGGAATAATAAAAAAATAATTTATTACAACATGAAAAATATTATAGAGCTTCATATTTATACATGAAAATGAGCTCGTAATAGTTCCTATATGATAGGAAGGAAACCGATGCAAATAGAAAATCTCCCAAATATTACATGGGAGTTACAATATACCTAGTTTAAATGATATTCAAGATTTAATAACCTAAATAACCCATATTAACCTACTTACAGTTTCCTATGGTGAGGAATAAAAATTTACTCATGTACATTATTATCTAGTAACTACTATGAGTAATTAAATATTACTCATTTATTTAGAGTGGTGAATTAATCACCCTAATACTTTAGTAGATGGGTCTAGAATTTATTTGCATGATCAAAAAAGAAAAAAGAATATTCATGCTCCCATCATGGCCATAGTACCAATAAATTTGAAGTGAAAAAAAAAACAATTTCCATTATATCTGTAAATTATTTTATAGTGCATATGTGTATGAACTAGTATCATGCAATTTGAATTTAAAAAATGGATATATGTTCATGAACCAAAGTCACACTCCCTAAATTTATGCTAAATGATAACAATTATATTAATTAATATTCTCAACTATAAAGTGTTAGGTTGTGGAGCTAAAATCTTCACTGATCCAGACATTAGAGGAGGTTGCTGAGTGTCACAGTCACCGGCATCGGTCAGGCCAACCAACGTCGATTAGGGGTGGACAAGAATCTGCTGACATTGGTCATATATCGGCCGACATCGGTCATCTCTAGGCAGACAGGGATCGACGTTGGTCGCATGTGTGTTCCAGAACTATTTGTTGCACGAACAGTTATTTGTTGAACATCCAGTTTGCATGTTAAAGGCTAATTATAGTCTTGAGTTGTGTGTCTAATTATTGTAATTAAGAAAGTCTAATTATTGTTTGCATGAGGTCTATTTAAGAGACTCATGGGCTGTATTGTAAGTAAGGACAAGGAAGAGATCCTTCCAATTGTAAGATCAATTGGTCTGTAGGTTGTGCAAGATCAGGTAGAAGATATACATGGTAAGTAAGATAAGGTTGATTTGTATGTTGTTTCAAGATTAAGGAGATCTACTTAAATTACTTTTATGTGCTTGGTACTGGCATTATTGTTACTGACTAGTTGGAGGTGAACAACAACTTTGTGTTTGAGTTATTTGTTGTGACTGTAATTGAGAGAGAGAACTCTTGATTGAGAATTATTGGGAGCACTAGAGGTGTGGGAAGCCTCATAGGTGTGAGAAGAGTGTGGCATCTTCTTGATTGTATTTTATTTCTGGATGAGTTGAATATAAGATTGTATTGTCTCTCAAATTTTGTGTTGTTTATGGTTTCTAGTTACTTATTGCTTCTGGTTTAATTTCGTGGTTAGTTGCTTGTATATGGTAATCAATTGTGGTTCCTAAGTCCTGACAAGTGGTATCAGAGCTAAGGTTGCAGGGAGCAGGTTTGTGTTTGATTACAGGTCACTCTCATGGGTTTCTGATTGATTGGGAGTATAGCAATGGCAGAAGAAAGTAAGCTAAGAATGGAGAAATTCAATGGCACGAATTATCAATTATGGAGGATGCAGATAGAGGATTATATGTATCAGAAAGATCTATACTTACCATTGGGTGGGGTTGCATGCAAGCCCCTAGATATGAAAGATGAGGAATGGAATGTTCTTGATTAGAAGGCTCTGGGAACTATAAGGTTGAGTCTTGCATCGTCTATGATTTCCAACTTATCACAGGCTAAGACAACGATAGAGTTGATGGAATCTTTGGCAAATTTATATGAAAAACCCTCAGCTTTGAATAAGGTATTTCTTATGAAGCAATTATTCAATTTGCAAATGCAGGAAGGTGGATCAGTACATAGTCATCTTAGTGATTTCCATGGTTTAGTAAACCAGTTAGTTTCAGTAAATATTATTTTTGATGATGAAATTAAGGCTCTCTTAATCTTATGCTCATTACCAAAAATTTGGGATAGTTTGGTAATGGCAGTTAGTAATACTGTGTCTACTTCAAATATATTGAAAGTGGATGATGTTGTTACTGTAATCTTGAATGAAGAAATTCATAGGAAAAACACAGGTGAATCATTAGGGAATGCTTTGAGTGTTAAAAGCAGGGGAAGGAAAAGAGAGAAGATTGAGCAAGGGAAATCAAGGTCAAAGATAGGCAGGAGATCTAGATCCAGGCTCGGCAGGAAAATCTACTAGAATTGTGGAAAGAAAGGGCATGTAAATAAATATTGTTGGTTGGTTGAAGATCAGCAAGAAGGAAATGAAGAAGTAGTTGTTGTAGGTATTGTTGCACAGGATGCTCTTGTATGTTCTTTGGATAAAGTGGAATCTTGGGTGTTAGATTCTGGTGCCTCTTTCTATGCATCTCCAAATAGAGAATTTTTCCATGAGTATGTCCAGGGAGACTTTGGAGAGATTTATTTAGGGGATGGTAAGCCTTGTAAAATGGTTGGCAAAGGGAAAGTGAAGATGAAATTGCAGACAGGCAACACATGGGTGTTGAAGGAGGTCATGCATATCCTAGTCCTGAAGCGGAATTTGATTTTTGTAGGAAGTTTGGGTGATGAGGGATACACAGTAACTCTCACAGCAGACTCTTGGAAGGTTACCAAGGGTGCACTTGTTTTAGAAAGAGGCAAGAAAGTAGGTACTCTTTATCTATCTACTTGTATTACTGATTCTCCTTCTGGTTTATCTACTTCAGCTATAGATTCAAAGATGTGGCTTCATAGGCTTGGTCACATGAATAAGGAGATGCATGTTCTTGAGTCAAAGGGTAAGAGTTCAGATCTAGATGGCATAGATCAAGATTTTTGTAAGCAACAGAAGAAAGTGAGGTTTCTTGAGACTGAAGCTACAAGAAAAGATTGGGTTTATTACACAAAGAGAAAATCTGATGTTTTTGACAAGAATAGGAAAGCCTTGGTGTTCAAGGAGGAGATGATGGATGGAGATCAGTCACAGGGGCTAAATAATTTTGAGTAGGGTAGTTTGAACAAGGGAATGATTCAAAGTAATCTCACAGGTAAAACATCATCACTCATAGGTAAACATAGGTATCAACATTGGTTAGGGGGAACTGACATCCAACAGACAGGTGCTGACGTTGGTCATGTGCAGACCAGAGTCGGTAGTGTCAGGTAGGTTAAGACCGATGTCGGTAGTCAAGTTAGGTGCATGGAACCGACGTCAGTCGGATGCAGACTGAGAAGTGACCGACATCGGTCACTGTTAAAATGGATTGTGGGTGGACAGTAAGTTGTCAAGGAGTCTCAAACACCCATATGGAGGATTGAAAGGGTAAGTAAGCCTCAAATTCATTAGTCACCTTCTTTACACTACTTATTGCTCACTAATGGTCAAGAACCAGGAAGTTTTAGAGAAGCAGAGTAGGTAGAATCCTGGAAATAGTGGGAGCATGGCATGGATGAGGAAGTTGATTCCTTGGGAGAGAACCAAATGGGAGGTTTGGTAGAGTTGCCAGCTAGGTTAAAGAAAAGAGAGAATGGACACATGAGACAAAAGGCTAGGGTATATGGTCTTGAGTAGGCTGCAGGACAATGGAGGTTTGACATGTGGATGATAAAGCAGGGCTTTAGTCAATGTTATGGGTCACACATGCAGGGACTTTCTGAGCTAAAGGTAAAGTTAGTTTAGAGGTATGTCATGAAGAATCTAGGAGCATCAAGATTCTTTGGCATGAGTATTCCTAGAGACAGGGAAGATCATAGGTTGATGTTGTCTCAGGATGATTGTGTGAATAAGGTAGTGGCAAGGTTTAGGATGCAGGATGCAGAACCGATTAGCACACCTTTAGATGGATGGTTAACATAGTAGTGTCCCCAATCACATGATGAGGTTAAGTACATGTGTATTATACCTAAGTTTTCCAAAGTAGTGGGAGTTATCAGTGAGTTTGTGGTCAATCCCAAAAAGAAGCACTGGAAAGTGGTTCAGTGGATTCTCAAGTATTTGAGAGGGACTAGCAGTAGGTATACATGTGATGCAAAGTCAAGCACTTCTCTACATGCATATGTAGAATCAGATATGGCAGGTTACTTGGTTGATAGGTGTTGCACCACAGGATGTGTGGTGGTTGGTCTTCAAGATTGAACTTGAAGAGGAATACAAGCCAGGAAACAAATTAGGCAGTGTACAAGTATAGGTATAGGTGTAGCTATTTATCTCCAAGTGGGAGATTGTTAGGTTGTGGAGATAAAAGCTTCACTGATGTAGACATTGGAGGAGGTTGATGAGTGTCACAGTCACCGGCATCGGTCAGGCCAACTGACGTTGGTCAGGGGTGGATAGAAAGGTGCTGACATTGGTCATATATCGGCCAACGTCGGTCATCTCTAAGTAGACAGGGACCAATGTTGGTCACCTGTGCATTCCAAAACTATTTGTTGCACAAACAGTTATATGTTGAACATCCAGTTTGCATGTTAAAGGCTAATTATAGTCTTGAGTTGCGTGTCTAATTATTTTAATTAAGAAAGTCTAATTATTGTTTGCATGAGGTCTATTTAAGAGACTCATGGGCTGTATTGTAAGTACAAGGAAGAGATCCTTCTAATTGTAAGATCAGTTGGTCTGTAGGTTGTACAAGATCAGGTAGAAGATCTACCTGGTAAGTAAGATCAGGTTGATTTGCAGGTTTTTGGAAGATTAAGGAGATCTAATTGAAGTGCTTTTGAGTGCTTGGTACTGGCAATATTGTTACTGACTGATTGGAGGTGAAGAACAACTATGTGTTTGAGTTGTTTGTTGTGACTGTAATTGAGAGAGAGAACTCTTGATTGAGAATTACTGGGAGCACTAGAGGTGTGGGAAGCCTCATAGGTGTGAGAAGAGTGTGGCATCTTCTTGATTGTATTTTCTTTCTTGATGAGTTGAATACAATATTGTATTGTCTCTAAAATTTTGTGTTGTTTTTGGTTTCTAGTTACTTATTGCTTCTGGTTTAATTCCGTGGTTAGTTGCTTGTATATGGTAATCAATTGTGCTTCCTAGGTCCTGACATAAAGGTATGTAAAACTTTCACCTCCTATTCATATAATTATTTTTTCATACGCCTATTTTTATGCATCAAAGTGTGTATGAATTTATACTCAATTATTTATAAGGTCAGTTCATATGCATGCCATATGCCCTAATAATATGTTTCAATTTGCCAATATATGTCACGTATCTATTTTCTAAATTAACTTGAATCACTAAAAACTGAATTATGTAATGATATCTAAATTTTTTACTCATTAAATATGTCATCTCTAAGACAATCCCATGATAATGGATCCCTTTTTAGATGTGAGATGTATCTTTCAAGTTACTCATCACACAATAAGATTTACTTTTAACATGTTATAAAGATATATAAATGTATAATCATTTCAACATGTGGAGAGTGTGTTATCATAGTATACTATATGCCATCAAGCACTATATTAAACATATCTAATGAGAGGCACACATGTGGCATGTATACATGGATATAGAAATGAGGAATGTATTAAAGTAACTATGTGTGGATAAAACTACAGTGTAAAATTACAAGATATAGATCATGGTATGACTAATAAATAACAAAACATAGTGCCACATATTATGACACATAAGACCAAGGGCTAAATACAAAGGACATGCTTATGCTATAACAAAAAAGACCAAGGGACACACACAAAGTACACAAAAAAATGTTCAAAACATTGACATAAATATGAAATACACATAAGATAAAGTGGCCACAAGAAATAATCAATGTCTATCCTATGATGTAAGAAAGTTATAAAATCAAAAGAGCATAGAATAATTAAAAATTACTCTACACCATATAAATGTATTGGTTCCATATAATTACAAAGTGTCATATTTTTGTAGTAATTTAAGGTATGATTTATTAGAAAGACACTTGTAAGATATGTTATTCAACATGGTAGAGAGGTTATAGATAGATATAATTGGTGATAATGTAAAATATATAACATGATGTCCCTAACATAGGTTTTGACAAATGATAGGATGGATTCTATCATCTTATAATATATGTATAATATGAAACTTAGTATGGTATCTACAAAAATATGTGATAAATAACATGTGCAGAGAGGTAAAGAAGAAACTCATGCCATGCTCAAGTCTTGATATTTTATTTTTAAGAATATTTTAATGATTTCATATTTTTGAAGTATTTATATTTTTTTATTTTTTAAATATTTGAATTATTTTGTAATTTTGATTTTATTTTGTATTTTTGAAATATTTATATGTTTAAAACCTATAAAATTAGGTATCTAATGGTCGCATCGATGCGAGAAACATAGTGTGTGTGTGTGTATCATAGAATGCAATGTTGAATTTTTAAGAACAAAAAGTACGTGTAGATAAATAAACATCTTAAAATAATTAGGTTCTATACAAAATAGCCTAATAAGTACTAATATAATGTTGTGTAGGATGCATAACACTAGACAGTACAAAACTTGGTGGGTATGATGTACAGTAGGATAAGGTTTCATTTCCTATATTCATTATGGAACACACTAAATTATCCATCCTGTCACCTAAGGTATGATTATGTAAGATGAATATCTATGTGAAATATGAACAACTTTTTATGTGAAGATCAATATCTAAGAGGGTGTGCTTCTCTCATTTGAATTGATTGTATATAAAGATTATGCATGGGTTAAATAACTAATTCTACATTATGACCATAGAAATGTGTAATAATTAGTTATATTTTCTTGATAACTTACTTATTCAATAATAAATACTACATCGCTTCATTATCTACGTATAGGGAGAAGATATATAAGAATGTTAGTTAGCCACTATAGTTGATTAGTTGATCTTTGTCTCAACACTCTAGATCTATCTCTCCTAGGGGAAAGAGGAAGAGATAACATTGATTTTAAAATATATTCGTATATAATCCATGAAATTATTACTCCTTGAATAAAATGTATATATTGAAGACATCAATGTACTATTGATAGCACTCTATAGAGATTTTATATCTAACTAAATTTTAATAAAATTTTATAGACTTATATGTTTGATAATAATAAGAATAAATTATCCATTGTCTCTGAACTAACCTAAATAATAATCTTTATATGCATAATATAACTTTTTACATGTCATTTGAATGCTTTAAATAATTTTAATGTGTCTTTTAAATGCAACTTTGTGTACCCAACACTACGAATAAGTGTGGTAGTACATGTGTCTTCACTTGACCCATTATCAATCTTGAAATTATGTCTAGGGATTTTGCTTATATAAGCTCAAATAAAGAGTGCACATATATTTTAATCACAATTGACAATTTTAGTGTCATTAAATGTGATCCTAGGGAATGATGTAGATGCACATGTAAATGCATAAATAATACCATCAATTATTTATGCATATGTTAGTATAATATGATGCACTTTTTATTTATGGAATACCTTTGAATTATCCTTAGTTTATATTATCACATTGTTTTGAAGTCTATTTTCATCAATAAGGTCTTATATATTCTATCTTTGTTTTTAACGTATGTTTGTACAATGTCAAAAATATTTATGATAGTCACAATATGCATTATTTTAAAATCCCTTATGTTGAGGCTTAGTCACATCAATGTTTAATGGTGGAGGGAAAGATATGAGATTGCACTAAAATTAATTTTGTAACAATACATGAAGAGTTGATCGTAAAAGTGAAAATTCCCTCCTTTTTTGAGTTGTCAACTAAATCTTATTCATTGGTTGGGATATTGTATTGACTATTAAATTTTATTTATTATTGACTTCATTATATTTGACCTTGTAGCTTGGTTTTCTTTGAAAGTTATTATTTAAAGTAGTAAAATAATTTGGTGTAACTTATGTTTTTTTTTACTCTATAATATTAAATTATCATTCTTTAAGTGTATGACACAACTCATCAAAAAAATTGAATTTGTGGAATATGATAGAGTCATGAAGTCATGGCAATAAAATTTGTGGGAGATATATTGTAACTCAGTATTTACCATAGAGTTCTTAATCTTAGATAACATAGTTTTTTTATCAAATAAAATATTTACTAATTAACTCATTAGATATTTTATTTGAGTTTAGTAATCTCATAACCACACTATCCCAAAATGGATACTAACTACAGATAATTTTATAGTATCATAGTCATGCCATCCCATGTCTAAAGTATGTTGAGAGTAATTTTTTGGGGTAATAACTTTATAGTGTCAGATAAAATATTTGATGATATATCCATTACGAGAGAAGTCTATAAATATATTACAAAGAATGGTAACACAACTATAAAAACTATCTATCAACATAGCTTACAAGTCATTATGATTACACTAGCTAACTGACACTAAAAACCAATGTAATAGATAAATAATAGCTATGCTAACATTACCCCCTTTATTAGATTGTTTTTACAAATGTACCCTCTAAACATATCAAATTTCACGTTGCCAAGTGATTTTGTCAATATATATGCTATTTATGAATCTATTTGGCAGTACTAGAGTAGAATGTGGTGGTTCAAGACTTTTTATCAAATATAGTTGAACTGGACTTTAATGTGTTTGGTCCTCTCATGAAATAATTTATTCTTAACAAGCTTTAACACACCCTGATTATCATAGAAAAAGATTAGTGGCTGATCTTTAAAATGTTTATGTCAGATAGAATGCAATGTAACCAAGTTGTTTTTCACATAGTTCCTTATGCAGAGAAATATTCTACCTCTATGGATGAGAGATAAACTATATATTTATTCTTACTAATCCATTAAATTAGTCTATATCTGATATGAAAAATATATGTTGAGGTTGATTTCTTATCATCAAAATATCTAGCATAGTTCGAGTATGTGTAACCCTACAAGAATAAATGTGACTTATTCTTATATTCTAGACCATAATCAAATTTACCCCAAACATATTATAAAACATGACTCATTATAACCTAATGACATTTCTTTGGCTCTTGCATGAATATCAAAAGATATCTAACAATAAAACATATGTCTGGTATGGTATAAGTAAGACTCCCAAAATATGCCTATAATGAGTTTCATCTAATTTAGGTGACTCCTAGAATTAGGATAGCTGCATACATTTTTCTATTAGAGTTGACATTGATTTACAATCTGTCATCCCATATTTCTCAAGGATGGTCTTGGTATATTTCATCTGTGAGACAAAAATATGATTCTTATTTTTCCATATCTCCATGCCAAGATAATAATGAAGTATCCCCAACTATATCATGTTTAAGGATTTCTTAAATTCATTATTTACATCTTCAATGTGATTATCTGAAATCCCTATGATCACAACATTGTCCACACACAAAACTAGAATGACAATTTGTATGCCTACCTTCTTGATATACAAATTAGTATCTAAGTGGATGCGAATGAATCTATAATTCAATAGATGATCATGAATCTTAATGTACCATGACCTTGGTACTTACTTAAGTCCATAAAGTGACATAATTAGATGACTTACCTTCTTTGGTTGATGTTTTTCAATGAGGACTTATAGCTGGGTTATGTATACTGCTTTTTTGAGTCACCATTCAAAAATTAAATTTTAACATCGATCTATTGAATCTTTCATCCCTTTTGTGTTCTGATGGTCTTGATCTTAATAGTGGGTGCAAAGGTCTCCTCATAATCTATTTCTTCTTGATGAGCATGTATGTTTGTAACAAGTCATGTTTTGTAGTTGTCGATAGATCTGTCTACCTTATATTTTGTCTTAAAAATCCACTAATAGCCAATGGATTTATTTGATATAGGAATATTAATAAGTTCTCACATTCCATTTTTTATAAGGGCATTGTATTCAACATTGATGGCCTTCTTCAACTATGGTTGACATAAAGCCTCTAGAACTCTCTTTGGTTCGGTGCTATCAACTACTAAGCTCATCAGTGCAAGATTAACATCATGTCTTGCCTATCTTATACTCTAAACTCCTAATGAATTATCTAGATTGGAGTTCAAGTGTGATTCTATGATGGTGGTTTCTACCCATTTTGGATGTTAATTCTCTTACTAATTTGATGAATAATTATCTTCCAAATTTCCAAGATCAATGAACAATTCTCCTTGCATCTCATGTTATTTATGATAAGATTATTCATTCTTATCATCTACCTATGGGAAAAATATATGAGAGGTGGTATGTTTTTACTCTTTCTATGGAAATGAGTCGAATGATGATTTCTCACAAACCACATCTCAACTTTCATATATCTTCTTTGTCTCAGGATCCATATGATGATATGTTTTTGAGGCAGTAATATACCCCAATAAAAGGCACTAGAGTGTCTTTGGTTTGATCTTATTCATATTTTTAACAAGGACATGAATATAAGATGTACAACCAAATACTATAAGATGAGAGAGCTAAGGTTTATCACCACTCCATACATCTCTTAGAATCTTGTATTACAAGATATTTTTAGGTTCCCTATTAAGAATATATATAGCCATCTGAACTACTTCTACCCAAAACGGCACATCCAACTTCATAGTGGAAAGCATGTAATGAGCCATATTCATGACTGAATGATTTTTTCACTCTACTATTCATTTTATTGAGATGTATAGGGAGCATTTAGGATTTTTTTAATGCTTTTTTGTTTTAAGAATGCCAAGAATTCCTTTAATGCAAATTCTCCCTTGATCTGAGTAGAGGAGTCAAAGAGGCCTCCCTAACTGGGTGACAACAAATTAGTAGAAGACCTTTAAATGAGTTAAGGATTCACTCTTCTTGTTAACAAGGAATACCCATGTCTTCTAAGATAAATCATCAACAAACCAATTAAATTACTTGAATCCTTAGAAATAAGAAGGCATGGGTTTCCATAGATCACTATGTATGACATGAAGATTATAATTGGCATGTGAGAAAATCACCTCAAATGGAACCATATGTTGTTTACCAGCAAGGCATCTAGAGCATACATGTAAGGAATGATATAATTGATTAATTATATAGACTATGGACTTAGAGCTGAGCTAGTACAAAGAACCAATAGAAAGGTTCCCACATTGATAATGCCATAATGCTATAGATTCTATCATAGAGGTAGAGAGAAAAACAACATCAGATGAAACTACATCTAAGGTAAATAATTGATCCTTATAAAAATTTCTATCAATGACTTGAATATCCCATGGGAGGAGATAGGATTTTATGTCATTATTGATCATGAACTCCACTTTAACCTAGAGTTGACTTATAGATAAGAGATTTGTTGTCAATCCAGGGACATACAATACCTTTGTGAGAGTACAGGTTCATGTTTAAGAGGAATGGTGATAGTGTCGATTCCTTATACAACATACTCTTTATTTTCTACAATTTGAACTCAATATCTAGTGGTTTGAATTTTCAATCAAACAAATAGTTCCTTGCATCTTGTCATATTCTTGCTAGCATCAGAGTTGATTAACGAAACTTTTCTCATGTGTGATGAGTTTTGGGAGACAATAACTATGTCTTTGTATCCACTATTGTATTTTAATTTTTTGTACCTCCTCTTCAAATTCATTACCCTATTGATGTTGTGCCTATACATGTTCATGTTTCTTCTTTCATCGAGTATGACTTTTGGATTTATGTGAATCATTTCTATTCTATGTACCTTCTTGAATCGATGAGCCTTCTATCAAGGTATTATACTAGTAGCTATCAATATGATGAGTATCGGTGCAGAAAATATGACACCATTTTTTTATATTTTTATATTTTTGCTATTGTTGTGTCTAATTTGGTTTTCATTTTTAGAATTTAAACCATGTTTCTTGGAAATCAAGGATTTATCCTTGAACTCTTATTGTCATGATGAACATGCAAAATTAAGAGGGGAGAGATGGTGATCATAATGAAAAACTTTTACTTGATCTTTTATCTAAGTGTAATCAATTTAGATCATAGTTTTGATACCTAGTATAATAATTCCTCAACTTTCTCACCTTCTCTCATATTGAGAGTATGAATATTGGACCGAGATGGAGTATCTTCATCTAATTTTTTGCCTCCTATGTGAGGGATAAAATATCCAAAACCTCTTTTGATTTTTATGCATCATGAATATGAGATTTAACCTCATCAGTACACTAAGTGTGAACAACATTAGGGCTTTTGAATTTGACTTATCATATTTTATTTTCTCATCAACACTTTTAGAATGCGTCACCACACTAGTTATGATGCCACATAATTATTTAAACTAAAGGATCGTTTTTATCTTTATCTTACATGTAGTGAAATTTGGCCCTTTGAGGAGTTGGGCATCAGAAAAGTTGAATTTGGGTATAGATATATTTGTTTTGTTTTTCTAATTAATATAAATTTTTACAATAAAAGAAATATTTTATGCTTCAAATTTTTGTATAAAAAAGTGTACCTTGTTAAAATGTTACCTCTTTCTATTTACTTTAGTAATCATGATTTGATTTCCTGCAGTTGCCACTCTCCTTTAGGTGTAGAGGCTACAAATCTAGTATTAGTATATTCTACACTTTCTATCAAAATTCTTAGCCACTTGATGACTTATAATGATCACTTCTACTACCCCTTTTAGGAATACATTTAAGGAGTATCGATCAAGATTTATAATTTTAGACTTCCATGATATACTTCATGGATTCATTGTTGATTTGGCTAATTTCTCTCCTCCATGATTTCATTTAAAACTCTATGCTTTATAGACAAGAAAGGATTTATATTTGATTTTTTTGCACTCTTATATTAATTTCTTCATGTAATTATATTTTATGGTGTACCTTCTAGACATCACCACTTCTTGGTTGCATTATATAGGTCATAGATATCCGTTGACTAGTTTGTACAACTATTGCACATTGATGAGTGCCTCACTACTCTGATACCTAGATTTTAACTACATCCACATAGATTTCCATGTCAGACTTCCACTACACTAATCTCTTTTTTTGGCATTGCATTGGGTATAGGTCAGCTCTAATTTGATTTTTCCTAGGCATCATTACTTTCTCCTTTACTTGTTGTTGGCTAATCTAATACTAGATGTGAGATAAAAGTATGCATGATATATCCATTAGAATATATTTTATAAATTCATTACATATAATGGTTAAAACAATTGTAATAATTTATATCATTATAACTTACAAGTCATTATTCTTATGCTACCTAACAATAAAAAATAATGTAATAGATAAATAATAGCTACGCTAACATCTAATGCACTATAGAACCAAATTATTGAAGACTTTATATGGATGAAATATAAAACCTTATACACTTACAATTTACTTTTTAGGCATGGGTTAGTTAAAGTATTTATTTAGTGTTGTATAATGGATTGTGTATTTTAGTAGTACCCTTCACACCAAAATTTATTATTTCCATATTTCATATTACCATTTTTTTATTTGATTGGTTAAACTTAGTATTTAAATGGACCTAAAAACAACCATTCACAATGGTTCAATATATCACATGCATGATTAATGAAATTCCACTACTAGTAATAATTGAGAAGGCAAAAAACACTTGCCATGGTGTTAGTGCCCAAAAATGCACTGAAGCAATTGAACCCTTATTAAGCATAAATACCTAGTTGTTTATCCCAGTTCTTAATTTCATGTGTTTATCATAGGTCTAGTGTCCTGTTAATTAGGTCTTTACTATCCTTTGGTCTATCAAAATATAATTTGAATTCATATCTGAGCATTTTGAAACCCTTTTTCAAATTTCCCTAGTTTAGGCCCTTCGATTAAAATTCAAATTTAACAGGAGGAAATTCACATGAAAATGCTTTTAAAAAAATGCCATTGACTTAGTTTAATTTTTATACTAAGGTTTGGTTGTGTTCATTAACATGACAATACCTTAGTCTAAAAATTCAAGTTTGGTCCCTTTTTATTTCCTATGGTGCATGGTCCCTTATTATCTATTAGCCTGCTCTAAATAATGCTTGGTTCCTTTATTATAAATTGAGCTCAAAGTCCTATCCTAAATCCTATGTCGTATTTATTTATGCACCCAAAAACCTTAGGATTAGTCTTTCTATTAATTAATTTATTCCATGAGATTTTACTTAATTATTTTTCATGTTAATTTTGAGCCAATCACATTTGACCTAGTGGATCACAATCGAATAGTTTGTGTTAACATGGAGCAAGATGATCCAATGGTGCATGATCAATAATAAATATTCAAAGAGACTCAAGATGAGCATGGATGTATCAAGTGTAAATCTTATGGGGAAAGATTTAAATTTCAATCATGTTCCCTTCGATTGATGATATGTGCCAAAGTGTATAGATCCTGATTGACAGTACATAGAAGGTCAATGTTTCAATAAATCCCCAAGATGAGGGTGAAGGTGGCAAGAGCCACCATCATAAGAACCCTATTAGAGATATAATATAATGTGAATTAAAGGATTGATCCCTATGGATAGAGATCTATAGAGTGCATTTGATCTATGAAAATGGGATCAATGGTACATAATTGATGGTGAAATTTTAAAAAAAGCACATGGTGAACATAGAAATGATAAGTGGCATAACTGTGCGACATAAATTAAAGCTTGGTAACCTATCAGAAGATCAACAAAGTTAATTGAGGTGTACACATTCTAATAAATAGAGCGTAATGAGTTAAGAATTTTCAATGAAGTTATGAGAAAATGCAAGATCACCACATGGAAAAAGTGTATTCACCTGGCATAATTGATAAAATATATAGTTTAAAAGGCCTAAATGATTTCCAAGTGGCATGACCTCAAGGCCAAGTATAGATAGTAACCAATGGCATTCGATCCTTCAAACCTAGATCAACTATCTATGGTGATTTGTATAGGGATAATTGAATGGTACAAAATGGAAGAAATGTTTTTAAAGGGAAACATTATTAAACATAAGTGGCATGGAATTGCTGAATATGTAGACATATCACATTGAATATTCCTTTGTAAAGGCATATTTAAATTATTAAACACATGGCCTATAGATGAGTCATAGTTGAACAAGGTCATTGGTTAGTGTTTGATCTTGGGTTTAAAGGATCAATGGAGTGCATTTGATCTGAGAAAGTGATATCGATAGTGCTAGTTAAAGGTGGGCATTTCAATAGAGCTCAAGGCAAATGTGTAAGTGACATGTGTCCATATTGGATCCATGTAAGTGGTTTGGTCGGTTTTAATGCCCATGAATATCTAGATGGATCCAATGTGGCATGCCACATGTAAATATGTGTAAATATTTGGATTAGGAGTTAAAATTATTGGCTCCTATATGGATGGGTGAGAATTGTAAGGACATAAAAAGGTTTTTGGTCCATTCTAGAGCATTTTTTTGCCATAGATAATTTTCTACCTATACCACAATATGAGCATCTCAACACCATCATTGCAAGAGAAGGTTGTTCTATGGTGTGTATAAGAGGAAGGGTGGTTGTCTAAGAGGCTCCATCTATATAATAAAATAGTCAAAGGCATCTTCAAATAGTTACACATGATGACAAAGTTTGTTCAGCCTCCACCATAATTTCTTCACCTTCTAGATCATGTAAAAAGGAATCTCCAGTCAATAAATCAAAAGGTTTGTTGTAAATATTCATCATTATTTGTATAGGTAGTTAGAGAAATGGTTTTTATTGTAGATGGATAATGATTTTAGGTGTGACAAGGAATATTTTATAGTAGGGAGTATCTTGGTAGACTTTGAAGGGTTGCTTTGCAATTTTACAAACTGCAACCCACAGTCCCAGATTTGAACATGTTGTGGAATGTATAAATAGAAGGCTTCTCCTTTATTGTCAAGGTTGTTATTTGTTGTTCATTTTCTCTAAGTTTAGGTTTTGTAAAAAAAATTGGGGTCAATTATTTTGTGTAGATATTATCTCCCTTGTTAAGGTGGTTGTAAGTGTACAACCATTAACAAGCTTTGAGATCAAGATTATGTCTCCCTTGCCAAAAGAGAAAACTCACCACACTTGTCCTCATGGTAGAATTTTGAAAAATTTATGTATGTAATATTTTATTGCAAAGTTAACGGAAAATATTTGTGGTTCTTACTATTTCCTTTTGATGAAGTGTAGTAATGTGTTTTACAAATATTATTGATTGGATATTTAGCTCCATTCTTACTACTAGTTGTCATTTTAAACATAGATTTTAATTATAAAACCCTAACTACATTATTTTAGAATATGTTGTTGAATAACTTGTTAAATCACCCTAAGTTTATGGATTGAATGGGAAAGAGTATGTGAGATAATATTTTCAATGTATGTTTCTAAGGTTTCATAATGATTTGAGTATTTGAATTTAAATACAACCAATGATTGCAAATTACTCCTAGTAGTTCCCACTAACTTGCATTTGAGTTTTTTCTACATCTTTGCAAATAATAATGTCATGAATAATTCAATATAACTTAATATTCAAAAACCACCATCAAAATAATCACCCTCTCTTATAATTATCTGTCCTACCCTAAAAAACAATACACCCTTTGCATACTATAAGTGTTATTTGCCCTACAAATGCATAAAATCCATCGTATATAACATATGTTTTCATATTATGATTTGAATCATACTACTACAGTTTTCCATTTGACCCTTGCTAAAGTTTCTATAGAATGAAGATTGCAGTTGTATACCCATCTATCTTTACTATCTTGTATATGATCTAGAACATTTCTTCATTCCATGTGATAACCCTTCTTAGGTGGATTGAATGAGTTTGGTTGTGACCTAGTCATATTTGTATTCCATTGTGCCACTAATCTCCATGAATTTTGAATTGTATAAACTCTCCTTGTGAGAAAACTACCTCATAGGTCCTCTCACCTTGGTTCAGGTAGAGCCATAAGGAGAAGGGAGCTGACCATACCCTTTGTCCATGCCTCTCAGTCATTTTTCCCATTTGGGCCACTCTTCATGCCAAACCCTCATATTGCTATAATGACATATCATCAAGTTTTGCATCTTTATTTATCATTTTCTTCAGGTGTGCAATTTAGAGTGAAATAAGTGTACACTGGGAAGCAACACCTTTCTAACATCATTGTCAAGGATTAAATTGAAGTCCTAGTCACTTGTGTTGCTAGGGGATCTTGTAGAGAATTGTATATATCTCATGTTATGAAGTTATCTACTATTATTTACTACATTTGGACTATCTTAGCCATCAACTCCACATCACTCCACTACAAACATGCTAGGAATCAAGATATTTAAGAATTTGACTTCTACTGAGTTCATTAAAAAGCATTGTTAAATTACATGTTGGAAGGTGATTTCTCCCATTTTGAATATGTTCTAAAATTTTAGTGTATTTTCCCTTTGTCTCATCATTAAATTAAAAAAGTATGTTTCTATCATGTCTCACAATCAATTTTTTAACTGTTACATTCTAAAATTTTGATTCTAGTGGTGACTCTAATTTTATCAATTGGTTATAAGAAATATCAATGCCTAGTTTAAATATCTATGTTAACTTCTAATTTTAAGTATTTTCTTATTTTCAAAGTTGGAAGGATTGAGATAATCCTTCAAAGGTGTCCCATCCAAGAAAATTATCTCTCCCCTAAGTATTTTTCAAAGAAGAGGGAGACAAGTTTAGAGCCTTAGTCAAGGGCAAAGTTCAGCCGCTAAGTAGTGTCTTGACCATCAATATTTTGATAGTCTTAAATTTTTTGTTGAACTTCCCATTATTGAGGAATTTCATATCTCTTTTGGTCATTCTAAAAATTATATTACTATCTATTATCCATCTCCTTCTCAACCAGTTGAATGCCCTCCTAGGTTTGATCCTAAAAGTCCCCCTCATTCACCACCTCACATCACTTTACTAGTTATTCTTTAACCTCCAATTGAACTAAGCATGAAGCATGTAGAAATAGATGAGAATAAACATCATGCATTCCACTTTCCCATATTTAGGTCTAGAAATTTTGAT
The DNA here is from genome assembly GCA_037957365.1 of Torreya grandis. Classification (NCBI taxonomy): domain Eukaryota; kingdom Viridiplantae; phylum Streptophyta; class Pinopsida; order Cupressales; family Taxaceae; genus Torreya; species Torreya grandis. Next base: position 1,157,194 of record JARHVA010002469.1, on the reverse strand, counting down.
GACATGGAAGGTTATCCTAATGAAGTCCCAAATGAAGAAAGGAAGTGTCCTCCAAAGTTTCAAGGGAACAATGTAGTGAGTGGTGATTAGCACTTGAGGGATTTTCAAAATATTATTGAATATTATGAGGTTGAGCATGAGGATGCGTGAATTCATTTATTTATGTACATGTTGGAGGATGATGCTCATGAATGGTTCAATTCTCTTCCCTATGGATGCATTAATTCATGGGAAGAAATTAAGAATGTTTTTAGAATTCAGTATGGTGAAAGAGTTGATCCAAGGTTTATTTTGACTGAGTTTAAAAAAATCAAGAAGAATCCTAATGAGTTCATGAAAGACCTAAAAACATGATTCAACAAAGCTATGATGCAACAACCTAAGACCATACGACCTACTGATACAACATGCTTGATAAAATATTGTGATGCCTTTGATAAGAAGTTTACATACTACTTGAAGGACAAAACTCCCACACACCTGTGGTTGGCATTCAATATGACCATCCAAATTGAGAACAACATAAAAGATGTGGGAAATCCCTTAAATAAGTGGGTTGATGTGAAGTTGGTCAATACTAAAAAACATAGTCCACTAAGAATGCCAATATTGAGGAAATGGTTAAGAATCTAGCCTCCGTTGCCAAAGAGATGTCATACAAGATTACCAAGGATAAGAAGGGGATCCCTCATATGTATACCATTAAATATAGTGATCTAAATCTAAATCAAGTATAAAGGAGGCCTACTTCCCATAATTGATACAATGATATATGGAAGAGGTCTGCACATGATGAAAGAATAGATAGAAATTAGAACAACGGGGTTGTGAAAGAACTGTCTAATCATTTAAATGCCAAAGTGAATGTGGTAGGTTGTGATATTGATGTTGATTGTTGAGACAAGTTCTTCATTCCACATATTCCATGTGATACAACTAAACCGATTGATGAAGATGTAGATGAACCTAAGTCTACATTATTTGGTGATGAGATCATGATGTTTAATTATCAAATTCCTTGAAGCATGATCTCCACCTTCATCAAATTGATGAGTGTTTTTATTATTCATTAGTTTTGGAGTGTGGTGCAAAAGGTATGTATCCCAACTTGAAATTTGACTTGTGACATTAATATAGCATAAGCATATGAATTACCTATTCATTATTTTGAATTTTTAAGATCAATTATGATTAAAAAATATGATGGGGGAATTCCATCAATTGAGGATTGGTAAGTCCAAATTAATGCAATAATTTCCCAAGAGAAGGAATAAAAGTTGAGAATCAGGCAACCAAATGCTACTCCTCAAGACACTACCCCTATAAATCTAAGGGTAAAGGATGCAAGTAAGAATCTAAGAAAGATGTAATAATCCTTAATGATTTTAGACCAACACCCATTTCTCAAGTTCCTAATCCTAGAGGATCTCCCACTAAAAATAAAGTACCTTTACTATCTATTATTCCTAAGGATGTGAATGATGCTAAATAAAATCCACATTTGGAGACTGCTATTAAGAATGCAAATCCATCGCAATCTATTCTACTTCAGACCTTAAGTTATTGTATTGCAGTTGAAGGTGTTCTTACCCTTCCACCAAATACTCCCCTTCCTTAGTATAGCATATGTAATATGACCCAAATGTTCAGCCAATTGAAAATAAATGTGCCACTTGTTGAATTATTAAGAATACCTCAGCATTAGAAGAGGGAATTTGAATAATTATAATTTTATGAGAAGAAAGATGCAAATGAAATTGATTTACCCCAAACACCCCTGGAAAATGATGAAGAATCTAAAGAGGTTTTTGAATCCACCTAGGAGGTCTACGTGGGGACTGAATTAGTAGAGAGTCGGCTGAATATGGATCCACTTTATACAACCCTATTCATCAATGGTCTTATTGTCCATAATTGCATGTTTGATTCTAATGCTTCTTTTAATGTAATGACCCTAAGTGTATTAAATGAGCTCAGCCTTAAGATTAAATTATCCTTTGGAAAGTTTTATACCATGGACACATGAAAATTTATAGTTATTGTAAAAGTCAAGGGGTTGGTATTATAGTTGGTAATGCATCTAGGTAAGTATTTGAATATGGATTTGGTAGTTATGGACTGCCCACCTGTTGAGATCAACATATCCTCATTTCTAAAAATGGGGACCCATGTGTCAAATTGTGTAAATTTATACCTTAAAATTAAAAATTCACTTGATAAGAGTGTCACTAGCATGCTTACAAATACTCTTTATTTCAAGATAATCCACACTTGGTTTGGTTAGCATATTTGCATGTGATTCTGGTTTTAATCTTATCTAAGTTGGCTAACATTAGATCTTCTTATTTCAAGTTACAAGATCAATGAGGTCCACTTATAATGAACAATTCTTGGGTTTCATGTTTTTAATGTTAACTTGATTCTTTACTAGCCTATGGTCTATTAGAAATCAAGTTGAAGTGTTAAACCCTTAGTCTAAGTTTAATCCAATAACTTGATTTAAATCTTGTAGGAAATTTTTAAGCTAGAATATTTTAAATAATGTTATGGGCTTGGTTTATTATTATCCTAAGGCTTAGTCATATTTTTGAAAAGGATGAAACCTTAGTCTAACAACCATGCTTGGTCCTTTTTATGTCTTGAAACCCCTTCATACTTTTATTATTCTTGTAGTCTAAGCTAAAATCAAGGTCCTATTATATTTCTAAATTTTAGGACCTTTGTTTTTGACATTTTATTTTCAAACTTATCTTTATGTAACATTTTCCCTACAGTAACTTTACTGAAGCATACCCTTCGAACTTTTCAAAAAGTGCCCTTTGGATTTTTGAAAATGTCCTTTGAGATTATTTTAAGGACACTTTATCTTTTAGACATTACTCTTTGAGATTTTTTAAAAGTACCTTTCAAACTTTTAAACTTACCCATCCTATTTTTTGAAATGACACTTTGGAATTTTATCATCAGACATTTTTTTCAATGCAAAAGGCTTGAAATAATTCCTCACAACAATCTCACCAATGCAATTATCCCAAAATAGAAATTTCAAAGGCAGTTACCCTTCAAAAAAAAATTCAAGGACACTTACCCTTCAAAAAAAAATTCAAGGACACTTACCCTATAGAATTGCCTTTCATCCTTTGTGAAATGGCCCTTTTCCATTTGATATTATCCTTCAAAACTTTTATTTTGCAAAAAATTTCCCTTCAAAAAAAATTTCAACAAAATTTGATCTTCTGGGGAAATGTGTTAGACATTTTGACCAAAATAATTTTCCCGAAAGAGCACCCTTCACCAATTTTTTTGAAATAATTACCATTTGAATTCTTTGAAATAACCCTTGAAGACCCTTTTTACCCTGACTAATTCCTTTAGAATTTTTGTCTCAGCCATTTTTCTTGACGAAATAGACCCCATGTGATAATTTCTTCAGATAATTTTTTCGGTGAAATTGGTCTTCAAAATAATTTCCCTAGAAAAAAAGTTTGAAACAATTTCCTCACATAAATAACCCAAATACCCTACAACAGAGTCAACAAGTCAAAATGCATAAATCCCAAAACAATTCCATTGAGACATTGATTTCATCAGACTCTTTGGTGTCATGGTCATTTTAACATGTTTTTAGACTTAGCTTAAAAAACTCTATGTTATGTCTCTTTTATTTCATGGGGTCCCTTTTATTTTTCTCAAATCTTAACTTGAATGTTCTTAGCCTCAGGTCTTAAGTCATGTTTATTTAACATGAAAAAAAACCATAGTATGTAAACTTTATATTAAGTTCTATATTTTCCTTGAACTTGACTTAAATAGTTTTCATCTTCATAGGATTGATGATTCATATTTACTAGAAATAATGGATCAAATGGTGCAAAATGAGGGTAAACTTTCAACAAAGCTCAAGAAAATGTGAAAATGATAAGTGGTAAGCCCAACAAATGTCCTAGATATGTGCTTAAAATTGATAATCGTCCACCTGTCAAAAATGTTCATGTGGACATCAAATGATGATCACATAGGCATAAAATTTAAGATGACAAATAGTCATGGGGTCATTCTTAAAATTGAAAGTCATGAACCCATCCAAAATGTTCACATAAATGTCAAATGATGGTTGCATGAACATAATATTGAAGATATTAAACAATCCTAGGGTCCTGCTTAAAATTAATGATCACATGCCCATCAAATACATTCATACAGATGTTAAATGACAGTCACACATACATAAATTTTAAGATAGCTACTTGGATACAAATTGTCTAAAGATCTACAAACCATGTTGATTCATGAAAATGGATCAAATGGTGTGAGATCAAAGATAGTTCTTCAAAGTCATATTTTGTGTAGGGATGAGTGGGATGCCACAAGGACACCATGGATATGCCACATTAGAGCCATGTGGGTGCAATGTACCAAATTAGAGACATTAAAAATTAGTTAATGTAAAGGAGAGCCTGAATTGTCATCTATCTAAAGATAATTCAATCTAGGTGTTGAGATCAACATACCCCCATTTCTAGAAATTAAGTACCCTTGTGATTATTTTTAACCTTAGCACTGAAATCTTGACATTCTACTATTAAATAGAATATGAAGATCATTCATGCTTGATAAAATTGGCCCATTTGTCCATGGTTTTATTTTAAACTTGACTAATGTTGCTAACAGTTTTTCCTCGTGTCCTAGGTTGCAAGTTTCATGGAGTTTTCTTATGGATCATGCTTGGGATTTATAGATTAACCACATTCAAAATTTTACTTATCATGAACTTATGGAAGCTCATAGTTAGATTCATGTGATAAAACCCTCCTTGAATAAACCCTAGCCTAGACCATTGATTCAAATTTTGGCAGAAATAGATATGGTGGGAATGTTTTGAATCAACTTTGGACTTAATCTTAATTTTTATGCTAAGGCTTGGTCATGTTTTTCAACTTGACCAAACCTTAGATTTAAAATCATGCTTAGTCCCTTCATATTTTCCTTCCTCCATTCCTTATGTTTCTAGCATGGTCTAATTTTTGTGTTAACAGGGTCATTTAGTTTAGCATGGTCCCTTTGTTATATGCTTAACCTAAAGTTTTAACCCTAAGGCCCCATTCATATTTTATCAACATAAACAAGACCTTAGTTTTAAATCTTTAGCCTAATTTCTTATATTCAACCAGATCATAACTTAAGTACCTTGCTTCTTTGTAGATCCAACATACCTCGCTTCATCATGAGGAATGATCTAATAGAGTGCATGAAGCTTGGCAAAATCAAAGCTTTGATCTATTATAACAATCCCATAAGATCACCAAGATCACAATCAATGATCTACACTTAAGTGGGACTAAGGATCAAATAGTGCAAGGTCATTGTGATAGTTTAAAGAGCCCCTTCTATCAAATATAAACTTATCCTATGTTTTACCCTAAGGCCTCATTGTATTTATTGAAATAATGAAACCTTATGATAAAACTGATGCTAAGTGTAAACATCCAAATCAAGACTGACGGTCCATAGCTACTCACATAGAAATGATCTAATGGATTGAACGTGGCACTAAAAAGTCAAAATATTAGGAAGCCCCATAGATCCGCCATGTGCCACTCCTACATTCATGCTTGATAACAAAGGGTCCCTCACATTAAAATTAACTAATGGCATGCATCTGCTCAAATTAATATTGATGGTCTGTGTTTCATCGTAAAGATTAATCTAATGGAGCATATCAAATCCAAGGTCTATGGGCCATAAGTGTTTTATGAGCCTAAAATTGATGTTCTCTTGACCATCATTTGACATCTACAATACCATCATTGATGTCTATGAGACCATCAACTTTAAGACCATCAAACCTAATTATCCACTAACTTAAATTTAACAATTTTATGACTATCATTTAACATCTACGAGGCCATCATTGTTGTCTACAAGACTGTTAGATTTAAGCTAATTAATTATTTTGATTAGACATGAGGACATGTTTTAAAATTTTGATAAAATATTATATCTTGCATTTCAGGTCAATGGGACCCTTTGGAAGATGTTCAAACACTTAGGATCTTTGAACTTCAAATAATAAAATGATCTTATGGTCTAAATATATGAAGACATGGACTTAGTCTTAGTCTATTTTCTAAGGTTCCAATTGTATTTGTTTGAATGAAATAAACCTTAGGCTAGAAACTTATATTAAGCCTTAAGTTGAAAGGTCCTTGTGACATAAATCTTAGCTTAAAATAATTTTAACTTAAGGTTTTATCATGTTTATTAATTTGGTAAAACCCTAGGTTAAAACCTATCATTTGATCTTTATATTATTTGGGCCCTATGGACATGTTATAAGAACTTAGTATAAATATTTTAGCATAAATTATATGTTGTGTTTATTAACACAACATAAACCTTTGCCTAAAATATTTAACTTAGGTCCCCTTTTTATGCATTTCAAAAAGTTAGGCTAAAATAGTTTAGCCTAAAATTTATGACATATTTATTAAACATGAAATAAACATTAGTCTAAAGTATTTAAGCCTAGGTCCTTTCCTTTCATGATGCTAATTAAATTTCTCACCCTTTTTCAGGATCAACAACCTATGCTTCATCATGGATATGAATAAGATAGAGTGAAAACTTGATTAATCTAAGGCATTTGATCCATCAAACCAATCACATGCATCCATTTAGATTACGATTTATAGTCTATGCTTTCTCACAAGCATTGATCAGATGGAGTGAAACAATCACAAAATTTTCAATGAGCCCCAATGGGCCTATGGGAATGACACATGTAAGGCACACATTTACTACATAGAACGTATATCTCAGAAAACATGCAAAGTTTCCAAGTGGCATAACCTCGAGGCCTGACCATAAATCAGCCAATAACTTCAAGCCCCATCCATGATCATGATCAATGGTCTGAATTGATGCATAAATAAAGATCAAACAACATGAAGGAAAAATTGGATTTTGAGAAGACAATGACTAGTCCCTTAAGACATTTATGAAAAATGGTATGAATATTGTTAAATGAATGCCACATGGGTGACATGCAAGCATAAAATGATAAAATTAGATATTTTGTGTGCTAAAAGAGGTAACGGTATAAAGGCTTGAGTCTCAATCAAATCTGAGACATGAATGAGCCCAAGTCTAAATTGACATCACAATTAAAGCTTTATAAATCCTTAGCATCCATAAAATCCCTAATTGGAGCTCAAATTAATCACAATCAAACTAAGAAGAGTTCAATTGTGATATAAGCAAGAACAAATTGACCCAAAAACCACTTGTAGTTTATTGGTAAGTAGTTACAACTTCCAAAATCATGGTATCTCATAGACAAAAATAAAGAGATGAAACTAAGCTATACTTGACCTCAGATAATGAGGGAAGAATCTTTAAGGACATGGACCTAGATACTGCAGCTTTGAATAATGGGAATAGGAACTAGTTTGAAATATTTTTGACTATTGAGTAGATGTAAACTCTTACCAGGGAGGAATACAAGAATGCAACCATCCTTTAGACATACAATGACCTAGATTTTGTTCAGATGGCTAGCCTACACTATGCTACCACAAAGCCTAAGGTATTCTACTAAATGAATGTCCTTACCCCTCCTTTCTAGGATTTTAAAATTGAAAATGATTGGATTGTGCATGAGCTTAGCTTTAAGAAAGTAGCATGCATTCCCCTTTAGATTTCAAGAGTTAATATAAACTATGTAAGCCTAAAATAGACTTGTCCACCATTAAAAATTGAATTGGAGAGCATAATTTGAACACAACCTTGGCCTCATGGCTGTGTATTGGGAACTAAATAATCTAGGACCCGATAGACAAAATCCTAATTATCTAATTCAAGGAGGGATTTAGGATAATTATGACATTGATGAATAGGTTATGTGGAGCCCACTCCACCTCACATATTGATAAAGTCTAGGTGTCCTACATTTACTTCATGGTTAAGAATGGAATCACTTCCTCATTGGGTGAGATGATCAATATCTATTTAAAATCACAATTTGTAACCATCAAGATGAAAACAAGAAAACACTTTCACATGATGTCCTATCTATTTGATGCCCTTTTAGCCTCCACCTAGATCCCAAAAGTTAATAATTGGTCACCTGATGGAAGACCCAATGTCTCCCATCATTACTCCAAGCTTCACATTTTCAAATATAGACACAATATGCAATTCATTTGTGATTTTGCTGATCCAACCCTATTTTCAGCCATCATATGAATCTCCATGAATGAGGTCATCCCCCTGATTAAAAAATATGTGGAGTTGATAGTGGACATATGGTTCTACCTTGATTGTATAGTAATAAATATTTAAGGTACTTTGACACAGCCCTAAGGATTACCCATCTATGTGCGCACCAAGATAGTAGAAAAAAAGTTTCTAACCAACTTATTCATAGTATAGATAGATTTTACAAGGAGAAAAGGAAAGGCCTCCCCCATCCCTTTCCTTTGATAATCAATAAAATTGTGTTAAAAATTTGGAAGCATGTAAATGTTATTTCTAGATACAGGGACTCCTTCACCCTGTAGAAAGATAATTTGAGTCAATGGGACCCTAATAGGGTGATCACCAAACATCTAAAGTCCAAAACCATAAATAAAGAATATGAAAAGACATAACATCAAGATTTATCCTAGTTTGGCTAGCGAATATGACAAACCACCAACTGAGATACGCCAAATAGGACCCCTACAATAACACTTATTGCCTAGTCCATCCTCTAGGCCCCCTCTAGAGAACCCACTTTAATAACCCCATGAAAAAATAACACAAGGACCTGGTAAAGATAAGTTGGAAGAGATATCTAGGGAAGGATCATCTTTAGCCCCTCCTAAAAGGCCAAAATCTCTAGTAGAGTATATTTATATGATTACACTGAAACCTAATGAGATAGTAGAGGATGCACTTAATGTGCTTGCTAAATGTTATGGATCAGAAGATGAGGAGGAACAAAATGAATAACCCCAATCCCAGACTGAGGAGGTAGAATAAGACAAAGAGAAAGAATTTGCTTTGGACCTAGTTCTAATAGCACCCCCACACAAAAGGAAAGCTAAATTAGCATTGGTCCCAATTGGGATAAAGAATCCCAAACATCATCTTAGGGTCCATGATCCATTCTACATCAAGGCCTCTAATTTCCCATAGGTATTAGTCATACTGAAAAGACATAACATCAAGCTTTAACCTAGTTTGTCTAGCAAAGATGGCAAACCACAAACTGAGATATGCCAAATGGGACACCTACAATATCACTTATTACCCAGTCCATCCTCTAGGTCCCCTCTAGAGAAACCACTGTAACAACCCCAAGCACAAATAACATAAGGACCTAGTAAAGATAAGTTGGAAGAGAGATATGGGGAAGGATCATCTTCAACCCCACTTGAAAGGCCAAAATATATAGTAGAGTATATTGATATGATTACATTGAAACCTAATGAGATAGTAGAGGATGCACTTAAGGTGCTTTCTAAATGTTATGGGTTTGAAGATGAGGAAAAAATTAAAGAACCCCAATCCCAAAATGAGGAGGTATAATAAGACAAAGGGAAAGAAATTGCTTTGGACCTAGTTCCAATAGCACCCCCACACAAAAGGAAAGCTAAATTAGCATTGTTACCAGTTGGGATAAAGAAGCCCAAGCTGACCTTCACCCATCCCATGAGTGAGGTCAACTTATTTAGTGATGAATATCCCATTCATGGACCCATTATCCTTGAGTGGTTTGTTTATGGAAATATGTAGAAGATTTCCACTTTATCCCATTCCTAGGCCTTGACACAAATAATCAACATTGATGTCCATGATAAATTTAAGCCATGGATATTGTCTTTGATGAAGGAAGAGGAAGAGAAAAGAATAGTTTCCACAATAAGATCAAGTGACACTCAAATGGATACTTTAAGATCTTTGAGTAGCACACAAGTGGAGAATATTTATCCTCTTAAGAACATAGGGTCATCAACCAATGTTCAATTCAATCTATAAATAATAATATTGGAGAGGGTGACAACCAAGAAGGCCATAGTTGGAGGTGAGGAATTCATCTTTCAAAGAGTTGAGCCCTTTGTTGGTCTAACCCCCATTAGAAGTTAGAATCTTGGTGAGTATCCTATCCATGAGGAGGATATAGAAGGACTAGCTAAGGCTCATTCAAATCATATCAAAATAAGTATTAGGGGCATGAAGCAAAAGATACATAACATAGATAGAGAAAATTAGAACCTAGAGACACTGGCTATCTTATCGGTCCTTGAGGCAATTATAAAGATGTTTTAGGCATCCTTCTTTGACATGATTGAATATTTGAATTCAATGAAGTTGAGATAGGATGCATTAACCCAATAAAAATAGATAACCAAATTATTTTGTGACCCAATGGTAGGATGCAGAGGAAAAAATAAGGGAACTTATCAACACACTAGTTAAGATTAGGATTCCTAGTTTTAAAACCATTAAACGACCCCACTTGAATGCAATATTGGGAATAATTGTTGATAATATCCATAGTTGAAGTACTTGGTCATATATCTTAGATAGACTCCTAAGAGATGATGAGGAGATGATAGCTAGAGTCAATAAACTCTTTGGCACCATGTTGGCCAACCCTACAAAGTCTAGTGCCTTGGGGATCATCAATGATGAAGAGTATAAGCACAAAGTCACTTTATTGATGTAAGAAGTGAGAAGAAAAAGCCAAGGCCAATTTGGGAGTGATAACAGCTAAACCATGGGCATGATATTCACTATTGAGGAAAAGATTGTAGAAGCTATAAATGTTAAGGAGGCTCTGGTAAGAAATGATAGGCACTTTGATGACTTGGTTGATCAAGAAGATGTATGTCTCTTAAGGCCAACTATTAATTTAGAGCTTAACAATGAGTAACATCAAAGAGATATAGAGATTCTCCAAGAACAACAAGGGATCCCTTTAGTCTGAGGCCCACCAATTAATTAATATTCCATTTTTTTTAAAACATTATGATATTTGAATGTGGGATATTCTTTTGTAAAGGCATATGCTAGTTTGTTAGTATTTTTACTTATAGGTCAATACATTTTAGAAATTGAAGTGTATTCTAGAACTATAAAGAAGGACAATTGTCCTTAATTTTTGTAAATGTGTAATCTTATGACTGACTTATATACTACCTGAGTCTTCTAGAAAAGATAGTATTACCATTTTGTAAAGGGAGGGAGTTTTGAGCTAAAATTTGTATATTATTTGAATAATAAATATAAGAAATGAATATTGAAAAAGTTTGTCCAAGTTTGTATGTATCAATTATCACATGGATTCTCTCTCAAATTACTTATTATAGGTCTTGAATTTGAATGGTTTTATGAATTTTGAATGTGTATCTTTGATACAAGGTTGCTAATTTATGCTACAACTAGATTCATTGAATGTTATTGAACTTTGTTTCATTTTATCTACTTTGTATTAGGATGTGAAAATGTTACTTAAATTCAATAGTAATCCTTTAAAACAAATTTAGTTTGTACATGTATTCTATCATGTTTTCATCAGATATTTGCTTGGTATATGGTGTGATTTGAGTATTTACTACTTTACATCATATATTGGTTAAATTCATGTTTAGATGAAATTAAAACCTTGTCATCATGTTTAAGGCAAGGATCAAAAATCACATACTTTATTTCTACCATACCCTTCCTTTTGCTTCTTTTTATCAAATCACACTAGTTTAGATCTCATTTTAAATATTCACTTAGATTAGTCTTTACTGTATAACTTTGATCATAATTCACTAAAATTAGCATAGGTACTTCAAAATTCACAAAGACCATGGTGGCTCCCAACCATCAACCAATATAAATTTGTGGAACAGTCTAACTTGTTTTGCCTCTATTTCACCACAAGTAACTCGATTACCAAAAACCTACTACTGAAGCCATGAATGATTAGAATTATAAATGAGAAGTGTTCTTTAAACAGTAAGAGCACTTATGGTACACATACAGGCATCAAATATAGGGTCCACCATTAAATAGTCTAATGCACCACAATAGCTTAGAGGAGTGTTTCTTTAGGGAACATGGAATTTTATTTTGACCTTGGAAGTAGAAAAGGAGATTACTCTTGGCCAAGAACATCAAAGAACCATGAAGATCTTGCAGTAGTATAGGGGTACCAAAGGTTAAGAGATTTAGGAATATTCTTCCTATAACTAGATGTTGTCCATTTTTAAAGTGGGATATTTTATTTGTAAAGGCATGTGTTGTTTATAAAATATACTACCTATAAATCAGTCTATTGGGAAAGTCTAGTGTATTTCTAGAACATTTGTGGTAAGGATAAATGTCCCTACACCTGTACTTTTTTAATTAGTTAGTACTAACTAAAAAGCTTCCTTGCATATTATAAAATGACCATTGTCAATTGTAAAATGGGAGGGACTTCTATGATCCAAAATAACTTTGTAACTTTGAGCAATTAGTATAAGAAAGGAATCCTGCAAAGTCTATCCAAAATTTGCTTATGTGAAGTGTATATGGTTTCTCTCTTAGTTGTCTAGTTTCACTTTTAGATTTGAATGGTTCTTATGGATTCGATATGTGTATATTGAATGCAGAGTTGCTAATTTGTGCCAATGCTAGATTAGTTGAAACTTATTAGGCTTATTTCATTTTTTGTACTTATTTTCCATTTGGGACAATGTTGTTTTTTTGTAGGAGTGAATCTTTAAAGTGAGCTTGGTTCCTATTTACATCATTTTATACCTTCCTTAGAATATTTCCTAATCTATGTTGTGATTTGGGCTTAAGTTTATTCTCTTCATATATTGATTAAATGCATGTTTATATGAGATTTGAACTTTTTCATAATGTCTAGAACAAAGGCCAACAACATCTTTCTTTTCTACCCTATCTTTCATTTTGCTACTTTTTTTAACCAGATCACTTTAGATTAATTCTCATTGTAAATATACATCTTATATTATTTATTAGATTATATCTGGATCATAATTAAATTTAATTATCATAGCATAATTCATATTTTTCATAGATTAACTATTTGGCCATGGTGGCTCCCAACCACCAAATATTGTAAATATTGTGAACGTACTACTTGTTTTGCCTCTATTATATCAATAGATAATAGGGTTATCACAACTTTCAAATCATGCATTTAACTCCTAAAATTGTAAAATGAGAAGTGTTCTTAAACACTATGGGCACCTATGACACATATTCAGGCATCAACACCACCTAAGTGGGGGATGTTGCTATCATGTAAATGGGATAATAGCATGGGTGGATGCGTAAAAATAGACCTTTCCTATACCACCATTATATTAGAGGGTAATATGTTTAAAATTTATAGAGATCCAAAGATGATACATGTAATTGAAGATCTAAAACATGCTCAAAATGAAGTATTGTACACAGACATTGGGCTTGGGAACTTTGTCGGAAATATTAACACTAGTGAATAGCTTGTTGCTCTTGATGTTGAACCTGACAAAGAAGGTATGGTTTGGAAGATGGTTTTTGATGGGGCTTGCTCCAATCTTGCTTGGTATATGAATTTATAGTGAACATGGAATTAAAATCTTGATTATCAAGGTGATTCTAAGTCGGTGGTAAACTAAGTCCACAAGGCTTATGCCACTAAAAATAAAAGGTTAAAAAATATCAAAATGTTGTTTGGGATTTTATTGAATTATTTCATACATTCAATCTTTGTTATCATGATAAAATTTTCAACCAAGAAGCTAATAGACTTGCTGGTTTAGGTGCTCAATTTGACATTGCAAATATGAGCCTTCATTGATAGTATCAAATGGAAGTGCTTTTTAGGCCTTAAAACCTAGACAATATTCTTCACTCATAGGTGTTTGATGATGATGAACAAATTAAGAGGTTTCTAAATTATGAATTTGAGTTCCATGATCAGATCATAGACTTATAATCTATGTTTTAGGTTTGTGACATAAAAGAAGCCTTGCTTGGGTGGGACATTATCTAGTTAAATACAAACATACTCCCTAGAGGATTGCTAAGTTTATAAGCATCTTTTGATGGAGAGGATAGAATCAAGACTCGAGACTAATTTATTTCAGAGGATGTGACTGAGTATAATTTGCTTTATCATGAGAATCCAAGGAAGGTTTGGCTAGGTACTCACCTAAGTGCAGCTGAGAAGTAAGTTTACATGCAATGGTTTAAAAAGTATCCATATTATTTAGCATGGTCTTATTCTGAGTTGAAAGCATACATGGAAGACTTATTCCAACATGTCATCCCATTACAGCCTGATAGAAAACCTTTTAAGTAGAAATAGATATCTATTAACCCCATTTTGGCCACTAAGATGTAGGATGAGTTAAAGAAGCTAAGGGACAGTGGTGTCATTTAGCCCATCAGGTATTCATCATTGGTTACAAATTTAGTCCCTATGACAAATAAATATGGTGACATCTGATTGTATGTGGATTTATGAAATTTAAATAAAGATTATTTAAAATATAATTATCCCCTACCCAATATGGATAACCTATTGTAAAATGCTATAGGATCAGAGATGTTGACCACTTTAGATGGTTTCTTAGGATATAACCCGGTTATAGTGAAGGAGTCTGATAGACCCAAGACCACATTTACAACATCTTAGGGCACATGTGTATATACGATGATGCCTTTTAGGATAATGAATGCTAGTGCAATATTTTAGTGAGTTGTAGACATTTTTTTCATAGGGGTGATTAATGACTTTATAGTTGTGTATCAGGATGGCATTACTGTGTACTCCAAGACTAGAGAAGAACATTTAGAGCATATAGAGAAAGTATTGGTCAAATGCATGGATTTTTGAATTTCACTTAATTATAAGAAATGTCACTTTAGAGTACATAATGCCAAGTTATTGGGACATATAGTGTCCAAAGAAGGTGTCATGATTGACCCCAAAAGGGTAGAAGCCATTAAAAAAGTGCCTATCTCATAGTCTAAGAAGGGAATTCATTCCTTATTTAGACAAATTAATTTCATAAGGAGGTTTGTGTCTAATTTTATAGAGATTAATTTGCCTATTAATTCTATGTTAAATAAGGACTGGACCATCAAGTTGGAGAAAAAGGTTATGTAGGTATTCATTGACATCAAAGGAGCTCTAAAGTATCCCTCTATTTTAGCCATCCTTGATTACACTAAGCCATTTCATATTTTCACATTTGCATCATATAATATTATTACTATTGTCTTATTATAAAAAAATGAAGACAATCATGAGTAACCAATATATTTTTATAGAAAAGATATGCAAGGTGCTGAATTGAATTACACCATCATGGAAAAATAAGACTCCATTCTCTTCAAGGCTATTAAAACATTCAAAACTTATATTTTGAGCTCAAATATTGTTGCTTATGTCCCACATACCATGGTGAAAGACATCTTGACTTAGACTGAAGTATCTAGTAAGAGATGCAGGTGGGTCAACAAGTTACAAGAGTATGATATGGATACTTAGACCACCAAGTTAGTGTGAGGGATGGGTCTAGCCAAGCTCATGGATGAGACCAATTTACAAGCCATTGAGGTAAACATTGTTATTTTAAATATTGATGATTCCTTTAGTCAATTTAACATGTCTCCATGGTATAAAGGCATTGCTTATTACTAGGAAAATTTGAATTGTACCCTTGACTTAGACAAGAATCAAATGAGGAATATAAATCTTATTTCCCAAAAGTACATCTTAGAAGAAAAAACTAATAAACTGATTGAAGATTTTCATAGTGGAGTATGTGGTGTCCATTTTACACTGAAAGTCATAGCTCATAAAATTTTGAGAGATAGTTATTGGTGGCCATCATTGTTAAAATATGTTGCTCATAAAGTCAAAAAGTACAAAAAGTAACAACACTTTTCTAGGAGGATGGAAGCTTTTGGTTCTCTTTCCTTGCATCTTGTGTTTATTGAAGGCCCATTCAAATAATGGGGAATGGATTTCATTGGATAAATTATAGATTCATGAAGCATTGGACATAGATGGATATTATTTGAAACTGACTAATTCACAAAATGGGTTGAGGCAGTCCCTATAAATAAGGCTACACACCAAGTGGTTATGTATTTTTTACTAAATTAAAAGATTTGTAGATTTAGTGTGCCTATCAAAGTTATTACTAATAATGTCATGAGTTTCAAATCTAAACATTTAGTGAAATTGTACAAAGATTACATGATTGAATTAACCTATGCTTCTAATTACAACCCTCAGAGAAATGGGCAAGCATAATCAAGTAATAAGAGCTTGCTCAAAATCATTAGATGAACATTGGAAGAAAATAAGAAGAAGCAGGGTGAACAACTAAAGTTTTCTTTATGGGCTGATAGGATCATGACCAAGAGAGATACAAGTAAAACCCATTTTGAGCCTATCTATGGAGATCAAGTAGTTTTGCCTATGAATTTGTAATTTCCAACCTATCAGCTTGTGCAGTAGCTAGAAGATTATGAGCAAATCAACCATTATGAAATCAAAGTAAACCAAATTATTGAGCTAGATTAAATTTGAAGACAAGCTCATGAAGGACACCTCAAATTAAAATAAAAGCTAAAAATATATTTGATAGGAAGATCACTCCAATAAACTTCCAAGGAGGTGATCTAGTTCTACTTTGGGATAATATGCATGAAGAAAAAGGCAAGCATAGAAAATTTGATGCC
Organism: Torreya grandis; assembly: GCA_037957365.1. Classification (NCBI taxonomy): domain Eukaryota; kingdom Viridiplantae; phylum Streptophyta; class Pinopsida; order Cupressales; family Taxaceae; genus Torreya; species Torreya grandis. Next base: position 1,140,463 of record JARHVA010002469.1, on the reverse strand, counting down.
TTTGTGGATGGGTCCCTATTCCATCGACTGTCAGATTAGAGAACATAATTTTTTCCTAAGAGACCTAGATGGTGAAATCTTAGAGATACCAATCAATGATAGACATCTGAAGCACTTCTTAGATTGAGTCCATCTACAACTATGTATAAATTATATAGTTTATAGTCTTATTTTTTTATTGCTTTGTTTCCCCTCTACTTTGGGACTTATTTGTGCAATTTCCTTTCATTCCTTTTGTCATGTTCATTTTTAGATCCTACTAATTTATTTTTTTAGTTTAAAATATTATACGTAACCTTCATGGGTACTTGTTATGAAATTTCTAAGTGTTGACTCTGTGACTCAATGGATTGGCTCCTGGTCCTAAGATATAGGGTTCTTTACACACTCGTATGGGGTGTACATCCCCAGGTGAGAACTAGTGTTATTTCCCAAAATTGCACTAAATTAATTGAACCCTTGTTAAGCATTTATGTATAGTTGTTTATTCCACTTCTTGTTTTCAAGTGCTTATCAGAGGTCTAGTGTGCTGTTAATTATGTATTTACTAGCCTTTGGTCTATCAAAAGCTAAGTTGAATTCATATATGAACATCTTGAAAACCTTGTTCCAATTTCCCTAACTTAGGCCTTTTGATTGAAATTAAAAAAATTTAGGATTGAATTTACATAAAAACACTTTAAAAATAATTCCATGGACTTAGTTTAGTTTTTATATAAAGGTTTGGTCATGTTTGTTAACATGACCAAACCTTAGTCTAAAAATTCATGTTTGGTCCCTTTTTTCCCATGGCCCTTGGTCCCTTTTTATTCATTAGCATGGTATAAATAATGTTTGGTCCCCTTGTTTTAAACTAATCTCAAAGTCTTATCCTAAACCTATGTCATATTTATTTATGCACCTAAAAACCTTAGGCTAAGTCTTTGTATTAAGTTCTTTATTCCTCGAGCTCTGACTTAATTATTTTTCATGTTAATTTTGAGCCAATCACATCTGAATTAGAGGATCAAAATTGAATGGTGTATATTACCATAGATCAAGATCATCTAATGGTGCATGATCAATGCTAAATACTCAAAGGGATTTGGTGGATATGCCAAGTGTTAAACTTATGGGGCATGAATCAAAGATCAAAGAAGTTCATATCAATAGATGGTACATGACAAATCATATAAATCTTGATTGATGGTGCATAGAAGGTCAACATTTTGATAAAGCCTAAGGATAAGCATGAAGGTGAAAAATCTCACCATCATAGGAACCATGTCGAAGATACAACAAAATATGGAACAAAGGATTGATCCTTGTAGATAGATATCAAAGGAGCATGTTTGATCTATGCAAATGGGATCAATTGTACGTAATTGAGGGTGGATTTTTTAATGAATCTCAGGGTGAACATAAAAATGACAAGTGGCATAATTTCATGATATAAATTAAATCTCAAATACCTATCAGAAGATCAATAAAGTGCATTGAATTGTATACATTCTGATCAATAGAGGGTAATGAGTCAATACTTTTCAATAAAGCTATGAGAAAATGTGAGATCACCACATGGTGAAATCATGTTAACTTGGTAGAAATGATATAATATATAGTGAAGAAGGCCCACAAGACTACCAAGTGGCACAAAATCGAGGCCAAGTAAGTAGTTTAATCACTTTTAAGCCCCACGAATGTCTAGATGGATCTGATGTGGCATGTGACATGTCAATATGTGGCAATATTTGGCTTAAATGTTAAAATTAATGGCTCCTTCATGGATAGGTTAGAATTCAAATCATAGAAGGTCTATGGGCCATTCCAGAGCATATTTTAGTCATAGATCATTTTTTTCATCTACCATAACTAGAGTATCTCAATGCCATCATTACAAGAGTAGGTTATTCCATGGTGTGCATAAGAGGAAGGGCAGATGTCCAGGAGGTTCTAGCTATCTAAGCAAATGGTCAAGGGCATCTTCAGATAGTTATATATGATGACAAAGTTTGTTCAACCTCCACTATAATAATTTCACCTTATAGATCATGTAAAAGGGCATATCTAATTAATAAATCAAAGGGTATTTTAAAAATCTTCATCATTATTTATAGAGGTAGTTAGAGAAATGATTTTTCTCAGAAATAGATGAAGATTTCAAGTGTGACAAGGAATATTTTCTAGTTGGGAGCATCTTGGCAGATTTTGAAGGGCTACTTTACAATTTTTCAAATTACAACCCACAGTCTTAGATTTGAATAGGATATAGAATGTATACATAAAGGGTTTCTCCTCTATTGTTAGTTTTTTTTTCATTATTCATTTTCTATAAGTCTAGGTTCTACAAAAAAAATTGGGATCAATTGTTATGTGTAGATCTTGGCTCCCTTACTAAGGTGGTTGCAAGTGTATAGCAATTAGCAAGATTTAAGAGCATATTTATGTCTCCTTTGTCAAAAGATCAAAATAAAATGTTTATCCCCATGGAAACATTATGAAAAATTGATGTATGTAATATTTTCTTATAATGTTGATGTAAAATATTTATGGTCCCACTATTTTTTTTTATGAAGTGCAAAAATTTGTTTTACATATATTGTTGATGAGATATTTGGCTCCATGCTTACTACTGGTTGTCATTCTAAGTATAGATCTAATGTATAAAACCCTTTATGTATTATTTTTGAATATGTTATTGAATAACTTGTTAGGGCACCCTAGGTTTATGGATTCAATGGGAAAGAGTATGTGAGATTCTAGTTTCAATGTATTATTCTAGGGTTTTAGAATCATTTGAGTATTTACATTTCAATGGCATCAATAACTACAAATTACTGTTGGTAGCTACCACTAGCTTGCATTTGAGTTTTTTTTGCATATTTGAAAAGAATAATGTCATGAATACTGCAAGATACCCTATTATTTGAAAACCACCAGCACACCACTCCCTCTCTTATAATTATCTAACTATTCTACCCTAACCTACCCTAGAAAATAATACACCATTTGCATATTATAAGTGTTATTTTCCCTGCAACTGCATAAAATATTGTTTATATAACATGTGTTTTCATCTTGTGTTTTGAAGCATAGTCTTACAATTTTCCTTTTGACCCCTATTGCTAAAGATTATATAGAATGAATATTATATTCATATACCCATCTATCTTCAGTGTCTTGTATGTGATCTAGAGCATTTGTTCATTCCATGTGACAACCTTTCCTGGGTGGATTGAACAAGTTTGGTTATGCCCTAGTCACATTTGTGTTCCCTTGTGCTAATAATTCCTATAGAGGTTGAATTGTAGATTCTCTCCATGTGATCAAGTTACCCCATATGTGCTCTCACCTTGGTTCAGGTAGAGCCAAAATTAGTAAGGATCTAACCATACCCTTTATCGGTGCCTCTCAATCATTTTATCCATTTGGCCCATTCTTGATGCCAAACCCTCCCCCCAGCTATAATGACATATCATCAAGTTTTTTATCTTTGTTTACCATTTTCTTCAAGTGTGCAAGGCTAAGTGAAATAGGTGTACAAATGGGAACCAACATGTGGGACCAAATAAAACATAAAAAGAATAAAAAACTATCATCTATGTTTGTAATCTTCTATAGGAAAAAAAGATAAGATGCCCCATATAGGAGAAGAGGTCCATTTGTGAATATTATGATATGCGAGAGTTTGATAGATAAACCAATGGTAAAGGGCCTTTATAAATGTTAACTATCATTTTCTAGGTTTTTGCTTTGAGATCCCCCAAATCATATATGCATGCATGAGTAATTTTTTATCGTAACACATCTACCTTTCTTCTTTTTATGCACCTTGGTCCATTATTCCTTGTCCTCATATAAATCTAGGGAAATAGGAATGAGTATTTTGAGAGAAGTAATGGGTAAAGGAATGTCTTTCATAAGTGCAACATCTGTATCATCCTCCCCTAAATCAATAACTTTGATTTCTAGGTCTTCTCCCTTAAGGATATCTTGATTGTCAACAATTGAAGGAGATTATAACCCCTCCTTCTAATAGTCTTCATCATCAATATCCTCCTAGTATGCATTCTCTTCAAGATCATTACCAATAAGATTATGTTCTGGAAGGCCATCCTTGTACTAAGAGACTACTTTTTTATGCTTGGTATAAAAGCATGTTGAAGCCAAATGCCCTATTTTGAATTAGTTTAGTTAGAGAAAAGGTAGGCCCTCATAATCTAGAGGATTTTTCTAACTATAGTCTTGAACCCTTAGTTTAATCCTCTCAGGAAGATCTCTATAAGTATTAAGGTAGACCAACATATGAGCAAAAATGGGGTGATGATACCCCATATGATTAGGTCCATATTAATAAAATCCTCTAAAGAGTTACCAATGGCCTTAAATCAATATTCAATTTTTAATTTTAGGGTTATGTAAGGTAGTCTTACCCAAATAGGTTGAACATCAAATGACTCCTTAAAAAGATCAAAATACGGAAACGAAGGGTTAGATATTATGAATTTTCAGTCCCATGTCCACCTAGTATCCAAAAAAATAACATTTTTATCTTATAGTAGATTAAAAACAATAATAAAAAACCCTTTGGCACATGGGATGATTTTAAGGTTACCTGTCATGAGGGGTTTCAATTTATCCATGATCTAGCCATGCAAATTGGGTAGGGAAGGCCAAAAATTATAGAAACTATAAGGCATGGTTGTGTCTAAGATAGCCTCTTCCCTTTCAAGGATTTCCACTATGGGATATACCTTAAAGAAGATAGATGGGATAGGTTTGGATGGACCTAATGGCTTCCCAACAGATATATTTATATCTTCCACAATAATAAGGGATGGGCAAAGAACTGACAGAGTCAACACATTGGGTTTTTTTAGAACTTTGAGAAGGACCAACGTTAGGTGAGGGTCATCAACAGTCCTAGATTATTTCCCCTATTTTTGGCCTCTATTTCTTGCTAAATCCCTAGTGGAATTAATTTTAGGAATGTTATATGTGTGAGTGTACTTCACCATAGTGCATAAATTAACTACCAATTTCAATTTGGGAGTGGTGAAAGAAGCCAACAATAGTTTAGATGCTATCTTATGGTATCCCTATGAAGTGGAATCATTTAGGTGAACACCTTATATCATGGCCATCTTTTTATTTATATTCACTGAGATCTTGGGGGCAAAGGGATGAGGAGGGATAGAGGAATTTGAATTTTCCATGGGTCAGAGCATGTGTGAGTCATATTTCATATTACCATTGAAATAAACTAAAGTATTATATAAAATATTTTATTACTATATTTTCATATTTCACATTAGGTATACCATTATATTATTAAACAATATTTAGTATGGATGAAATAATGAAATATTTATTCTTTTCTTGTTTAATAGTATTTCTAGTTTATTGTAGTAGCTTTTGTATAGTGTAAAATATGATAAAATAGGTTTTTGATAGTTAGCATCTAGGAACAAAGTCTTTGACTATATTAAAGAAAAACTCTGATCTCCTTGGATAGCTATGTAACATGATCTTATCTATTGATTCTATTTTTTTCCATTGTGTAAGTGACTATGTTGTAATTACTCTATCACTTAAACCTATGTCTACTGAGAAGGATGAACTATTTTGATTATGTTAACGTTTTAAAAAAACACCTATATTCCTTTTAATTTTATTGAAAACCCTACGTGTACTTATGAGAAATATAAAACATAAAAATTAAGGTGAAGTGTAATGTATTGAGATGACTCCAATCATCCCCATTAATGATTAAGAACTTATCACGTGTCTATATAATTAAAAAATACAATCAAGCCACACATAGATCTCTCATTTAACATAATTATTAAATTGTGATCTTTCACTACATATATGAGACTAGTATTTTGGCTTTGATACTTTGAAATGATGTTGATTATTTAATTGATTTGGAATGCTTGAGACTTCCCTTGTGGCTACTCATAGTGATTAATTTTAAAGTTATGAAGAGCAAGGAAAATTCATTCAATGTGAAATATTATATATATAGTTTAAATCTCTATGAAGATTTCATGTATGGTAATGAATGGCCTTTGATTTATATTTTTATGATTCTAATTGAATAATCTCCTTTAATTATCTTGTGAAACATGCGATATGACCCATATGGATATTCTACATTTTGGAAACTAGCCATTAAATGGTGCAAGGAAATGGTCATGTTGAGTAGATAGGTCTATGGTAGTGTAACTATCTTCTTGGCATAGATCTATCCTGGAATAAAAGGTATTGGCTTGATGTTGGAAGTAATCCAACAAGGATATAAAGTGGTTTGATAAATGAATTGGGAATTCCTTTGTAGTAGACATAGAAAACATAGGGGTCAAGTCCACATATAGATAAATGATTTTAGGAATGGCAAATAAGAGTCATATATTTGAGCATAATACAAGTGGTTTAATATATGTCAAGAATTGACATTATCAACTAGCAATGAAATTAGTCCATAAAATACAAATTTAAATAATCGATCTTCAAATTTATTTAGGAACCTTATAAATAATAGAATTATTGATCATGTTATTAGTGCTTCGTATCATTTCTATAAGTTTCAAAAAATCCCACTCAATTTATGAGGATGACCATTCATTTCATTGAATATTGGACAAATGGTTATGCATCATGTGTCTAGATATCAAATAAATTCACTTATACCTTTAGTATTCATTAATGAATACATGGAATAATGTTTGTCTTTGGATTCACTATCTCTTATAAATTCAACAAAGTGTTGGTCTATTGAAAATCATCATTGCATATAAAAATAGACAAAATAGTATCTTCTTTTTTTACGTACATGTTGAATATTTTCCAATTCCTTCTAATTATTTTACTACTTATGTATTATCATATAAGCTAAAAATTTGTGAGATGCATCAATAAACACTAATGTGAGGTATCCTTAAACATAGATAAATAATTTAGTGAAATATATATTATTATCATTAATGACTTGGTTCAACTCCCATTAGTAAAATCCATTCCAATGTATGCTAGGAGAACATGTAGTTTAATCCTTGGGTAGATCTTTAACATTGTATTTACATTTATGATAATTATATGTCAAAAATGTATTCATCTTAACTAGTTTCTTGATAACTATTATTGAATATTTTTAATGATGGATATATAAATAGTAAAATTAACATTTAATGCTAAAATCATGCACTTGTGACCACCCCTTATATATGATTAACCTATGCTCAATTCTACTATTTTAAAATAGCTATTCCTCTGCTTCTCTATAGATGACCCTTTATCCTAGGGAAACTCTAATACAAAATCTTATTACTACTTATTCCAATTAACTTAGATCCCTTACTTGAATAAGTAATACTTCTAGTTTATCTATCTGTATTTATCAAAGGAAATCAATCCTTAAAGACAATCTCGTAGGCTAATCATGTCTAAAATTACTAGTTTTGTCTTTCCACCAGTTAATAGCTAGTTTAGACTAAAATTAAAATTAATCCTAATGGGTCATTGCATATGATTCTCAATATAAATTAATTGAAATAAAAAAAAATTCCAATATATAATCACATTTTTTCTCATTTTTCACTATAGGATTCTATCATTATAATCAACAAAATATGCAATAGCACATTGAGATAAAACTACATATTATTCCCATCCCTAAGATCCTAGAGTGTAATAAACCTTGATCTAGATATGAACACAAAAACAAGGTCACAATTCATTTCTTACAACACCTAATCATGCTAGGATTGCACTAGTGTATAACATTTCACTACTATTATACACACACCACCATATCATGGGAAAGCTAAATAGAGTTTGATCCCTCTTCATAGTATTGGTATGTAGTCAACATAACCCTGACCCCTTACTCATTGCCTCCATTTTAAAATTATTCTTCCTCTTGTCATTGATCCAAGGTCAAAGTCAAGAATAAGGCACATTTTGGCTCCTATAGTGAAATGAAGACCAAAAAATAAACACATAGGACATACATGTGAAGGTGCATATATAAAAATTAACATAGAGATAAAAAATGATAGAAGATAAAGCCATAACCTAGATTCAATAGTGCATGATGATGAAGTCTAAACAACACATACTTATCCTAGGAAAAAAAGTGAGATTAGAGCACTAAAAATATTCATTGATCCCTTCCCTAAGAATATAGGTCAATAAATAACAATAAATTAAAATTACATTACACATTTAATTCACATCCTTCACCATATTCTTATCATCCTTAGATATGGGAACAACATCATTTGAATGACATTATTATTACATTTCATGTTTCAAGACCATCTATACCACTTATCAGGTTCATAAGACATGAGATAGTAGATGATGATTTTGATTTGTAATCTTTGTTCATTCAAGATTACATTTATCATCAACCTATACATAGTTTTATGGTTGATAATTATTCAAGTGTCAACATATGAATTATCATGCTTATTTCACATCTCAAATACACATATAAGGATATAATTTATACAACATCAATAATTAAGGGATTCAATGGACATGTTCAAATATCTATTAGTGAGATCACATTACCACTATAGGGTAATCCAGCACATGTTCCCACAAATTTTATATTAGTACCCAATGTAGGAATCTTTTATATATATGGGACATCCTTGGATTCAATAGATTTGTGAAATGACTTCTAAAGTACAAATATTTTTGAATTACATTTTGGCTAATGAGGTTATCATTGTTAATGGTATTCAATATGAATATCCCCTCCAATGAAAGGATATTATTCATAAATAACTTATATAATTTTTGAAACATAAAAATAATGTTCCACCTACTTAGAGAATTTAGGAAAAAGGTTAAATTTATAAGGAGATATATCCTTGAAAATATACTTAACTAGTGATTTTTTTAAAGATTTTAAAGAGACACTTTCTTTCCCAACATTTCATATATTGGTATTAAAGGAAATTAAGAGTGTTTTAAAATAAACACAAAAAAATATAGTTCTTATAATATAAGATGGGATTTTCATACACATGCTACTTCAAATTATCATCATGACAGTGATAACTATGTTAGAGATCCCAGTCAATTTTTAATTTATGAGTTTAGATTATATGATTCATAGTGGCATGATATTTTACTTTCCTATGATGTCATCCTTCCTATGATCAATAAATTACCTATCTATTATGAGGCTCTTATGGTATTCACTATTTGGTATAACTTCATTTTTTCTATAATATATATTTGAAAATAGAAATAAATAGAATATTTAAAAATCTAAAAATTAGGAGTCATGCATGACATATGTAAGTAATATATATTATTTGATCTATGACTCATTATATGGCATAATTGTCTATATAATTTTATATCAAAAAATAAACACAAGTTTACTTGAGTGAGTTGTAGAAATACAAGTTATCACTTTTAGATGTAGTTGCACATGATGATATTATCTAATGCTTAAAAAAATTACTTAATTTCTTTTGTACTACTCTAGACAGTAATGTATTATGTTCTTGTCCCATTCTATTGTACTTTTACTAATGAACACAAGATCTAATTTACCCAATTAAATATAACCACATACCTTTTATATTTTATCTACATCAAATAAAGTTAAATAGAGGCTTATTTTTATTAGGTTATAAAACTATATGACTATCCCTATTGTTCATACTATAGTATAGTATAATGCATGAATATATTGTTATTTTTCCCTTATTTTAACATTTATTTCTAATTAGATACCTGATTTTATACAAATTAGGATGTTACAAATTAATCATATAGATAAATTGAACTTAATATTGTATGCTTATCATGTTTTTTTACTTTGCCTCATGATTTATGTGTATTCATCTTGTCTTGATTGTAGACATTTGAACATGTCTTTGATTGCATTTTTAAGCCTTACTATATTTTTAATTGTGTCTGAGTGATATTTAAACATGTCTTTTGTATGTGGCTCCTTTTCCTTCTTGTGTTCTTTGTGTACTTATGCATGTAATCTTCACGTGTACATGCCATTTCCATGACTCTTTCTTGATATGTTTTAGTTTTTTTTTGATGTTATGAGGGATATCATGTATCTCCATATTTTTTTATGAAACAAGGTATATTTTTCATCTTCATTGAGTAGTTATATATCAATTTCGTTATTTATTATACAATCATTTCTCACTACATACCTGATTTTTAACATCTATCTCAACATGAAAATATGTGTGCTTGGATATACATGTATCATACATTACTATATTTCTCAAATAATCACTATTATTCCATGATTTTTAGTGTTATCATCATTAATCAAGATTTCAATATTTATGTTACATCAATTACATAACTTTTATTTAGAGCTAAGTTATTTTTTAACCTTTAAAATTTACCTCAAAATATAGGGCATTCATAATATATTACGATAGAGAGTAAGATACAATAATCTATGACATAGACAAATAATAACATTATTTACTTATTTGATCATAATGCATACTGCATTTGTAATCAAAAATTAAATTAAAATAATACCACACCCAAGGGACAATGGCATAGGTTGTTAGTGTCCAAATAAATTCACTTCACACTAGAAATTAGAAACAATATTTTATATAATTATTCCAATCATACTTAGTCTACAAAACAATTTTTAGTAGTTAACCAAAAATAGTTTTAAGAACTTAATACATGATATTATTTCAGATTTTACTTAGATTGGAGTCATCATGTGTGGCATGTGTTCTATAATTTACACATTTTAAATCAAAACTTTAGTTATTATTACTCATTAGTCAAAATAAATATATCAAATATCATATCGGTGGCAAGTTTGTAGCACATTATCACTATTTTCTAGTTTTTTACTAATTTTCAAAAAAGGAATGATAATTCATGTCTTTATTTATGCTTTGTACACCAACTCAATTCATATATAATTTCACTATCTTTGCACCAAGTATTTCACCCATTTTAAAATCAAATGAATCTTATTTTATCCATAATTATGTATTCTACTTTTTTCACTAGTTTTTTCACCATAATGTTCTATTAGAATTCATAAATGGATTCCAAGTTATTTTATGACTTTGAGTTGTGTAATGATGAATTCATGTGAGTATTGAGTTATTAATCACATTCTGCTCGAAATTATCATTGGAAAATGGACAGTCTAATCCAAGTGTTTCATCTAAAATAATATCAAAGGTTCCACCCTATTTAGTCACCAAGTTTTACACTATAAAAAATACAATGGTTCGCATACATGAAAAAGTGTGATCGTTCCATTCTATTTTGTTTATAATTTTATAATAATAATTTCATATTTTTATCTAAATTAAGAATTAGTTGATAAATGTTTTATTATAGGTTTTCATGGTGTACCATTCATCATGTGTTCAACATTCAAGTTCATTATTCAAAGGTAAAATCAAGTATAACACTCTTCATTTTACTCTACTATTTTCAATTTGATACATTACTAAAATTAAATGGGTGAAAATGTAGACACTAATATTAACATTTAATGCTAAACTAATGCACTTGTAACCACCCATTATGCACACTTAACATGTGTTCAATTCCATAGTTTTAAAATCTTTATTCCTCTACTTATATATGAATGATCCTTTATCCTAAGGAAACCTTGATACTAAATGGTCATATTACTCATTCTAATCATCCTAGATTCATTACATGATTGACTCATACTTTTAGTTTGACTATCTCAAATCTTTGGATGAAATTATTCCTTCAAGATAGACCTGTAATCAAGTTGTATATGAAACTATACGTTTCATCCTCCTACCAATTAATTGGTAATTTCCAAATTCAAAATCATCATAATGGGTCACTTCACTTTATTCACAATCTCAATTCAAATAAATATTTAAAGATCCACTATATAAACACATTTTACACACATTTTTTCACTAAAGGCTTGTATCATTACAATCCCTAGAATATCTAACTACACATTGAAAATAAATTACTTAATAACATAAGATGACCTAAGTTTGGCATAAGTAATTTATTCAAGAACCTAATTAGACAATGATTGTACCAACATATGGAATTTTATTAGTATTGTACACATACCACCATAATATGGGAGAGCTATATAGAGTTTGATCCCTCTTTCCATTATTGGTATGTAGGTAATTCCCAACACATAGGATGTTGAGGTTAAGCACAACACCCGCCCCTTGCCCATTAGTCCCTTTTTACAACATTTATTACCCCCTATCATTCAACTAGGGTTTGAGTAGAAAGAAGACACACAATGGCTCTTGAAGTGAATAGAATTCATCCAAATAGACACACATGACATATAAGTGTGATTCAATCTATTAGAATTCATTTAGAGCTTAAAAACCCTAGAGGATGAAGCCATAACCTAAATAAAATAGTGTAGCCTTAGCCCTAGAATAAATTAATAGCTATTCTTGATTCACAATAGAGCCACATAATCTCACAATTAGTTTTATAGTCACTATTATAATTTTTAATACCCAAGTTCCTACTAAGTTATTTATCATTTATTATTTTCCCGTTTTATCATATTTAAACAAATAGTAAGTTATAAATTATTTTTTGTGTAATTATTGTGTATCTTAACCATTTTCATTTACTTGATAGTTTATCTTAATTAGAATAACCCTCTTAGTCTAAATTTTGATAAGATAAAATGAAAAATTTAAGATCATAATTTATTAATATCATTTCATTCTTAGACACATTATTTATTTAAAATAAATAATTTGATTTCATTCTTTGACACATTTATATGTATTGTTACATCACAAACCAAGAGAAAATAATCATTGGAAATCCTAATGAAAATCACTTAGAGACAATAATTATATTGTTGAAGTGCCAAGAAGTTATGTTTACAACATATTTATGGGTAAATCATTATCATCATGTTTCCATATTTTTCATCATGATCCCCTCTTCTCGACATAATTTAAAAAATCAACTTTATGGTAGTCAAATGGATGATAAACTTAATGTGTTATTTTAATTTTATTGCACACATCGGCATTACACCATATTCATCCCAAAACTAACCTAGAAACCATTTAAGGGTGTCCATTGACATATTAAAATATTGTAAATATGCTACAAGTTGCACATTGTTGAACTCATCATAAGTGTTTTAGATAATTCCTTATTTTCTTTTTATTTATTTAAAGCATTGTAATATTTTGTGTGATTCCAAGATTTTCAATTTTTTTATGCTTTGATCCTATTACAAATGAAACCTGAGAATCCCCAACAAATTTAAAATCTCCCTCAAAATATGTTTCTTTATTATAATCCATCTCTCTTTTTATGAAAACCTAAAATCTATCTTTGAATATGAAAATATGAATAACATATATACTCTCAACATGCCCCATAAATCTCATTTTCAAATGAACAGAATGGCTTTTTTCTTTTAGAAAATTTTGAAATCTCCTTTTCAATCCCTTTTTATGTAATGTGAATTTCTTAGAGTTATAGTCAAAGAAAGAGCTAAAATATAAAATCCAAAGGCACATTCATAATAATTATAGACTCTGATAATATAATGCATCAAAATTAGATAGATGATTTCTAGACATCAACATCCCCATCATCACACTCTCGTTCCCTAATCTCTACCATTCCCTTCTTTCCTTCACATATTATTCTAATTTAATGCCTAAGTTTAAACCAATGCTTACTATTTTATGTAATCAAGGGGTTGTTCAAATAATTAAAATTGAAGTTTTAAAAGTTACCGCATGATTTTATTGAATTGCATTTGCTTAATAATCTCCGAGGATTTTTCTAAATGTTTTTACATATGTTACAATAATTGCAACCCATAAACCATATCTCTTCCCAACATTTGTCTAAAAATCCTTACAAGATTGTTATGAACACCATTTTGTATATATCTTTCAATCATTCATTTGAGACATTTTGTCAATACAGGTCAAATACGTTTTGTATAGTTCAACACTTTGGTCAACATATGTTTGAGGTGTTTTCCAAACCATTTTGTGTGCCTATTTTATTTCATTGCTTGTTTCATTTACTATTATTCCCTTATATTTATCACGTACTTTAAAACTTAATAATTATCTACAATCATTGAAGACTAGAAAGCTAAAACAAATGTTATTTGTTGATTATGTTATATAGAACATGAATAAAAGGTAGGCATATTTTTTAAAACATTTTGTTTGTACTTGGTGTCCTTTTTCTTTGAATAATTAGGATACTTATTTCGCTCTACCAACATTTGCATTGCACCTCCTTCATGTAGCTATTAGTTTTTAAATAGCTTAGAAATTTTCTATATCATTAAAGTATATAACTTCAGTAATAAGCTTGGAAATAATGAATATCAGTTATTATTGTTCTGTTTACATTTTTTCCATCAACAAAATACATTTTATTATTATGAAACAATCCAATAACTTTTATATGTACATCATAGTTATGTTCTATAATATCTTTATATATAATCATTTTTTATTTTATTTTTTAAAAGGTTACTTTATATATTTTATGGCCCAAGGCATTAATTTCATGAAAGGGTTTTACTATAAATCTATCTACAAGTATCTAAAAATAGTCTAGTGAATAAAAAATAGTCAAATGACTAAAATATAATCCCGTGATTAAAAAAAATAAAAAAATAATTACTTCTTGTTATTTTGTTGTCTTTATAAATATATTTAAAAACTTGTCTCGAAACCTTATCGACCTTTAAAAATAAAAACAAACTTAAAGAGCCACCGCCACTACACGGCACTCGGGTCTAAACCACTTTTGATGCACTTAGTTTTTTATATTTTATAAAGCGAACCATAATATTAGAGAACCGATATTGGAAAAATATACTTAACTATTTTAAACCACAAAATAGACTTGAAATATTATTAATAAAAAAAACTTCCACTGAAAATCGTAATTCGTAAGTGACAGAAACTGTCACCAGATACAATGCCGTGCAAATAATATTAACCGAGAAAACAACAGAGACAACATAAACTGAGATTGACGGTTAAGATTTAGAAACTTCTTTGAGTGCGTAAAGGGAAGGCAACTTTACGATAGTATAGCTTTTAAATCCGGCTTTGTGAAATAAATCTCTGTATTCATCTTCCGTTCTCTCTTTTCCACCACTTGTATAACCCATCATCAAAATGTCAAACAATAACCCCAATCGCCTTTTATCTCCTTTGCCCTCAATTACTTCCTCAACAATTAACACCTTCCCATTCTCTGATATTGCCTCATAGCTTTTCTTGAGCAATTTCACACACTGCTCATCGTCCCAGTTATGTAAAATGTAGTGTAATAATAATAAAAACAATAGTTTAGGATTCAGAAGCATTAACATCACAATGACAACATGAGTTGATCAAGTGTAAGTATGAAATACCTTCGTGAAAAAGAGGGTATTTTATCTAAAATATTGCCCTCCACATGCTCCACTCCTGCAATATAACATACCCATGTGAATAAAAAACTCACAACTTACTAATTATTGCTAACTATATATTTTAGAGAAAGAGGCGGTTACTCCCCATGTATGAGAGGTGCAGCCTTTATGACATGAGGAAGGTCGAAATTAATGCCATGAATGTGAGAATGTTCTTCGATGATTGTAGATAAAGTAGCTCCCACGCCTCCTCCAACATCTACCACGCTCTTCACACTCTTAAACCCACCGTAAATCTTCACCAAAGAGGCCATGACAGGGTTAGAAAGAGTCATGCCCTCTGTTGTCTTCAGGGTTATTAGTGTTAAATTTGAATAAGATCATGTCATGAGCCTTGCTGAACGCATAGTAGCCTTCTATGACAGATTCGTGAATAAGCCTGTTGTTTTCAGGATTATTAGTGTCATATTTTAATAAGCTCATGCCATGAGCCTTGCTGAACGCATAGCAGCCTTCTATGACAGATTCGTGAATATGGTGATACGCATCAATCACCAGCTTGTTGTTGAACGTCAACACAGTGGGAACACAGGATTGCTGGTTATCTTTGTTCAACGTCAACGTCAACCCGTATTTGAAGGGCGAGCTTAACCACCATGCACTAACCACTGGTGTGCTGGTATCAGCTTCCGATCTTCACCCGTACTCAAAATCGCTCACCATCGACTGCGGCTGTTCCAAACCGCAACTGCCATCAAGCCGTAAATGGGAAACCGTGACCATGACCGTAAACCGTGGCGTTATCAGATTTTCAACATTTTGGTTGACTGCGTTGGAAAGTCTTTAACCATTATCGGCTCTTCCCCCTTCATGGCCTGCTGATATCGCATACTTTTTAAAACACACCCTGGTAGCATGGCATGATCCGTGGCGATATGGTTGTTTAAACAAATTTGAATTTCAAATATCCCCCTCAAACTAATGCCGCTCAAACAAATCCCACCATAACTGAAGCAGATGGGAAGGTCATTGTTTGGCTTCGCAAGTGATATGGAAACGGACGAACTGCAGATGATCTCCGGGATGAAGAGTAAGGAAAAGGGCTTGTGGCCGATTAAGCTAACCCAAATATAGCAGGCTGCCCAACTATCGTCAAAAGGTAACCTCATGCCATATAACATACCATTATGCATTATAGAAAGCTGATTTAAAGAATGCAGGATCTGCTTCTGCCTCTTCCTCTGCTTCGACATGGGCCTTCATTTCTACAATGCTACCATTGAAATATTCCCTCTCTGCCCTCTGAACATTGCCGACGAGTTGAAGCCCAGCCAGATAATCAAGATCCTCTCCAACCTTACCATGAAACTATTTTTTATTGCTAGAACTAACTGAGACACGCCCTTGCGAAGCCCCTACAAGTTGAACGGGCTTAACAGGATTAATATTTAGAATATTGTCGTCATCTACTACGAGCGCTCTGCAAGAGATGAAGCTCAACAAGCTAAATCTAGTGGAAGATTGCCAGATGTGTGGCTCATCGAATGTGACAGACTTGGTGGTTTGTTTGGTCTGATGGGATTCATCATGGGCTTTAGTAAAAGACGCGACTTACTGAATTACAATCATAGGAAGAACATTGCCAGGTAATTCTATTTTCGTTTTTATTTCAATATGGTTTTATGTCACATACAAGTCTAGATTATTATTGTGTTTATTTTGTTTTCGGTGAAGCATAGAGGTGAAAACAAGGTGTACTTGAGCTCCACTCTATAATGCTTGTACCCTGACGTGCATCATTGGGTAAGGCCCTCCAGACAGCGCTATTCAACTACATATGTATTTAGTTATAAAATAATCCCACCTACCAATATCCAATCTCACCAGGTCGTGGAAAAAATAAACAACTTATATATCCAAAACAACCAATTTTTTCCTTTAGACTTCTAGCTTTGAGTGGTGTTATAGGTGGTGGTTTCATCCCATGGCCACGCAGAAATTGAGTGAACTACCTCAAATGAATAAGTCCAAAAAATATGCAGGAGTGAGTTATGGTCCAAGTTCTATGAAGAGAAAAATTGATATGATTCACTACTGAAGATTCTCTCTGAGATCATCACCACTTCAGCTTCGAGTGTATGATATAGTATATCTAATTAACTTAAAATAATGCTCAAGCTTCTATATTACGCTTTAAATAATGCTCTTGGCTTCCATCCCTTGCTGACATGTAAATTTGGAATTTCATAATTGCAATCAAAGTTGACAGAAAATTTGTCCCCATTTTAGTCCCTGCTTAAAAGAATTTTCTTTTTTTTTAAAATTGTAAATGATATCTAAGATGATATATGGATAAGGCAAAGCAAAACATATAAAATCTTAACATAGATAAGAGAAAAGGCCTAGTAGTTTAGCAACTTAATTTCGGGATTACATGGCACTCAAACCGTGTCACGTCAACACATAAAAATTATATCGTTAGATAGCTTGACAAGTATATTATTTAATTTTATATTTTCAGCTTTTGACATGATAGTATGGCTTTAACACAACGTTTCCCATGCAAGGTATTAGAAAAGTGTCTTTTTAAAGTGTAATCGACACATATGCATTGGGTAGCCTATACTTGAATAGTGGATTTGTCGTCATATCATTGGCTATTGTACACAACTAATAGGTCAAATTTGAAAAATTACAAGTAAATTGTACACCCATTTTTATCTTTTTTGTACAGCTAATGCAGTTTTGGCTATCACAACTATTGGTGTACCTATCGCAACTTTCGAACCCCATTCAACTATTGGGTCCTCTCCCTTAGTGACATTCAATATGATGGTCCTCGATATAAGTGTAAACCTTTTTTGATTTGTAGGGTTTAGAAAAGGCTTATCAAATAGTCAAAAAGTACTGAATCCCATAAACAATAGCAGCCATGGTCAATATCATATCAATGAATAGTCTATCAATGCTTGTATATTATTTCAATAACTCAAAGAACTAGTTGTTTTTACAATCTTGTACCATCAATAAGTTACAAATATCATGTCAATAGGTAGGACAATTATGGATTGAACATTCAAAATGATAGGTCTAATGGCATTTCCACTTGTATAAAAAGTAAAACATGATCAATTGCCTTTCTCATTCCAATGGAAGTATATAATTATTATTTTGAATACAAGAATTACTTGTACTTTTCTATATTTTTATGGTATTTAAAATATAAAATAGGATTAATGGTTTTTTTCTTTCAAATGGAATATAACATTATTTTCAATACCAAAAATTGAATATGAAATAAAAGTATATTTAAATGAATATGAAATAGCTCATATCTATATTGAAATAGGATCTACTTTTATTTCATATGTATAATTAAATATTTTAAAGCATTTTTGAAAAATCAAGTGGAGATTACATAAAAGTGTTAATATTAGATAGAGGTGGTGAGTATGTAACTAATGAGTTTTTAATTATTACTATAAAACTAGAATCAAGAAATAGCTCACCACAAAGTATACACCTTAAGAAAATGATGTTGTTGAAAGAAAAAGCATAACATTAATGGAAATGGAAAGAACAATGTTGAAAGATAAGCACATACAAAATTATTATTGGGAGGAAGAAGTAGAATGTAAATTATAGATTATAAAAAATGTCTTACAAGGAGTGTTTCTTGTATAATTCCTCGAGAGGCCTGAAGTAACATAAAACTTGGATGGTTGTGACATATAGGGTAAGAAGCTATTTAGTATCTGCAATTGTCTATGTAGGATGGAAATTAGTTTTTATGTAAATTGTAGGCTACAAGTATCTATGTCATCAGAATATTATGGTGGGAATATAGGATAAGAAATTAGGTAGAGTGAAATGTCGAATGTGATTCTTTCAGTAATAGGATGTTGTAAACTAAAGGGTTTTGCCATGATTAGTATTTCCAAGTGTATAAGACTAGTATGTCATATGAAATCAGATTTTAGTATCTACATTTACACCCCCTTTAATTTAGTAATGCATAAAGATGAAATTACTAGTTTAAAGGAATGAAATGCGTACCTTGTTATGTAGACCACACTTAGCATTTTATTCAACCCCATTTGAATTTCTTTTTGTATCTTACCTAAAACAAATAACATGTTACATTGTAATTAGTACATATAATCTAAAAATTAAATAATTGAAATGCTTGAAAGTAAAAAGAGAAAGGAAGTAATGCACCTATGTTGAGGAAACCATGTTTCCCCTTGGTACTTTAATTTGGTGATGATGCTTCCTTATTGAAGCATTAGATAGAAAGGTTCACAGCTGAACCTTGGATATGTGATGACAAGAATTGGAGGAAGATCATGAATCTAATTTAGTCTAAGGTTGAGTTGTGTCAAGGCCATTGATAACACTGAGTCTCAATTGGACAACTCAAGTTTGCACATAATCTGACCAATCTAGCCAAGGTCAACTGGTATAAATACCTAAACCTAAAAAAGGGGAGTAGTGCCAAGGATGTCAATGATGCTCAGTCTCCACCACAATACTCAAGGGAGAAAACTCCTAAAAATAGATAAAGACTCAATCAGTTTGTGGTGAGAAAGGAATGAACCCTATTCATGCCCCTTCACCAAAACCATTGTAAGTGACGTATAGTCATCTAAATATGTATATGTGACTTGGTGCATTTTCATGGCATATGCACCTATAATGTGTCTCAATCTTAATTATCTATCAAAATGTAGCTAATGATCTATAAACTATATTTAACATTTGTCTCACATATGAAAAACTATGTCCTAAACCTATGAAAATTGGTGCCAAATACATAAGATTTTATTTGAGGTGTATATTTGAATCATGTAAACTATATCAAATTATAATAATTCTACCTACTATGTGTGTGGATGTTTGAAAATGATCTACATTTTGTTATGAAATTTGATTTTTTAATCTTTATCAGTAATGATAATTTAATGCTATCTATTGAACCCATCTATAAATGAATAAAATTCATGAATTGCAACCAATTCAAGTATTTCATTTATGAGATTAACTGAAAATGAATCATTGACACAAACATTGTTCCATTCCTAACAATCCTAATAAACTCATATCTCCCCTATCTTTTTAGGATGTACCACCATGGGACTAACCCAATGTGATTTTTATACCAGATAAATGATTCCTGATTCTTCCATCCTATCTATTTCTTCTTTAACCTTCAATTTCATATTGGGATTCAACCTATAAGGTCACTTTTTTATTGGGCTTATGCATTATTTTATTTAAATATGCATCTCACCTATTCAAGGGTCTACACCCTAAAAATTTTAAAATTTTGTGGTAAACACAACTTCATAACCTTGCAACTACTAAACTTCCTTTGATATATTCTCTTGTATCCAATAGTCACCAATTATTGATAGTTTTAGTATCGATTCTATACCAATGTTCTTATATTTCTTCCACATTAGTTCTTATTATATTTTACTTCTTTCCACCTGAATGGAGTCTATTACTTTGATTTTTCTTAAGTTTTATATGATATTTAGGTTTCAAAGATGATCCTCTTTAGTTTTTTTTGCATTCTAAATTTTAAGTTCCTTTATGTCCCTCTCTATTTACATGAATCCTCTCAAATCCATATCTTATTCAATTTCACTCTTATTAGTGTCCTCTATGTTGTTCTAGATTTTACTATAATATTATGTAGAAATTTTTCTTTCTCTTTCTTGTCTTGATACTTCGTTATAGTTATGTGAAGATATATGCTTGTCTTAGTCTATGAGGTTTGGATGTCTAATTAAGTTGGTAAGTGATAGAGGTATGCACTTTATCAATAATACTATCAAGACTCTCACTAAAGATTTCATAATATCACACCATAAAATCACAACTTACCCCTGACAGTCCAATTGATAGGTAAAAGCATCCAATATAGTTTTGGGCAAGATGTCAACAAAAATTTACAATGTTTAGAGATATGATTGGAAAGATAAAATTATTGTAATTATATGGGCCTATCAAACACATTATAAGAGAGCTACTTGGTTCACTCCATTCCAATTGGTATATGGCCTTGAGATAGTAATGTGTATGGAATATATTGTGCATAGTATATTTATTATGATGATCATGAGATTAGGATATCATGCCTCATTAAGGGCATGACTGATGGATTTAACTATGATGGAATAAAATAGGTTAAGAGCACAGTGGATACAACAAATCAACAAAAAAATTCAAAAATCATGGCATGATCACAACTTGTGATTTAAGAAATTTTACTTGAACCAAATAATATTGATTTATGATAACAGATTTAAAGTATTCCCCATAAAGCTATGCATAAGATGGAAAGGACCCTACATCATTCATGAAGTATCACCATAGGGTACCATAGTGCTAAAATATTTACAAGGAACCATATTGAGTGGGTAATGAGTAGAAACATGTAGTGAGGATTTAATTTAACATTGTTTATTTTCTATTTTTTTCTTATGTTAAAATGTTTTGATAGTGTGTTCATTGATGTGTAACACATCTCAACCATTAGGAACTAGTTATGATCATAGGATGTGATCGCATTATAGAGGCAACTCATTGAAAAAATTTGGCCACAACTACTTAAAACATTGTAATTAATTTTGGGAAGGTAGTGAAAAGATAGGTATGGTGAAAAGAAGGCCAATGGTTAGGTCAAACCATTAATGATGTGACATTTTAAAATATTACATTAGTTTCAAAGTAGATTTTTTAATAAAAGCAGAAATGGATACATAAAGCAAATTAATTAACTAAGAGGATAATTACTGAACTAGGTACCAATCATACCTATCAAGATGATTTGCAACAACTAATATTAATTGAAAAGGGAACATTCATCTGCATGATGTTAATGTATTCAAAGGAGGTGGTGACATGAAATTAGGCATCAAACCACTATAAAAGAGTAGGGTATGGATAATGATAAAACATTACAACCTTTAGCTACTAAGATACTTATGCAATCAACCTTTCCAATATCTTATCACGAATGAATCTCAATCTAGAGCACAACTAGTGAGAGAAATCATTCATCCCAAACTATTTGTCAAGCCATAAAAAGAGGTTAGTTATTGATTCCACTATGAGATGCCCAAAAAAAAGAAATAGGAATTGGGTTGGGTCTATAATAGTGGTCCAAAAGCATTAAACTTTATAGACACAGAAGAAACTACTCTATTTTCCCAAGATGCCCAAGAAGAAGCACAAACAAGAACCTTATCACTAAAACATCCACTGCAATGTTCTAACACTGAATAATTACTTAAGATACCTACATTTAGCTAGTTCAATGAAGTTACAATGACTTTTTTGAGTTGATATAATCAAGGAAGCTATCTCTTTATATCAAGATGTTACACGTTGTTTTTTTGCACCTACCATGGCACAAGTAAATGGTCTACCTAATCATGGTAAATCTCTCATGATTTATAATTCTAAAATGTCACCAATCCACTTAGATATTAGAGAAAAATATAAGACTAGGGAAAAGCAAGGAATTCCTATTGATTCAATTGAAGATGCTTCACTATGTATCATGGTAGAATGTATCACCAAAATATTTTAGCAAACCACAAAGTAATTAAAACAAATGATAAGAGGCATTATTGATATTTCTTATCAAATGATGAAGTTACATGAGGATTTCAACTAGCCTATATTTTTTGTAGTTGAGCTTACCATGAATATAAAAAATGTACTTGCAGGAATCACACTGACCTTTCAATACCAATTTTTAGTCATGTTATTTTGTTTTACATAGTGGAAGTCTCCACTAGGACCATTGAATTTAACTCCATATTTTTGTCTTGATAATGTCTTCACAAGTATTGCATGGACTAGAACAAGCCAATATTATGAATAATTAGTGTAATTCAACACATGGTGGTTGGAAGTCTTAACCTTGATCCGATCACACCCCAAGATTTCATAAGATGTAATACAATATCTAAGATAAAATACTTCAATTACTAAAATATAAAATGCCATACATAACAATGTTCATGAGTTGGATACCCCAATTATTACTCTAATTCCATTTTTCATCTTAATTTTCAAAGCAAAGTTTAAAGTTTACCACCAAAAATCCCTAGCTATGAGGTCAGTTCCCCCATTCTAAATCATCCCTACATAGGAACAACAAGCACAAGCAGAGAAACTACCTTCATAATAACACACATAGCCTCATACCCAACCCACACAATTGCAAGATCTAGCACAATAAGAGAAAAGAAAAAAGAAATCACATATGTGTAGATACTTAGCACCTCCAACAAAGAAAATAACTTGATAAATTAAGTTTTGGCTCGACCACCCTATGGTTCCATAAATAGATGTTGAGTTTGACATACTTATGATGGGGGTAGAAGAACAGGAAATGCTGCAATTGATATTGGAAGACATTGTAATAGAGGTGTATGATTCATAAGAGGAGAAAGAGTTTTTTTAAAACTAATAAGTACTTACTGAATTCAAAATTAGGTAAGAAAATACCTTTAGATTGATATTAATCGACCATCTCTTTCTATCCTTGTTGATACAATATGGCAAGAAGTAACTTAGCATAAGTTAGAGGCCAAAATAATTTCAACAAAACCATGTGTAGGATCCTCTATTATACACATGATGAATTTATCTACAGAAGATAGTCCTACATAAACCTTCTTCCAATGACCATGCCCACATCCATCTACTAAGCCATCACAAATAGTGATAGAAAGGATGGTCTCTTTTGGACAACCTAAAAACCAAATTAGAGCACAATAATTTTAGGCAAGTCAACCATAACGTCAGCCTAGGGTGTAAAGAAATAAAATAAAACCCTCAATCCTTCATTAAAATATAAGATAAATAATTTGGTACAAAAAGGTCATCTAGGAAAAATAATATCACCCAAGCATATCAAGTGTAACACTAAGCTCGAAGGGGATGTGAAACCCATGGATACAACCATCACTAAGTAACTAGAGGAATAATAAACTATGTAGGGTGCACTTGAAACTAAGGAGATGAAGGAGGAATAAAGGACCAAGAAAACACAAGAACAAGCAATAGTACCATAAGAAAAATAATAGGAACTTATGCAAAGTCAATAATAAATGTAACAAGATACAAACACTTAGTAACAAAAGAAAGTTAATGAAGTAGAGGCTACACAGAAGCAAGCAAAAGAAGTGGAAGCTATAAGAATAAAAATTGAGTAAATAGAGGCTACATAGAATCAAACCAAAGAAGGTGAAGCCATAAACAAGAAATCATAAGTCATGTGCAAGTAGGCTGAAAATGGAGGAAAAAAAGAAACAACAAGAGGAAGCATAATGGTGTCAACAAGAGGCATAAGTTGTACAATAGAAGTAAAAGGAGAAAGAAGCTCAAGCTAAGGTTGAAGCTAAAGCCAAAGCTAAGGTTAAGGTAAATACTATAGCTAAAGTCCAAAGTAATACTCAAGATAAGGTGGAAGAGGAAGCTAATGCACAAGCTAAATTTGATACCAAGTCCAAGTCAGAAGTAGAAACCTAGACCAAGGAGCTCAAGGATTCATAAGCACAAGTAGAAGTAGCAACCTAAACTCACACTAAGGGTACCAAAGAAGTAACACAGATCTCTAGCTAATGGCTATGAGATGTACTTTATTTCTCTAACTAGATCAATTCACACCTACTTGTATGACATATTTAACCACATCTATGGAAATTTACACCACTATCATGGAAACATCATTAGACATGATCCAATTTTTGTTCTCCAAATAGATTGAAGAAGCAGATTACTTCTAGGATTCCATTGCATAGAACGCTTCATATTAGGAGTAAGAAATGTTTAGGTTGAATGATGAAAAAGATGAAGCATAAGAGAGGTTGGAAAATGTGAGTCAATTGGTCAGTAATTATTATCCCACCTTAGTTACGTAAGTACTAGGTGATCATGTCATGTTGGAAGATAAACAAATACTACCGTATTGACTGAACTCATAAAGAGTTGGGGAGTTGCACAAAAAGTTTCAGCATTACACACACAAGGACAAGCTCTCAGGATGGAAACAAAGGTCAGTTTTCAACTCCTTGATGAGTATGAGTAGGTCCTAAAAACCATTGTAAAGTATGCCAAGCATTTATCCTAAGATATGCTAAACTAGAGACATCATTTGAATCAATCTTTGGCTAGTATGAAACTTAAATTTTTCATTACCGATAAAGCTAAAGCCATACTTGAGGATAAAATTACAAATGTAGAGAAAATAAATGATATAATCAAATAATTGATGGATTCTAAGGATGATACCATACATAAGTTGCAAGTATGGCATAATGAAATAACAAAAAACACTTTTAAAACTATCCAATCCCAAAGGACAACAAACATATTGGATGAACTCATCTTGGACATTCAACAAAAATAATCTAATACCAAGGCATTGTTTACAATCGCAAGAAATGAAGATCTTCAAAATAAGATGATGACCTAGGTAACATTGCACATTCTACTTGTCATGGCATGTGAAGTTCTCACCACTCAAAAAAATGCTCAAGCAGGGTTTCACTCTATTTGATTTGGCCATTACTGAGATAAAATATGAGCCCCAATTCATTCTTTCATAAACATTTTGACAAATCATATATGATAGGAAGATAGACACAAAGCCATAGTCTTATCAACTACCATTGGTAGTGGATATATCATAAGCCATTGGGATAACAGATGGTCAACCACAACAACCTTCGCATTCACCCAACCAAACACCCCCTTAACTATAGCAGTAAGGTTTGTGTATTTCCTTTTTATGACTTGTAACATTTTGAAATTTTTGGTAAGATAATCTAAATATTAAGAGTGGGGCCAAAATAGTTAGAAACATGAAAAGAGTGGCCACTTAGTTATGCTAGTCTATTGAAAACCTGAAAGGGTGGTAGGCTAGTATGTTGCTTAGTTAAAAATATAAAAGGGAGGCTAAGTAGTGCACAAAGGGTGAAAACTAGTAAATGACATCTAGAGTGATACCAAAACTCAGTGACAATTTATTGGTTACAATAGTGACACTAGAGGAGCTATGCAGTAATGTAGAAGTGGATTTATAAGGATTCACTTGGCATGTAAGCATAAAACCTATTGATGTAGTTGTTGATGTAATCATAAAGTTAAACATGCAACTACAGTGGTGTGTAGTATGATCTACTAACATGGATCCTCCTAGGTTGATGTAGTTATCCTTTTATGGATGGGATTTGATCTTCCAATAAGGGGACAATCTTTGATATGTTGGTCAAGCAAGAAGGAAAATAAGGGAATTCAATTTAGCTATGAAAAACTCTAGAAAATATTTTTTCTCCATTTATGCGAGCTTAAATTTTATGTTTTCAAAAAATTTGGAGACAACTTTTGGAAGTTTGATGGAATCAATTTTCAGGAAGGTAGAGGTAGTTTTCAAAAAAAATGAAGAGCACAGGGAAATGGTTTAATATTAGATTAATGTTAATTATATCACCTTTTTCATGAAAATAATGATAATATATAATGATATTTTTTACTATGTTATATACATATTGAAGTAGATCACACATTAAATTTTTTTGCTTTACAAACATGTATTATTGTAAAATTGATAAAAATAATCAACTTTATAAATTTATTCTTAATTTAATTATTAGGTTGTTTCACAATATTAAAAAATATAAAACCAATATCTATTAAACTAAAAATTCAAGATACTACCATAAATTAAGTTCATAATTTTTTTTAATTTAATTAAAATAATTTTTAATATCATAAAAAGTATTTTAAATTGTTTTGAAGATTTCAAATAAGCACAATAAATGTTATGCTCATAAAAATTCAATTTAAAACTTAAACCAATCTTTATTAAGCTAAAGATTCAAATGCTATTCTCATAAAAATTCAATTTAAAACTTTAACAAAGTAAAACCAATCTTGATTAAGCTAAAAATTCAAGGCACTACACCAAATTCTAGCTAAATTTAATGAAAAAATATATTTTTAATATCCAATAATTAAAAAAATTATTTTAAATTGTTTTGAAGATTTAAAACAAGCAGAAAAAGCCATGGTCATAAGAATTCATTGACAATATTAACAATTAAAACTTAACCCATGTTTTTATTGTCTTCGAGTAAACATTTTACTTCAATTTTCTTTTATAGTAAAATACGTTTTCTTTCTTTTTTACATCGGCAATAGAATGTTGACTTTTATAAATTTGAGCACAAAATAAGATCGTCCATCCAAGATAAATAATTGTTGATTTTCAGATGCTCTCTTCAGTGTATTTCTATTTATGAATCTTCTTGTAACCTTCTCCTTATGGTCTGCGCACTCTTTCTTTCGTCTTCGTTTTCTTCACCATTAATCCTTATGTTTAAATCCACACCAAACAATCTAAATAAAGTGCATTCCACACCATCAGCAGAGCAGACTCTTTTGATAGTTGATGAAGATGATGAAACCCCAGCTGCACTAAAATAATTCTGACGTTGAATGCCATCATTGGTTTCCGTCCTCCAAGAAGAAGAGATACTCTGTTAATGCCATCACATAACAAGTTTCTCGTTTTAGCTGAGGAAGATGATGAAGCATCTATAGCGCTGAAATAAGTCTCCCGCCTCTTGGAAAAGCACAGATATTAACAGAAAATTCACGGGCATGGACATGAAAAGGTTGTTGTAGCTGTAAATGTGGCAGGCCGCAGCGCATATAAAATTGAGTGGCACCGCCATCATTAGTATTTCCATTGGACGCATCGCCACCAGAATATTGGTAGGTGGGATTATTTTAGAACTAGATCCAGATGTAGTTGAACAACGCTGTCTGGAGGGCCTTACCCAACAATGAACGTCAGGATACAAGAATTGTAGAGCGGAGCTCAAGTACACCTTGTTTTCACCTCTACCTTTATCGAAACAAAAATAAAACACAGAAATAATTTAGACTTGTATGTGACATGAAACCATATCGAAACAAAAACGAAAATAGAATTGCTTGGCAATGTTCTACCTAGGATTATAATTCAGTCAGTCGCTTCTTTTACTAAAGCCCACGTTGAATCCCATCAGACCAAACAAAGCACCAAGTCTGTCAGATTGAATGAGCCACACGTCTAGCAATCTTCCACTAGATTTAACTTGTTGAGCTTCATCTCTTACAGAGCGCTCGTAGTAGATGCTGATAATATTCTAAATATTAATCCTCTCAAGCATTTTCAACTTTTAGGGGCATCACAAGGGCGAGTCTCAATTAATTCTTGCAATAAAAAACAGTTTCATGGTAAGTTTGGAGAGGACTGATTGTATGGTTGGGCATTAACTCGTCAGCAGTTTTCAGAGGGTAGAGAGAGAATATTTCAATGGTAGCATTGTAGAAATGAAGGCCCATGTCAAAGTAGAGGAAGAGGCAAAACCAGATCCCGTATTCTCTAAATGGGATTTCTATAATGCATAAAGGTATGTTATATGGCATAAGGTTACCTTTTGACGATAGTTGGGCAAGCTTAATCGTCCACAAGCCCTTTTTCTTACTCCTCATCCTGGCGATCATTTGCAGTTCGTCCGTTTCTATATCACTTGCGAAGCCAAGCAATGACCTTTCGATCTACTTCAGTTTTGGTGGGATTTTTTTAAGCGACATTAGTTTGAGCGGGATATTTAAAATTCAAACTTGTGTGAACAACCATACTGCCACGGATCATGCCACGTTGATAGGCCGTGTTTTAGAAAGTATGACATATCAGCAGGCCATGAATGGGGAAGAGTCCGTAAAAATTAAAGATTTTTCAAAGCAATCAACCAAAATGTTGAAAATCTGTTGACGCCATGGTTTATGGTTGTGCTCACAATTTCCCATTTACAGCTTGCTAGCGGTTATTGTTTGGAATAGATGCAGTCAATAGTGAGCAATTTTGAGGATCGGTGAAGACCAGCAGTTGATGCCAGCACGTCGGTGGTTAGTGCGTGTTGGTTAAGCTCACCTGTATTTGAATTGGGTAGAGCCAGCATTAAGCACCTTGCTCTCTTCACTGAAGATGCCAATGGAAGACAAAAGGCTCATAATTATAATTAGATAATCTTTATGCGCAGACATTTTGGTAGAATCAGAAATATATGAAGCAATATCCTACGCAGAGAGAGGATTTTCACTACCATGGATGTAAAAAATGTGGGGGATGTTAAGTAAAATAGCAGCTAAGATCACTATTTCATAGAGCTGGAGATGTGATTCCATAGAGGTGTGTGAGGATGCCATGTTTCCCACAATCTACTATAAATTTGCATTGTATATAGGAAGGGAAAAGCTTAATCAAGAAAGTAAACATGGCAGAGGTGTAAAAGGTTGGCCGGTGTGATGTACATTGATGATGACCCTTTTAAGTCATGAATAGTTTTTTATTTAACTCGGCCATTAAATTGCCTTTTTTAGTTGTAAAATGTCAACCTACACGAGCGAGGAGAAGATTGAGATGTAGGTTTCCATTTATAGAAAGCTCCTTTAAACAATCTACAAAAATCGATAGCAGTTATGGTGGGCGATTGAACTTAATAATATGTCAGTCAATTTTTGTAGAGAATAAAACCATCTATTTGTTGTTAAGGTTTGACAAACTACAATTTAACCAGTATTAATCACATAAATAAAGGAAAATGACAAGGTATTAAGGGTTGAAATGGTACATGAATAAATAAACAAATATTATTGGACATTTTTAAGGTTGTGATTTAGTCATATGTTATTGTGTAATAATTTTATACATATTTGTTATTAATCTTAATAGTTTTAGGTAGTTTTTGACTTATTTTAATAAGTTTAATTTTTATAATTGTAAGAAAATGAAGGGTTATTTGGGTACGTGAAGAGAACAACCATTTCATGGCTTATTTATTATATTGTTTTATTCATTTCAATTTGAATCATGAAATGAAGTTTTGGCTTGTACCAAACTTGTTTCATTATCATTCCGAATAATATATCCATCCTAACATTAGTATCAAAGCTATGGAATTAATTTACCAAAATTTTCATTCTTTTCTCCATTATTCTAGCAATATAGCCTAGATACTATTGTTCCTTTTAATAGCTTGTTTTTTTTTATTGTGTATAGGCAGCATATCACTTTTTTGAGGAGGCATATTGATTGTTTGGTGATTCAGCTAGAATAAACGGCATTTTTATTCATCCTATCAACCCCAACGTGGTGTTGTAGCTGAGATAAGGATGTGCTGGATTGATGGACTACATGTTGCTATAAAAAATGTGTTTTATATGTTCAAACCTACACTTTATTAATGGGATTAGAATAAATGCATTTTAAATTGTTTCTTTATATTTATTTCTTGATTGGTTATGTTCTGATTATGTAATTATATGATGCCTCTTATATTCTGACTCTTATTTTTGGCTATTTAACCTAAATTTTTCATCAAGGGCTATGTGGCATTATTTTTATGCAATTTTATATTATTTTTGACAAATTCCTATCATTATCAACTTCTTTGATAATGTAGATGTATATTATTTTGTCTTTGGTGTATTAGCAGTCCCAAGTAGGATGTGGCAACAACAAAATTCATTTCTTACTTCCTATAAGGGCATGATATATTTCCTAGAGTATCTTTTCCAAGATTGTCATCTTTCAAAAAGTGACAAAGGAGCTGAGATAAGTTAATTCAATTATTTTTTCCTTGAAAAGTAAAGATAGTTAAGTTTTTTGAAATATAAGTCAAGATAAGTACATATTTGAATAAGGATACATATAATAGCATTTTTTTTCATGTAATTTTTATTTAGAGTCATTTCAGAAAGATACTCTAAAGCATAATTTGACAAAAAAAATATCAAATTTTGTAATTGAAGGAGAAAGAAAGAGAGCTACTCCTTTATCCATTTGCTTCTGTCAAAAAATGTTAATATGAAAATCAAGAAAAGCTCAGTATATTGTCAATTATGAGGTTTCATTGTTAATTTGGTGTTAATGACAAAATATTTTTCATGTGCAACTTAGGTACCACATACTACTCTTCTATCACGTGCCTTAATGCTTATTTTATGTATTGTCGAGCATAAAAAATGGTGATATTTTTCCATGTACCAACAAATATAATGGAAGGGAGGGATATAGAGATGTTTTATATATCATTATGGTGGTATATAGAAAAGGGGATAATTTGACATGATAATGAACCAATTTGGGTGTTTCACAAAGTTAAAACTCAAATAGCGCATTTAATCAAATCAACAGTTTCTAAAACATGGACAAACAAAGACAATTGGCTAGAATTTTTTTGAGAACTAGAGAACACTTTCATATTCATTGATCTATGGGTTAATATTTATGATAGAGATACATATCTAATTTATCCAACATGGAATGTAAATTATATTTAGACATACAGGTAGCAAAACTAGAAATTATTGGCCTTGATAAGGTCCTCACTTGATGGAGATCTATTTGAACATATTCAGGGGAGTAATACTCCATGGGAAGTACTTAAAAATTTTAAATAACTATATGATCCCCACTCATAATTAGAATTCATTTAGTTTTAGTTGAAGGTGGTCAACCTCAAGTTGAAACATGGTGATGTGATGAGACTGAGTACAAAAAATTATGCAATCAAGCATGACATGGATGCCATGGTGTCAAAATTAACATCTATATTAATTTATAAATAAAATCCCTTCTTCCAAAATATTTGACCTTATTGGAATATCTATAATTAATCAATCATTTAAATACTTTTGCATTTGACCAATTGGTTGAACATGTGTTAGAAAAAGAAAAGGCCTTTGGAAGAAAAACTGAGTCCACAAGAGAAAGTATGTGTTATGTAAAGGAAAATTCTTCTAAAACATCCAATAAATCTATGATTTCCAAAATTTTAATAAAAATATGTATAAGATTAAAAAAGGGAAAATGTAGAAAAAATGAAATTCAAGATGGTCAAAATAAAAAATAGAATGATAAATAAAACCTCTACTATGAATAGTGTGAAAAAAAGGAATCCATGAGAGTCACAAATTCATAACGCCATAGGATAAATTTGAAGAATAATATAATAAAAAAGAGGAAATATCAAACAAACAAACAAAAGAGTCAAACTTTGCTCAATTCATCAGTGAATGTGTTTCAGCATAGATGATAACAAAATAATGTTCCAATCAGTTAATCATGGGATGATGTTTGGGTTATTTATATTGGTGATACTCTACATATAAATTTTTCAAAATACTACTTCAATCTATTCATTGAATTAATTTTTGGTTTATTATACCTTGCAAATAGATCAAGTCTACAACCATAAGGAAAAGGTATGATATGACTCAAATGTCTAGACCTTCATGATTTCAAACTTCAAAATGATATATACATTACTTAATTGAAGATAAACATGTTTTCCCTAGTTCTCATTAGGTAACAAAGTCATTCTATCATGCTAGATAATGATGACATCACTATAAGAAGAAAATGTGACAATCTAGTTATCTTGATTAGATATGAGGAGAGAGAATTGCTCAAACTTAGGGGTGAGCCTCAAAATTTAAGAAATTATGCTCATCTCATTTAATACACAATGTCTCCAAATATGTTTTGGCATGATAAATTTGGGAATACTCAATATAACATCATTCATTTATTTTTAAAATAATGGTGTTGCTAGAATGCCTACCTTACCCATAAATTAAAATTAAAATTATGAATATTGAAATGTAGGTCTACACTTATATAAATATTCTTTAAAGTATCTACAAAAAATGATAGCAGGTTTTCCAATATCATGCGTGGGTGGTTGAAATTAATAAATTGTGTTGATCAAATATGGCAAGAATTTGAATAAAACATAAATGAGTGAGGAAAATAATCAATGAATAATACCAATAGCCATATTCAATAAACGTGATGAAATTGTCATCAGTAAATAAACATGATGAATTCATCCACACATTTATGGTTCTTCTTTACTAAATATTATGAAATTCAAATTTTAATATTCTTGTTTGTTAAATATTTTTAATCATTTTCTAAATATTTTTATTTATGTTGTTTTTTTTGGGTGTGTTTATGGTGTTATGATTTGATAATGCTTAATAAATTTACCACTTAATTAGGTGTGTGTGTGTGTGTGTGTGTGTGTGTGTGTGTGTGTGTGTGTGTGTGTGTGTGTGTGTGTGTGTGTGTGTTTATAGTTGATAAAAAAACATATTTGTCACAAAGAAATAATATTCCTCAACACATAGCTAGAGAGCACACATTCGGAAATGAAACCACCAAAAATAGATTAAAAAAGGGTAGGGAATAAAACCATGTATATGTTTCTAAATTTTGATAAACTATAGTTTTATTAATATTAACTGGATATATAAAATAAAATGACAAGGTTATAAGGTTTGTAATAGTTTGAAGTGGTACATGAATAAATAAATAAATACTATGGGACGTTGTTAAGGTTGTGACTTAGTTACATGTTGTTGTGTAATAATATTTGACATATTTTTTATTGATCTAGGTGTAATAGGTATCTTTTGTCTTATTCTAGTATGTTTAATTTTTATTCATGTAGGAATAGGAAGGGTCATCTAGTAAGCTGAAGTGAACAACTATTTCTTGGCTTATTTATTGTATTACTTTTCTCATTTTAATTGGGATCATGAAATGTAATTTTGGATTGTGCCAAATTTATTTCATTATCATTCTGTATAATATATCCATCATGACATTGGTTTCAAACCTACATATTTAGTTTTTCAAATTTTCTATTCTTCTCTCCATTATTCTAGCCATATGAACTGCATGGCATTATTATATTTTAATATATTGTGTTTGATTTTGTATACTTAGCATATCACCTTTTTTAAGAGGCATATTTATTTTTTGGTGATTCAACTGGAATAAATAGAATTTTATTCATGTAATCCCTAGTTTGGTGTTATAAATGAGAGAAGGGTGTGTTGGCTTAATGGACTGCATGCTACTATAAATAAATGTGTTTTATGTGTTCAAACATCCACTCTACTACTAATAATATAATAAATATTTTTTAGTTTAATTATCATTGATATTAATCTCTTTGATGTTTGTGTAAAGTGAAATTATTTGATGTCTTTGATGGTCTAACTATTGTTCTAGGATCTTTGTCCTACATATTTTTCATTAAAGGTTGTGTGGCAATGTTATTTTGGAATCATATATTTTTTTTGAAAAACTCCTATCATTCTCATTCTTTATTGATAGGGAAGATGTATAATATTTTTTTCCTTTGTGTATTGACAATCTAATTTAAGATGCATCAACTCCAAAATTCATTCCTTGCTTCCTATAAGGGCATGGTATTTTTTAAGAGTATATTTGGAGTGTTTATCATCTTCTAGAATGTGACAAAGTAGATTAGATTAGAAAATTTAATTAATTTTTTTACCTTCAAAAGTCAAGACAAATTAATTTTTGTAATATAAATACAGATAAGTCAATATTTTTATAGAGATACATAAAATAGCATTGTTTAAATGTTCATTAATATTCATTTTATAAATCTAATATAAAGCATAATTTGATAAAAAAAAATAATCAAATTATGAAAATAAAATAGAAATAAAGAGAGATACTCTTTTACCCATTCACTTTTGTTGAAAAAGTTAATCTAAAAATCAAGAAAAAATTAATATATCATCAAGTATGAGGTTTTATTGTTAATCCAATGTTAATAATAGGGTGAATATTTTTAACGTGCCACCTAAATACCATGTAAAAATGTACTCTCACATACCAAAAGACTTATTTCATATACTACAAAGTATAAAGAAAGAACAAGCTTCTTCCACATACTGACAGGTATATAGGAAGTGAGGGTATTTGGAGAGGTTTTATATATCATTATAGTGTTATATATAAAATTTATTATTTTATAATGATAAATAAACTTTTTTGGGGTTTCAAAAACTCAAAAATCAAAACATAAACAATGCATTCAATCAAATCAATCATTGACACAACATTTACTAACAAATATATCTAGTTAGGATGATCTTAGGAAGTAAAAAACACAATCACATTCAATGATCTATGGTTTGATATATTTATGGAGATAAAGAACTAGTTGATCCAACATGGAATGGAAAATATATTTAGACAGGGAGGAAGAAAAACTAGAAACCATTCACCTTGATGAGGGCCTAAGTTAATGATGATGTCCTTCAACATATTTAGAGGTGCAATACTCCATGTGAAGCATTTCAAAAATTAAAATAAATATATGATTCCCACTCAGATTTAAAACTCATTTAGTTTTAGTTTAATTTGTTTAATGTTGAGTTGAAAGATGGTGATGTGATGAGATGAGGTTCATAAATACATGCAATATATTGACGTGGATGCCATCGATGTCAAAATTAACATCTAAATGTTTGTATAAATAAAATACCTTCTTTCCAACTATTCAACCTAGTTAAATTCTCTAAAAATAAGCAATTAATTTAATGCCCTCACATTTTATCGATTATTTAAAAATATGGTAGAAAGAGAATATATCTTTTAAAGAAAAACTAAGTCCATAGGAGAAATTTTGTGTTATGTAAGTGGAAATTATTCCAAAACATCTAAAAAGGCCACATCTTCCATAATTGAATTCAATAATCATTAAAATAATAAAAACAATGGAAAAGGTGAAAAAAAACAAGGAGGTAAAAATAAAAAAACTAGGATGATAAAATTCAAGAATACTATAAGAAGAAAGATGAAAACTCAAATTATCAAACAAAAGAGTTAAAATATACTCAATTCACTAGTGATTGTGTGTTCTAGTAGAAATGATGAAGGAAACATTATCTTAGTTAGGTTTTTATTGTTTGATGCTTGGGCTATTTATACTAGTTCCACTCTACATATGAATTTTTGAAAAGACTTCTTTAAGGAGTTTAGTGAATAATATTTTGGTTTAGTATACCACATAGATAGATCAAGTCTCCAACCACAAGGTAGAGGTCAAATACAACTCAAGTGTCCATGTCTTCCAAATTTCAAACTCTAAAATGTTCTATACCTTCCTCAATTGAAATTAAAGTTTGTGTTCCTAGTGATCATTAAGCACAATACCATTCCATGTTGTTGGATACTGGTGACATCAACATAAAAATCAAATGTGAAAATATAATCATATAACTTGGATACAAGGAAGGAAAATTACTCAAACTCAAGGGTGGACCATCATATTCAAGGAATTACACTTATCTTATTGAAGATAAAATGTCTCCAATTTTTTTGTGACATGTTAGATTCAGATATACTCAGTATAACAACATTTTTGTATTACAACATTATTATATTAGTGTTATATTTAAATAATATAATGTCATGAGCCATGATGAATTCATAACAACCTTCTATTATAGACTCATAAATATGGTGATATGCATAAACCACAGACTTGTTGTTAAACATCAACATAATGGGGGCATAGGATTGTTGGTTATCTTTATTTACCAATAATTTAGAGACATTATCCAACATATAATTTAATTAGGTAGAGATAGAATTAAGCACCATGCTCTCTTCAATGAAGATGCCAATGGAAGCAAAAAAGCCTCAAAATTCTAAGGAAATAATTTGTGTACACATACATTAAGGTAGAAGTATGAATATATGAAATAATATCCTACACAGACAGAGGATTTTTAATTTTTTGGATGGAAATAATGTGAGATATGTTATGTTGAACAATATTTGGAAGATCCATCAGCTTGGTAATTAAAATAATTATTTCATCACACTAGAGATGTGCTTCCATAGAGTGTATGAGGATACCATGTTTCCCATAGTCTATTATAAACTTGTGCTATATATATGAATGTAAAATATTAAAGAAAAATGTAAAAATGTCATAGTTCTGAAAGGTTGTTAGGTGTGATGTACAATGATGATGACCTTTTAAGTCATGAATAGTTTTTTAATTCAAGGCAACCATTAACTTGTCTTTTTCAGTTGTAAAAATGTCAACTTACATGAGGTGGGGGAGGATATTTATATTTAAGTTTCCAAACTCTATGAGGGGTTGGAAGATTGAAATATTAGTTTCCACTTATAAAAATCTTATTTAAAGAATATACAAAAATTGATAGCATATATTTCAATATCATGTGTGCGCAGTTAAAATTAATAAGTTATGTCAGTCAAATATGGCAAGATCATGAATAAAATAGAAATGAGAGAGAGGAGAATAATCAATGAACAATATAAACATCCATCAGTGAATATATGTGATGAATTTATCATCAACCAATAAATATGATGAATTTTTCAACACATTTATGAATCTTCTTTTCTAAATATTAATAAATTAAAATTTTAATATTTTTATTAATGTTTTTCTTATTTTCTTGGTGTGTTTATGGTGTTATGATTTATATAATTATTAATATATTTACCATTTATTTATGTCAAAGAAGATGTGTATATATTTTGGTGGTTGACAAAAATCATCTTTTTCACAAAGAAATAATAGTCCTCAACATATAGCTAGAGTACAGTAAATATTAGTGGTGAATATTCATTAATTCACAAATATTCAATTTTTTTAAATTTGGTTTTGATGATTTTGGAAGGCCACTACATAGGTTTGGGTTGCCTAAAAATTTATAATGTAAGTTACTTACTAGGTCTGCCTACCAAATATTTATTATAATTATATGGTTAACCATCATATATATATATATATATATATATATATATATATATATATATATATATATATATATATGATTCCATGTGTAACCATCCTATTTTAATTTATGAAAAGGAAACTGCCTAACGATATAAAACAAGCAACCATTACGGAAAGTTAAATGTCTAGATGCACCATATTAACAACCATATAGTTCCATATTAGAAATGGGAGAAATCAAACAACTACATCATTCCAACACCAACCAGTTGTAACTACATCACTATCAACTAGTTGCATCTTCCCCGCAACTACATGACTACATTTTCTAAAATTCACTGATTGAATCCATACTAAAATTGATTAGTTTCTTATGCATTGTAACTGAATGTTTTCATCCTAGTTGTCTCTGACAAGTTACATCCTCTAGCAATCATTTGGTTGAATCATGCTAAAATTTTCCATCTACATCTTTCATCATGGTATGTCATGTCCCCTTTTACGTGGACATTGACAGGCTTGATGATTAGCCTATTATGCGACCTTCGTAGGCTGATTGGATGGATAGAGGGTCATGATGGAGATTAGCTTGGCTTTGATTTACAAAATTCCTATAGTTGGCTCTCATTCAGGTTATTTCAGACACATTAGGCCTGAGCTCCTATTATTTAGGGATATTTGACATACAGTGGAGCACCCTTGTTTTGATATGATCATGTGCAAAATCACTCCCTGGTTCACCAGCTTCAGACGGTTCGAGGATCCGACATGTGTTGAGGGAGATATTAATATTTGATTGATTTAATCAAATATTAATTATTTGGTCTAATTTTAAATTAGATATTAATTATTTATTAATTAATTAATTATTATCTCTAATTTAAAATTAGATATTAATTAATTATTAATTAATTAATTATTATCTCTAATTTAAAATTATATATTAATTGATTATTAATTATTAATTAATTGGTCTAATTTTAAGACCCAAATTCTAATTTAAGAAGCCCAAGTTCTAATTTGAGGAATTCTAATTTTAGAAGCCCAAGTTCTAATTTGAGGAAATCTAATTTTAGCAAGCACACCTTTGGAAGGGTATAAGAGTTTCTCATGGGAGAGAGTTGGAGATTATGAATTGAT
Organism: Torreya grandis; assembly: GCA_037957365.1. Lineage (NCBI taxonomy): Eukaryota > Viridiplantae > Streptophyta > Pinopsida > Cupressales > Taxaceae > Torreya > Torreya grandis. The sequence continues at coordinate 1,101,232 of JARHVA010002469.1, read as the reverse complement.
TATTAATTTTGATATTGAAGAAATTCTTCTGTGAAGACTGAGCCAAGGGTTCCAGGATTCCATCTGTAGTGGAGAATGTCAACTCTTCATTGTGTGCGATTCAGAGGCTGTGAAAGATCAGCTGATCTATTGCCAAACTGCATTGAAGAACGTCAACTCTTCATTGTGTGAGATTTAGAGGTTGTGAAAGATCAGCCGATCTATTGCCAAATTGAGAGATAGTTTCACCCAGAAGCTATCATAGTATTACAGGTATTTGAGAGATAACTTCACAAAGAAGTTTATCACAGAGCTTTCTAGGTATTTCTTGATTTAGTTTATGTTTTATTTCAATAAATTATACAGAGAGAGATCTGATGTATTAGATACCATAGATTTCCAGATCAGGGATCAAACAGATAGGTTATGCTAAATTGGCAGCCATACTAAGTCCGTACAGGTCCATATAGATCCACTCAGGCACCGACATCGGCAGAAAGAGAGCTTCCAGTGACTGACATTGGTTGACTGTAGACTGACGTCGGTAGATAGGGACCTGCAGTGACCGACGTCGGCAGTATATCGACTGACGCCGGTGAATGTGTGTTCGACACAACAGGCTGAGACTTCCAGATTCATATTTGTTTCCAGATTTGCACAAGATCCGGGTTTTAAAATAGTATTGTAATATTCTTTGAGGTGCATGACAGAGATCTATTGTAATAGTCTAAGAAAATAAATAAGAAATTATATTGTGGTAATTTGTTTATTTGAATTGATATTCTGCAAGTTTGTATCTGTGATCAGAGCTTTTGATGTTTCTATATTCCCTATTTGAAGGGGATATTACAGTGGTATCAGAGCTAATGTCTTGCCATCCTGTTGGGTAGTTTGGGTAGGTTGAATCAGAAAAGTATCATGATGACTTCATATACTCAGAAACAGTGGGACAATGATATGAAGAAGCTGAAACAAAGTTTGAACCAGTTGGTTGAAACCCAGAGGAGGATGAATGAAACTCTTTCAGATCCTACATTTGAAGACAAATTAGTATGGTATATGGCATCCATTCGTAAAAGGTCCACATCACAAAACAGAATGAAGGAGAAACAAGAGGTCTCTACAGGGGTTGAGGGCAGCTCTACACCAGTTGTTAGACATGTTGATTTGACTCAAGAGGATATGAGGGCAGCCATGGGGAATGAGTTGTCTATATCAGCTTTGCAATAAGTTCCACTTGAGACTTCTACATTGGAGACCAGCATAGAGCATGCTAATGATATGGATAATAAGAGTATGGATTCTTTGCATGATCATATTGCTCCTTCATCTTCACATCAAGAACATCAAACTTGGATGGATATGGAAAGGACCCAAAAGTTATGTGATATGTGGTCACAAAAGGCCAAGGAGGCTAGATTGGTGGCTACCAATGCGAGACAACATCTTCAAAACATAAGGAGACAAAAAAGAGTGACAACGGGTTCTTCTTGTGACGACTTACAGCAGATCAAAGAGGGCATGGAGGCAATGAAGGTGGCTCACTCAGATTCTGAGAGACATGTGGTCGAGCTTAGTCATGAGGATTTGGACTCTCAGTTAGTTGCAGAGGACGAGGGAGCTAGAGATTGTGATGATGAGATAGATTCAGTAGCAGCTTCTTCAGAGTTAGATGAGGATGAGTCTGATGCTAGCATTTAGAGTGTGGAGGTATACTCAGAGGTTAGTACATTGAGTGTTGATTGTGAGTATATTCCTACAGTTGTAGCTGAGGAACATGTTCTTGGTACTGACACACATGTTCAGGATTTGGAAGTTCTTGGTCCTAATGAGTTTGGCATGCCAGTGGAGTTGAGTCTCCAGATTGATTCTTCTCACATAGATGACAGTGTGGTACAGTTGGTTGTGCCGCCTTTACAGAGGGATCAGTTGTGGTGTGTGGGGGAGTATGTTGATGCTTCCTCATATAATTTTTACTGCACTGAATCATTCATGGAGTATTTGTTAGATAGTGCAGGTGTTCATCTGGATTTGCATAGGGTGACAGAAGGTGTTCTCATCCAAGGTACTGGTGCTATTAGCAGATTGGGTGGGGAGATTATAGGGATCCTATCTACTATGCTACCTCACAGGGATTTTGAGGTGGGGTATGCTCATTATTCTTCTTTTGACCCAGAGAGAGAAGATTTGATTTCACACAGGTGTAGATCGGCTCCAGTTTCTTACCATCCATTATGGGATGGATTGGTACCATCTCTTGCAGATGGAATTGGCAGTTTGAGTTGTCCATTCTACTTGGGTTATGATGCTTCGAGAGTTTGGTTCTCATGTGTTCTTGACTATGGCAGTTGTGCTCTTAGAGTTTGGTTGAGTTGCATTCACCAATTTGATTATGGGTTTCTCTTTGTTCTACATCTGATGATATTCCAGGTACTTGCATTGATTTACAGCAGTGCAGAGCATAATTACATTTGGGATCCAGGTGGATCGAGTGGTTCATTGTTTCGAGATTTCTTGGGGACAAGCAATTTTTGGAGGGGCAGATTGTCATGTCCCCTTTTACGTGGACATTGACAGGCTTGATGATTAGCCTATTATGCGACCTTCATAGGCTGATTGGATGGATAGAGGGTCATGATGGAGATTGGCTTGGCTTTGATTTACAGAATTCCTATAGTTGGCTCTCATTCAAGTTATTTCAGACACATTGGGCCTGAGCTCCTATTATTTAGGGATATTTGACATACAGTGGAGCACCCTTGTTTTGATATGATCATGTGCAGAATCACTCCCTAGTTCACCAGCTTCAGACGGTTCGAGGATCCGACATGTGTTGAGGGAGATATTAATATTTGATTGATTTAATCAAATATTAATTATTTGGTCTAATTTTCAATTAGATATTAATTAATTAATTATTATCTCTAATTTAAAATTAGATATTAATTAATTATTAATTATTAATTAATTGGTCTAATTTTAAGACCCAAATTCTAATTTAAGAAGCCCAAGTTCTAATTTGAGGAATTCTAATTTTAGAAGCCCAAGTTCTAATTTGAGGAAATCTAATTTTAGCAAGCACACCTTTGGAAGGGTATAAGATTTTCTCATGGGAGGGAGTTGGAGATTATGAATTGATTATTGATTTTTATATTGAAGAAATTCTTCTGTGAAGACTGAGCCAAGGGTTCTAGGATTCCATCTACAGTGGAGAACGTCAACTCTTCATTGTGTGTGATTCAGAGGCTGTGAAAGATCAGCCGATTTATTGCCAAACTGCATTGAATAACGTCAACTCTTCATTGTGTGCGATTCAGAGGTTGTGAAAGATCAGTCAATCTATTGCCAAATTGAGAGATAGTTTCACCCAGAAGCTATCATAGTATTATAGGTATTTGAGAGATAAATTCACAAAGAAGTTTATCACAGAGCTTTCTAGGTATTTCTTGATTTAGTTTATGTTTTGTTTCAATAAATTATACAGAGAGAGATCTGATGTATTAGATACCATAGATTTCTAGATCAGGGATCAAACATATAGGTTGTGCTAAATTGGCGGCCATACTAAGTCCGTACAGGTCCGTACAGATCCGCTCAGGCACCGACATCGGCAGACAAAGAGCTTCCAGTGACCGACATCGGTCGACTGTAGACCGACGTCGGCAGATAGGGACCTGCAGTGACCGACGTCGGTAGTATATCGACCGACGCCGGGGACTGTGTATTCGATACAACAGGCCGAGACTTCCAGATTCATATTTGTTTCTAGATTTGCACAAGATCAGGGTTTTAAAATAGTATTGTAATATTCTTTGAGGTGCATGACAGAGATCTATTGTAATAGTCTGAGCAAATAAATAAGAAATTATATTGTGGTAATTTATTTATTTGAATTGATATTCTGCAAGTTTGTATATGTGATCAGAGCTTTTGATGTTTCTATATTCCCTATTTGAAGGGGATATTACATGGTATATGGTGGTAAAACTAAAAATACATGCATATTATTGGTAAAATTAAGCATATTATCTCATTTTAAAGGCCCAATAAAAAATCCCATGCAATCACCATGCCCTCAAAATAGAGTCACTTAATATATATATTTTAATTTGTATTAAATTTGATTTTAATTATCAATAATAATATAAAAACCTTTTACATCTAGGATTCCTCACTAATAATGATTGTATTTCAAAAAAAAAATTATCACAATAACATTGCACCACCTAAATATTTTATTGATAATGACATGCCATGACTCAAAGACTATCCTCTAGATCTCAATGACAATGATGATGGAATTCATATAGCATATGATATTTATAGTTCACATCAAACACCAACTTTAGTTGAAAATTCTTCTAAAAATATTCAAAAAAAAAGAAAAGTAGATGAACAATTGGAAAGTCTTTTAATATCAACTAGTCTATAAAATTTACCATGATTGAACCCATAGATCCTATAAATGGTAACGATACTTGAAAAAAATATAAATGCACAACATGTAGTTTTAAAATAGGAAAGGGATATGGAATGCACCATAAGTTGCATAATATTGAGAAATATTATGGAAAAATATGTGTTAGTGAAGCACACTGATGGACAAATAATAAGAACGCATAGATATAAAAATCCATAAGAATACATACATGTAAAGTATGTATGTGAGTATGAAAATGATCAAAAATGTCAAAAACATTTTGTTAAGAAATGGATGAAAATCAAAACTCAAAATGGAAAAATTATGCAATCTAATCTAAAGGTCAAATATATATAGTTCTTTATTATATACCACAATTTAAAAAAAGGCATATCTATTTTTTATTTTTTAGATTATAATATGTCATTTCAACATAATTTATTTCTTGATATTCCAAAATCACATTCGTCAGATAACAATGCTTAGAAAATGGTAAATTTTTTGGAAATGGTTGAGAATGAGGATTTGAACTAAAAGGTTAAAAATTCACTATTTATCTCATTATCCATTGATGAGTTCATAATATATGACAACACATCATGGGTGTGCATACATGTTTATACTTTTGAGAATTATTCAAGGTAGCCTCATCTATTATTTGTTCCTAAAATGGAATAAAATTTTAATGATGAAAACCTTCACAAATTGGTTGTATCTTATTTGATAAAATAAAGTTGGAATGGATTATTATACAATAGCTATCAGGTTGGTGTGTGTTTGGGATGATGGTGCATTAGTAATGCAGGGGAATAGGAATGGTATTTATGTTCATCTTCAAACAATAATTTCCCCATATATGATTCTAATTCATTACATGTCTTATAGGATGAATCTTACATACAAAATTGTTACCACCTTTGGTAATGTCACAATAGTGGAAGAGCTCATTCGTGACATGCATGCTTATATGTCAAGTAGTCTAAAAATATTTTTGGAGTGCTAAAAATTTACAATAGGAGTGACTGATGGTTAAATTTTTTTGAAAGATGTTGATATAAAATGGATTTGTATATATGAATTGGCATGTAGAATTTTTGAATTATATCCATCTTTAGTAGGTTTTATGTATAAATAATATATTTAATTTGATGAGGCAAAAGATTTGTTGTACCATTTTAAAATATTTGGAAACATTATTGAAATTATGTAGAATACTCTCAATGTTGAAATAAATAAATTCTTAAATGAAACATGTTCATGAGAGATCCATATATATTTTTGACTTCATACGGTTTAGAAAATGAGTATGTTAATCTCTCTATATATTATACATGTCGGATGAAAACTTTCATGAATCTATTTTTAGGAGTTAGAAATTTTTGACAAATTTTACGAACCATAAAAGATATTTTAAATTTGATATTAATGACCATATTTTTATAATCATTAATGGCAAGGAGATACCAATATACACTTTCTACAAAAGACTTGATTTTTTGGAAGTTAAAAATAAAGAACATTTGTAACAAGTCTTTTGTACAATACTATTTTATGTGAAACTCAGATGAAATTGAGAATAATTTCTTAAAACTTATCTACTAAGATCAGAGATAATTTTTGAAGGGATTATTTATTGGGGGCCATGTCAGTTACGAATCCCATATTTTGTAGTAGTGATAATGGTCAACAGATGATGAATAATTTATTTTAAAAATACATGGGTTCTCTTATTAAGAATTTTAGTAAATCTATAGAGGTCAATGGAGTTGAAATGAGGTATTTTACAAAACAATTTACTAACATCTCAATCAACACATCTTTGAATTACAATGATTAATCAATATTAGTTTCTAAGTGAACCAATAAAAAATTATGCAATTACATGGCTACGAAAAAAACATCATCCTAGTAGCATCATGTAGAAAAATATTGGTGAATATTTATGATTATATGAACCTTTTCAAATAATGATTTTGGGATCGGTGGAAGATGAAAGAGTATTTAGTGTATTATATTAATTAATTCAAAACTTTGAAAATATTGGATAAAAATATAGATACATGTTTGAGATTATATGTTTTGGGTTATTTTGTGGACATTTTTCCTTATGAAAGAGCTCTAGCAACATGGAGTTATCTTACTAAAAGAAGAGGTGACAATAATACAATGACCAATAGGTAGCATGTAAATATTGATACTAAGTGTGGCACTGACACAGTAGATGCAAACATCACTTATTATGAGTAAGTTCATCAAGGATTATTTTAGCAACCCGAGTTTTAGTTTTATAGTTATTGTAATTATTATTTTTTAAAATCTAATTTCATATCCTTCTTGCTATTGTAAAACATTTGAAATATTTAATTTATAATAATTAAAATCTATAATAATTTCATAAATAATAATTATTTCAAATGTTTTACAATCCTTAAATTTCATAATTATTTCCTAGAATCCACATCTATAATAATTCCATAAAAACACAACATGTTTACTTAGCCAAAAAATAAATTCATAACTATATTGAATGATCAAATTCATAAAAACAATCTATTATCTACCAACATGATTGATGTTAAATATAATGCTATCAACAACTATGAAACATAGCTCAGACTAAAAATGACACAAAATTTCACATGATCATAATTAAAAAAGAAGAAATCACATCACATTGTAATTGATGCTTAGTTCAAATACATATAATAATATATATGAATTCAACTCAACCATTATTATAATTAAAATCACACCATGTTGTTTGAACTACATTAACTCATAATATGCAACACTAGTATAGTCAATTTAATGCATGTAAGATTTAAATTGAACCTTGACTCAATAAAACAAGTGTGTTTGAAACATAATAAACTATTGTTTGAAAATTCAAACTTGACATTGTCATTTTAAACTATTGTTTAAAACATAACATTATCTTTTGAAACATAATAAATAGATTGAAACATAATAAAATATCATTTATTTAATGACAACAACACAGAATTAAATATAGTATATTTAATGTATGTAAAATTTAAAATGAATGATAACTCAATAAAACAAGAGTATTTGGAACATAGTAAAATATTGTTTTAAAATTAAAAATTAATATTGTCAGTTGAAATTATTTTTTAAAACATAACATTGTCTTTTGAAACATAATAAAGTGTTTGAATTATCATAAAATATCATTTTCTTGAAAAAGACCCATCCTACACTTTCTCACTACCATCCTTTGAAATACCTACCTCCATTTCCTCTGCATCATCCTTTAATATGCCTACCCTTAGAAGATCCTTTGTAGAAAAATTATTATTGGCAAGATTTTCATTTTCCTCATTCATGGCATCTCTTGCTAAAATAAGACTTGGTTTTCCATTTGTTTTATGCTTCAATAAAATTTTAGTGTCCATGCCATGATCCTTAATTATTTTCTTGAGTTTTTTGTTCTATTTATTTATTTTTTAAATATTTTCCTTGAATTTAATAGAACAATTTAATTTTTTTTGTGCATTTTTATAATGCACATTAAGAACTTGAGCTTCATTTTTTATGTTTTCATATTGTGCATGTAATTAAAAATTGTAATATAAATAGATAAAACTTATGATAACTAGAATATATTTGTTAAAAATGATGATAACTTACCAAATATTTTTCCTTATCTACATTTTCAATCACCACAAGGTTTATATCTCTTTTACATTTGTTAAAGTATTCTTGGGTTTTTATATTTAAATTCTCTAACATGTTTAACATAATATTCAAAATTTTATGATTGTAATAATTAGAAACTGAAATTAACCTAGATTTATCCAATTGAATAATGTGTCAATATTTTTAGCTTCATGTCAAACTAATGAAAATAAATTAAAAATATATGATTAGTTTTGTTAAGAGGAATTTGTTTCTTTGATCAATGTTTTCACCCTTAAATCCAAAAGTTTTACAACTCTCAGGTCATCTATAACACCCTTCTTAAGATTAGAAATAACACTTTATGATAATAAAGTATTCAATTAAAAAATATTAATGTCATCTTTTGACAAATCTATATTGTTTACAGTTAGTTGGCTAAGGAGTGAAAAGGTACAAGGTGTATATTGAGCAAGTACACTTGGAACCTGAATAAAATCATGAGGATTAAAATCACTAGCAGCGATCTCCCCACTTTTAATCCCTATAGATTCTTCATAAAGATCAATATGTTGTAAAAATATTAATCCCTACACAATAGACACACAATCAAGACATAAACTATGGAAGTCAAAACCTAATACTTATTGTGTTCCTCTGCTTTATGCTAGAAATGAAATATTTCCCCCTTATGTGAATTTCATTTAGGGTGGTGGTGGCATAATTTCCCTCACAGATTTAGGGTGCCCTAAAATAATAAATTATTTAAAAAGGTATATTAAAAAATAAAACTAAATGTTAATTTTAAATTTTATATTTAGTACTTGTAGTTGGAGATAGTATGTTTTCTACTCTATGTGTCTTATATAGAGTCAGAGTGGTGGTTTCAACTCTAAGAGTCCTCTATGCCACTATAAATTTATGGTTTTATTGAGTTCCCTTAATTTTTGGGTTAATGGATTCAGAGTCAACTGTAAAAATTAAGGAAATAAATAAAATAATAGAAAACTTAATTTTTTATAATGTATCATTTATCATTGAAACTTCTAAGTATAAAAACTACATATGGATATGATTGAGAAGAAGGCCTCAAACATTTGGAAATTTGAAACAAATGAAATGATTCTTCTATAAACTCATTATATTCATAACCTTTAGGGGAATGTTGTCCTTTCAAATAAGTTTGTATTCATGTGTTAAATGAATGAAGTCTTAACTGTAACAAACAAATAATTATTATGCTTTAAATTTGTAAGTATTTACAAAGTAAAAATTTTAGGGGATTAATTTGAATGTTAAAATAATATCCTAATAATCAACATAATTTTCTCTCATTTTTTGATGAAGCAAAGTTGAAATTGATCTTTTATGTAGGTCATACAAGTGCTCATAATACAATGCTATAATAAAATTGGAGCAAGTAATTATATAATTTTGATTGCAATAAGCATAATTAAATTCCAATATAATCCTAATGGAAATAAACATACACTAGTCAAATTTCAAACATGAAATAGTATGAATAATGTAAACAATAACCCAAAAGGTAATGCCCCATGGTATTCCCTATAAGACTATTCTTTCAAGTAAAAATTGAAAAATGTCTTTCAAAAATGGGTCCAATATTTTTTAAACTTGGATCCCCCTTTTAATATAATTATCTGTAATGAAATAAAAAAATATTAAATTAATGAAAATTGATGACAAATTACGAAAATAATAATTTAAAATTTGAAACTCAATGATAAAAATAATGGTTGGATCGATCTACAAATTGTAGGTAGACTATGAATATTTTTTGTCACCATCAACCAACATCACTTTTGTGGTGACATGGTTTGTATTATGGTGTGTGATCCCTATCAAATTATGGATATTTGAAGGTGGGGTAAAAAATTAAATTAATTTGGAGTTAACATTGACATTAAATCTTATCTTGTAATTATCATAACAAGACATTAGAGATTTTAATAAGGTTGCATTAGTTTCATATAGTGGTATGTGAATAATTCCCCAAAAATTATGCTTGGGAATCTCATTATTATATGTATTAGGATGATATAGGAGTATTAAAATATGAAAAATTATTGAAAACATTTTTCAATATGTAATTCAATCGTAGTTGTAGCCTATAGAGATCATAGTTATACTACTGTATAAAACATAAGAGATAACAATGATTAAATGACTATACAAGAGTGTAAAAATGAGGTAAAATGCGATATTTATAAGTGGTGTCAAAGACACTATCCAATAACTAAGGAATTATATTACATATGCAACTAATTACTCTCTAAACCAATCAGTTGAATCATTAATCTAGAAGGTTAGACTAGCAATAGATTACATTATGCAAGTGATAGATAATTATTCATGGTCGACTACATTATGCAACTAAATGGTAAATTTTTAGTTCAGTTACATTTTCAATTGAATTAAAACCATTTATTGTCGATTGAATAATACATTTATTGAATAACCTTTACCAATCAGTTGTACGAATAATGAAAAAGACTTGTTTTCCCTATCTATTTCACCTATCTCCTCCTAGTGGATTTTCTATCACACCTAAAAAAATGCCATGCTTATGAAACAATTATCTATGGATATGCTAATGAAATCCAAAGGGATTTTTGATAAGGGATTTTAAAACTTACCATGATCTAGAGAGCACACATTCAACAACAAAACCAATAAAAATTAGATTCAAAACATAGGGTAAGGAACAAGACATTTTATATGTTGTTAAATTTTTATAAACTATAGTTTGACCAATAGTAACCACATATATAAATGGAAATGATAAGCCGTTAAGGTTTGTAATCAATTGAAATTGTACATGAATAAATAAACAAATATTATGGGACATTGTTAAGTTTATGACTTAGTTACATTTTGTTGTGTGATAATATTTTACATATTTACTATTAATCTTAGATGTTATAGGTAGTTTTTGTCCTATTTTAGTAAATTCAATTTCCATTACCATAGGAATAAGAAGGATCATTTGAGAAGGTGAAATTAACAACTATTTATTGTCTTATTTATTGTAATATTTTTCTCATTTCAATTGGTATCATGAAGTTAAATTTTTTATTACACCAAAGTTGTTTCTTTGTCATTCTGAATAATATATCCATCCTAACATTGCTATCAGACTTATAGGTTTAATTTTCAAAATTTTCCATTCTTCTCTCCATTATTATAGCCATATGGCTTGCATATTTTTTCCCCTTTTAAAAGCTTTTTTGTTTACTATGTATAGGTATTGTATCACTTGTTTGAGGTAGCATATTGATTTTTTGGTGATTTAGCTTGAATAAAGGGAATTTTTCTTCATGTCAGCCCTAGTGTAGTGTTATAGATATGAGAAGGATGTATTGAATTGATGGACTATGTAATACTACAAAGAAATTTGTTTTATGTGTTCAAACTTTGACTTGGTTAATAGTAGTAGCGTAAATATGTTCTGGTTTATTTATCAATTGATATTTATTTCTTGATTGGATGAATTTTCTCCATGTAAGGTGAAATTGTTTGATGTCTTTGATGTTTTTACTATTGTTATCATCTCTTTGACCTAAATTTTCTCATTAAAGGTTGTGAGACACTATTTTTGTGTAAATTTATACTATTTAGGACCAAATCTTATCATTATTAAACTTATTTGATAGTGCAAGCATATATTATTTTGTCTTTGGCTTATTGGGAGTGCAATGTATGAAGTGCCAACTTTAAAATTCATTCTTTGATTATGATAAGGGTGTGATATATATTTTGGAGTATATTTGGCTAGTTTTATCATCTTTTATATATTGACAAAGGAGCTAAGAGAAGTAAATTTAATAAAAAAGTTTTCCTTTATAAGTCAAGAAATTTTTTTTTTGTAATATAAGTCTAGATAAGTCAATATTTGAATAGAGATACATACAATAACAATTTTTTCCAGTAATTTTCATTAATAGTGATGTTAGAAAGCTACTATAAAGTATATTTTGTTTAAAAAAACTTAAATTGTGAAAATAAGAAAGAAATAAGGAGAGCTACTCTTTTACCCACTCTCTTCTACTAAAATATGTTAATCTATATATCAAGAAAATTTGAGTATATCGTCAAGTATGAGGTTTTCTTATTAAGATAATCTTAATGATATGGTAAATATTTTTAATGTGCCACATAAGTACCATGTACCACTTTACTCTCATGTTCCTTAACACTTCTTTTATCTACTATCAAGTATAGATAAAGGGTGAGCTTCTTCCATGTATTGATGGTTATATAATAAGGGATAGTACATAGAGAGGTTTGGTATATATTTATATTTATGTACAGAAAATGGGACCATTTGGATTGATAAAAAACCAATTTAATGGTTTCAAAAAATCAAAACTCAAAACTCAAACAATTCATTCAATCAAATCAATCATTAGCAAACCATTGACTGGAAAATACAACTACTTTTAATGGTCTCATGAATTGGAGACATCATCATATTAAATGATCTATGGTTTGATATTTTTGATGGAGATACATAGCCAAGATGGAATTGAAAATATATTTAGGCATAAAGGGAGGAAAAATAGAAATCATTTGCCTTGATGAGGACATCAATTGACATAGGTATCTTTAAACAAATTTATAATTGCATTACTACATGGGAAGCATTTAAAAATTTGAAATAACTATATGATTCCCACATAGAATTGGAACACATTCAATTTTAGCTGAAGTTTTTCAACCTTGAGTTAAAATATGGTGATGTGGTGAGACTAGGTTTAGAAACATGTACAATATAATGACATGTATGCCACTAGTGTCAAAATTGACATCTATATGACCATATAAATAAAATTCCTTCTTCCCAATTGTTAAAACTACTTGGATTCTCTAGAAGCAAGCAATCAGTTGAATGCTTTTATATTTTATCAATTGGTTGAAAACATTCCTGAAATATAAAATACCTTTAGAAGAAAAACTAAGTCCATAGGATAAAGTGTGGTATGTAAAGAAAAATTATTCAAAAAGGGAAGGAAATAATAAGTAAAATATTAAAAACAAGGGAAAAGGTAGCAGGAATGAAAATCAAGGTGGTCAAAATAAAAATTAAAATGATAAACAAAACCTCTATTATGAATGGTGTGATAGAAAAAGAATATATGAGACTCATAAATGCATAATAAAATCAAATAAAATGGAGGAATACCATGAGAATAAAGAGGAAAAATAAAATAAATAAACAAAATAGTGAAACTTTTCTCAATTCAATGGTGATTGTGTGTTTTAGTATAAATGATGAAAGAAACATTTTATTAGTTAGTTTCTCATGATTTGATTATTGGGTTATTTACATTGGTGACACTCTACATATGAATTTTATAAAATACTTATTTAAGGATTTCAATGAATAAATTTTTGGTTCAGTATACCCCATAGATAGATCAAGTCTGCAACCACAATGAAGTGGTAATATACGACTCAATTGTCCATGGATTCTAGTTTTCAAACTCAAAAATGTTTTATACATTCCTCAATAAAGATTTAAATTATTCCTTAGTGCTCATTAGGAGACAAGGCCATTCCATCTTAATATATAATGGTAACATCACTATAAAAAAAATATGACAATGTAGTCATATTGATTGGATATCAGGAAGGAAAATTACTCAATCTTAGGGGTGAGACATAAAATTCAAGCAATTATTATTATCTCATTCAAGACATAAAATATTTAAATATTTTATGGCATGCTAGATTCAGCCATACTCTATATAACAACATTTGTGTATTACAAAATAATGGCGTTTGTGGAATTTCTACCTTGCTTGTAAATTTTGATGAAAAGTGTGAATCTAGCATTTTTTCCAAACACGTAAGAGAACCATTCCCAAAGTAATTGTGTAAAGTTTACATAAAGTTGTAACTGTTTCACTCAAACTTGTGTTCTCTTCTAATTCTCTTAGTTGGTAGTCATAATTATTTCATTTTTTTTCATTGATCACTATAGCTAAATGACTTAGATATACTTTCTGAAGAAAAATAAAAATCCTTTGAAAGTTTTCAAATGTTTTAAACCATAACTAAAAATGAATATAAAAATGAAATCAAAACAATGAAGATAGATAATAGTGGTGAACACTCTTTAATTTTGTTTCAATCATATCTCGAGCAAATTAGGATCAAATATCATCTCATAGTTCCTCATACTCTACAACAAAATGGATGTATAGAAAATATGAACGAGACTGTGATGAATATGGTTCATTTTATGTTATATGTCAAAGGGATAAATATACACTATTGGGATAAAGTGGATAAAATATATGGATACCTCTGTAAAATACCACTATCAACAATGCTTTAATCAAATACTCTATCTGAGATGTTCTGTGGTCCTCTTCCTTTAATTCGACATATTCATAATTTTAGATCCTATTACTATGCATTGGTTACAAAATATAAGAGGAATAAGTTTGACCACATGACCAATAAATTCATTCATTTTTTATATGCTAAATCCTCCAAGGCATCTAAGTTATATAGTGAGAAAGAGAATAAATTGCTTGTCGCAAGAGAATTTGTTTTTGTGAAACTATAAAGAATAAAAAACCATTGATTTGAAATTATGTAAAGTTTGATGTCTAGAAGGAGAGTGATATAGATGTTACAGATAATGAGAGGGGAACATATAATTAGGAATCAGTTGGTTCTTTTTTATTTCTTGTACATGAGATTTAAACTCCTCATGAAGGATAAAGTGTAAATTCATTATACAATGAATAGGGGCCATAAGAACAAAGGTCATAAAGTATATTAAATTAATAATATGAACTTAAATCACTTAAAACACTAAAAATATGCCTAAGTCTACCACTCAAAAATTGAAAGATGTCAAACCTGATGAAGTTGGGAAAATAAGCACTAAAATTTCACATGTAGTTGCATCACAACAAAAAATTCCTTGAATAAATTCAAGATATTATAAAAAATTCCACCTTTAATAATTCTCTAGAATAATAACTCAAGGTTACGTTTGATTCAAAACCAACATATTTCAAATAAGTTAAGAATATATAGCCTTGGAGAAAAGCAATGAAATATCTGTACAATACATTGGTCAAAATGGGACTTGTAAATTGGTTGATCCTAAAAATGGTTTAAAGAAAATTTCTTGTGAGTGGTTATGTCACAAAAAATACAAGGTAGATGACTCACTTAACAAACATATATCTATGCTTTTTGTAAAGGGATATGATTGAAAGGAATGAATTGATGATAATGAAACCTTTGTGTCTACAATAAAATGGACTACCATGTGAACCATGTTTCCTATGGCAATTCAAAATAAATGTAAATTTTACCAAATTGATGTAAAAATGACATTTCTAAATGTTAACCTCAAGGAAACATTGTACATGACACAACCCAAAGTTTTTTTAGTAAATAACCAAGAGCATAAGGTGTGAAAATTTGAGAAATTATTATACAAATTGAAATAATCCCCTCAGGCATGGTATGGTAAAGTAGATGAGAACCTAATGAACATGAAATTAAATATTTTTAGTATGAGGATGAAACTCTTTTCATAGAAACTATTGAGAAAATAGTTATATTTTTGGTGGTGTGTGTTGATGATTTTATTGTCATAGTGAACAATAAATAAAACACTAAAAAGTTAAAAGTAGAGTTAATGAAAATATTTTAAATGACTAATTTAGGTTAGCTTCATTCCTATTTGGGTATTGTTGGCCATTTTTGACCTATATATAGAGCTTTCAAGGATTGAGAAATATTCTTGATTGAGAGAAGGATCTAATGATAAAAGGGGAAGATCATATTGCTTTCATCACTTTTGAAATACTTTAAGCAAGCTTAAAGTGTATTTCTATTGATCTTAGAGAAATAGTTCTACAAAGTAAATGGAAGATCTATATAATTTTTCACAAGTAATCCTATAGATCAAGTCATGTAAAAGTTTAATTATGCTTTAGAAGTTTATTCAAGATTCTAAAGATCAATAAAAAGCTCAAAAGAATAGATCTAGGAGTCAAACCATCATCAAGACATCACTCATAAATAGACTGGTTAGCTTGTTTGCACAATTGATAAGTATGATTAAAAAACCTCACAAGCCCTCAAGTCATGTAGACATGTTGATCTTAGTACCTAGATTATCCCTTGCAAGTTTTGTGCCTCCATAAAATTTTTATTTGAGATCCAAGACATCAAATTTCACCCAATAGATGAAGACATTCATGTGCAGGTCAAGTTTAAACTCAAGAAAAAATCATCAGTTCTTAAAATTGAAAGTCTATGGGGTGTTAAATATGGTCTATAGGACATAATTGATGTGCACGTAGATGTCAAAATAAATCTCATGCAAAAAATCATATGAGTTTTAAAATGATAGGTTACAAGATGTCAATGATGGTCACACTTATATCAAATGATGGTCAACTAGACATCAAAGTTAAATTCATGTTAAAAATCATTCAATATTAAATTTTATATTCTATGAGATGTCAAATTTATCTATGTAGACATCAAATGGCATTCACAAAGACATTAATTTTAAGACATGGTAAATAGTCATTTGATATTAAAAGGAAAGTAAATCTGATGGTCAGCATTCAAACATACAACTTGATCTAATGGAGCAAGGCAGCCTAACAATGTCAATGGGTCCTAGTATATCTAGGAGGTTCATGTTCAATTTCTCATTAATATCTAATGGTACATAGATGGTCCAAAATTTAGTGAATCCAAAGAGTTAATGAATCAATGACAAGTTTCTTGATCACTTTGATCTAGCCAAAAATCATCAAGCTGCAGGCATTCATACAAGAAAGATCAATGGAGTGAGTAGAGTTTAAAAATTTAAGGAGCTGAGTAAGATAAGAATAACCATTAAATAAATGGGATCTTGGGAAATTTTTTGATGAAATTTAAAGAAGCTTTTGGACCTAGGTAAGGAAAATACATAAGATTTGAGCTCGAAGGTAGTTCAAGATTGAACTAGGTTGAACTAGTAGGACCAAACATTATCGATGAAACTCTATGACGGTAAAATAGGTCCCTTAAAAGTCCTAGTATAGACCCATGATTTCCAACTATTGTTGAAAAAGGGTACCAAGTTTGAGTGGGCTATGCATCTATATGTTAGCCATGGGAAACCAATAAATGGATTGATTTTCAAACTATAGTTGATCTAGGTCCAATTTCCAAAATAAGGGAAAATATATGATTAATAAAAGAGGCTTATCATTTTCAAAAACAATTATAGCCTCAACAAATAGGTACATCCAACCATTCAAAATAAACCAATCAAGACAATTTTTAGTTCTAAAGCATGACAAGTTGGTCCTTGTCAGTAGATCAGGTGAAAATGGCATGGAATCCCAAGATAAAGACCTGGTAGTTGAATACGAATAATGAAGAATTAAATTATTTTGTAAATCCTTTTTAAACTATGCCTTTTTTTATAAGATCATTAATCAACATCCTCGAGAATGTTAATCCATTGAGATCAGTTAGACCTCAATCACTGTTTTCTTTCAATGCACAGTTCACTCTCTCTCCTTTTTTCTATAAATACAAGCTTCTAAGCCTTGAAAATGACATAAAAATCCATCTCTTGGGCATGACTAGACTCTACCCATATATAATATTTGTAACCTATTGAGATAAATAAATGATTTTTTCATATCTTCTTATTTTGGTATGGTGTTTTAATGTAAGATTTATTTGCATATGTGGTATAAATCTATCCCTTGTCAAATTTTGATATCACCTATCTACGAGATTATCTTGTTGTGAAAGTCATTTTTAGTGTTTAATGTCATTTATTTAGAGTAAGTGGATAATGTGACTAGTTAGTGCCTTAAATCATTCGTCTCCATCACTTCCCTTAGGTTTTGATCATTTTGTAAACCTATGTGTGAATTACCAACGCATAAAAAACCATTTGGAGTTATAGATCCGATCTCATTAATATTTTTACGAGTTCAAATAGAGTGGATGAATAATCAAACTACTAGTGCATCACCTCCTTTACATGTTTTAATGTATTTTTACCCATTTTTATCTCCCTTTTCCCAATCAGAGTTTAGTTTAGGTGATATATCTAGAAGGAGGCCAACCTTCTCTATAGGTCTGATCCATTATTATAATACCCACAACCTAGGATCAGTCTCATGTTGGTCTAGATTTGAGTAGAGGACCTGAATAGTCCCCTTGCTCAGCGAGGGTGAAATCTAGAACATTAGTAGTTTTGGCACACCCTATAGGACACATTGGATCTTGTCTTGGTGAAATTATAGTTACAATAGTGTTATTCATGAAGAATTTGGTTATTATAAGATCAAAAAATTGCTTTGAAATGTTTAGGAAGTTTCCTAGTAAGTTCATTTTCATTGCACTATCCTTATGTTTTTTTCATGGCTATGTATAAAGATAATCCCTATGCTATACCTCCCTATCAGCCATATATTGGATCATACCATCCTTTTCATCATCTATATGAGACTTTTTATGAGCCCAATTAGCTTTACCAAGAATTTTATTAGATCCATGATGACCCTTATTGAGTTTCTCATGATCCTTATTATCAAGAGCATGACTCTTACCTTCCTTATGAACCATATCAATCTCAAGATTAGATTTCACCTTTCCCATTTTGATATGATGTTGCATATGAGTATTATTTTTTACAATAAAATATGGATGAGCTAGAGCTCAAACTCCTATAATATGCAAGAAAAGTATTTTTAGATTCCCAATATGAAGAAGTGAATGAACAGTTTCAAAATGTGTCTAATGATATAGAAGAGAGGCATGAGTTTTGGAATTTTGTATTAGAGAAAGTAGAGTTTTATGAGAAGTAGAAAAGTGAATTGAAATAGTTATCTAAATAACCTTGTTATATTATTTACCAATCTTCTTGTGTTCCTTATTATCATAAAGTTCTCAATCATGTTCAGTGTGAGCCAATGGAGATTCATAACTAAAATCAAGAACCTATTCTATAATTTATTTATATTCCAATTTAAGAGCTTATTTAAGGGTATAAACCTTCTTATATTCCCCTTTTTTCACCACTTACCCCTCAATCTCAAGTTTTTCATGAGGATAAAAAGGTTTCAAACCTTGATGAGGTAATGGACAAGAGAAAAGAGCAGAATGTATAAGTTCTCCAAAGTTTCTCTTTCCCTCCTCTTCAAGATTACATAAATGATTCCATTTCCCTCAAGATCCTAAATTATGATCATGATCAACATTCCATGCTTCATATTCCCTCTCAATAAATTAAATTTTAGCACCCTCCCACCATGTTCCTTCTTCAAGAGGGGCTTGTTATATGGGGAATAGAGGAAAATGTTACATTTTCAAGTCAAGTTCTTGAAGAATATGAATAAGATGATTAAAGTGTGTATGAAAAGGAGTTTTTCATTGATTTTTCACTTTAGTTTTTAGTTTAAACTGATGCTGTAGCTGATATTGAAGAATTTATCTTAGATATGTAGGAAAAAACAGATCTTGATATGGAAGAAATCCATGAGGAATTGATGCAAAATAATCTCACAAATGAGATTGAGATATCTCCAATTAATAAATATGAATGTGCCTTTCAAAATTATCCTATTTAGGTTGATCAAAATGAATAAAAAAAGGATGATTGGTAGCTATATCTCAAATCCCTACAAGAGATTGATTATCTTTGTAGAGATATGTTGCCCATTGCAGAGCTTGTTATTAAAAAATTTAATCTAGAGTCACCTTGTCAAGATCATGATAAAATTTGGTTTGAATATTCAAAACTCCTTTAAGAATTTGATGATCTTTTATTAGTTGATAAGAAAGATAATTTCACTTAAGGACAAGGCATAAATGAGATGTCACTTGACAAGGTTGTAGTTGACAAGTAGCATGAAAAGGATCTAAAAGTGAAAGATGAATTTGTCTTTATTCATGATGGGTTTATTGTTGATGGCTTATTTCATGAGATGTTAAGATAAATAATTGGAAAAAAGAGTGCCTCTTCAAAGGTCATGTTCAATAAACCCCCTACCTTGTAACTTATACCATCTTTTATAATGAATGAGTTTATGAATTTCCCTTTTGATCCAGGTGGATCATGTTTTGTCATGGTTAATTAGATTAGTATGTCTATATTTTTTCCCAAATAAGTGATTTATTTTCAAATTTACTTTGTTAGGATAGTTTCTTTGCTTTATTTTATGTCCTTCCCTATTTTGGTGGAGTCCATTATCTTTTCAAATAAAGAGGTCTCTTGTAGTCATTTGTTATGAGTCCAAGAGTCATGTGCATCGTCTAAGTTCAAGCACAACACACATGCTTCTTAGTTAAGTCACCAAATATGTTGGCCATTGTTGGCCTACATCTAAATCTTTCAAGTACTGAGCAATGTTCTTGATTGAGAGAAAGAACCCATGATACAAGAGGAAGACCATATTCCTTGCAACACTTTAAGTAAGATTAAAGTGTAATTCTATTGATCTTACAAAAATAGGTCTATATATTAAATGGAGGATATATATAAGTTTGCATAGGTAATCTTGTATTTCAAGTCATGGAAAAGTTTACTTATTCTTCAAAATTTCATTCGAGCTTCCAAAGATCAAGAAAAAGATCAAAAGAACAAGTCTAAGAGCTAGACCATCATGAAGATGTCATAGAAAAATGGATTGGTTAGCTTGTTTGCATATTTGATAAGTATACTCAGAAAGCCTTAGAAACCCTTAGGTCATGTAGAAATGTTATTCTTATTACCTGGATTTTCCCCTATAATTTTTATGCCTCCATGAATTTTTTGCTTCAAGATCCAAGCCTTTGAAGTTGACCTAATAGATGAAGACATTCATGTGAAGGTCAAGTTTAAACTTAGGCAAAACTTCATTAGTTATTAAAATTGATGGTATTTGGTACATCAAATATAGTTTAAAAGATATCATTGATGTGCGTGTAGATGTTAAAATAAATCTCTAGAAAAAATCATGCAATTTTAAAATTGATAGTTTGCAGGAAATCAATGACAATAACACTCCCATCAAATGATGATCGCATAGATTTCAAAGTCAAATTCATTAAAAAAACCATTGGGGCTTAACTTTTATTATCTGATGTCAAATACATCTGCATGAATGTAAAATGATGTTCGTATAGATGTCAATTTTAAGACATGATAAAGAGCCATTAGATTTTAAAAAGAAAGCAGATCTAAAAGTTAGCATTCAAACATACAACTTGATCCAATAGAGTGAGGCAACATGACAGTATTAGTGCTCACATTAAATCACTCATTAAGATTTAATGGTGCATAGATGGTCAAAAAGTTAGTGAATATAAGGAGATAATGAGTCAATGATAAGTGTCTTGACCACTTTGAGTTGGTAGAAAATCAATGAGCTATGGGAATTTATACAAGAAAGATTAATAAAGTGAGTAGATTTAAAAAATTCAAGGATCCAATTCAAATAATAACAAAAAATAAATAAAAGGGAACTTGGGACATTTTTTTATGAAAGTTGAAGAAGCTTTTGGACCCAGATAAGGAAAATACATAGGATCTGAGCTCAAAGGCAATCTAGGATTGAACTAGGTTGAACTAGTAGTATTAAACATTACTAGGAGAACTTTGTGACGGTAAATAGGTACTTTAAAAGGCTTAGTATAGACCAAAAAATTTCAACTATTTTCAACAAAGGGGACCAAGGTCAAGCGGGTTGTGCATATATATGTTAGCCATAGGAAAACCAATAAATGGATTAGTTTTCAAACTATAGTTGATCCAAGTCTAATTTACCAAATAAGGGAATATATGTGATTAATAAAATACGCTTTTCATTTATTAATATAGTTATAGCCTTAATAAATAGGTACATCAAGCCATTTAAAATAGATTGAGCAAGATTATTTTTAGTTCCAAGGTATGAGGAGTTGGTCCTTGTTGACAAATCAGGTGAAAATGGCATGGAATCTTGAGATGAAGACCTAGAAGTTGAATTAGGATCATTAAGTATTAAATTATTTTGCAAATCCTTTTGAATGTATGCCTTGTTGATAAGATCATGAGTCATCATCCTCAAGAATGCTAATCTATCAAGAGCAGTTGGACCTCGTTTAATTTTTATTTTAATACATAGTTCCCTCTCTCCTTCTTTCTTCTATAAATACAAGCTTTTAAGCTTTGAAAATGGCTCAAAAATCTATCTCTTGGGCATGATTAG
Source organism: Torreya grandis (assembly GCA_037957365.1). Taxonomy (NCBI): domain Eukaryota; kingdom Viridiplantae; phylum Streptophyta; class Pinopsida; order Cupressales; family Taxaceae; genus Torreya; species Torreya grandis. Next base: position 1,078,954 of record JARHVA010002469.1, on the reverse strand, counting down.
ACTCTACCCATATTTTATCTTTGTAACCTCTTGTAATAAATAAAGGACTCTTTTTTAGATCTTATTATTCTAGTATAGTGTGTTAATGTTAGATTGATTTACATATGTGGTAGAAATCTCTCCCTTGTCAAATCTTGATCTCACCTAGATACTAGATTATCTTGTTGTGCAGGCCATGTTTAGTGTTCAATAACATTTGATTAGAGCTAAAAAGTGGATAATTGGACTAGTTAGTGCCTTGAATCAGGCCTCTCCATCACTTCTCTCATGTTTTGATCATTTAGTGAACCTATGCATGAAATACTAATGTATAAAAAACCATATGGATTTGTAGATTTGATCTCATTAGTGTTTGTAGGAGTTAAAGTAGAGTGGATGAACAATCACACTAATGGTGTATTACCTCATTTATGTGTTTTAATGAGTTTTTACCCATTTCTCTCTCCCTTTTCTTAGTTAGAGTTTAGTTTAGGTGATAGATCCAAAAGGAAATCAACCTTTTCTAGAGGTCTGATCCATTATTAGGATACCCACAACCTAGGATCAGACCCATGTTGGTCTAGATTTGAGTAGAGAGCCTTAACAATCCCCTTGTTTAGATAGGGTGCAATATATAATGTCAACAGGTATTGAATCAATTCATAAACCAAATTATATCTTCATCACATAATAGAAGTACATTGGTGACATTCTATGAAATTTTAGATTGGAAGAATTTAATCCTCTAAGAACACCCGTGGCATAAAATTGAAATTTGACATTATAATATAGAACATATTTTGTCAATGCCATTAAAAATAAATAACTTATTGGAAGAATGATTTATGTGAATAAAACATGACCAAATATATCCTTTATTATTATTATTTTTTTCAATATTTTATGTAACAACCCATAGATAATCATTGAGTAGAATCAAAAAGAGTCTTTTAACTTCTTAAATCAACACATAATGTTAGACTCAAATACTCGAGGGAAGGAGACTTGAAACTAGTTGGATATTTAGATTTCGACTATGTTTGCAATCATGAAAATAAGAAATCCACCATAAGTTTTTTTATCAACTTGGGAAAAATAGCTATAAAATATAAATCTAAGAAGAAATCAATGCTGACAATTTATTCAGTAGAATCAGAGTATATTGTTACTTCATAGGCAACTAGAGATATTTTATGGCTTAGAAGGGTTATCTCATATTTTAAAGAACAATGGGTTTTGTCAACACCTTTCATGGTTACACTATATCTTGTAAAATATGATGTTCCACTATTGAATCATTATATAAATGTGCCCCATTATCAAATCACTTGGATATATGTTCCATGATGTTGATCCATTGGTAGATTAATAATGATCAAAGATAAATTTTGAATAACTAATCAATCCTTAGAGTTTCAAATATGCATGCTTTAAATATCATGAGTTTTATAAGTACCCAATGGAATAACCAAAAATAACATGGAACCATGATGAGTTTTTTAGAACTGATGTGCATGTCAATGTGTATCACTAGGCTCAAATTTACAATGCCCATAATCAAAGGTGGATCCACACAATAGGATTGATAGAAATAATTACAAGGTCATTGAGTGTCTCTAGAATCAAATGCATAATACACATAACAAAATGAATCACACTGTTAAAGATAGATAAATATTTTATTTTCATTATTAAAATAGAATGAATAATATTCATGATCTTGTCATGACCATGATGCCAATCAATCTGAAGTGAAACTAAAAAAAATTATTAAATATATATAATTTATTGTATTACATATCTAGGAAACTTTTAGTGGCAAATTTTCATTAATTATGAATATTTTGATTTTAAAAATTAGCATTTGATGATTTAGTGGGTTATTAAATAGTGTGGATTTACCTAAATTTTTATCTTGTGTAATTTATTTTTTAATTTTGGATCATTTATTATTTAAAATTAATTACATGCATATAAATGTATTTCACTGGTACCTCGAAAGTCAATCTAGGTGCATTCACCACTATTTATATTTTTAGACACTATGACCACATTCAATTATTTATATTTACTATAAATTATCTACATTTATTGTCAATAATTTTCATCTACTTTCAATCATCTATATCACTTTCAATTATTTGCATATATTGTCAATCAGTTGTATTTTACTAGAAATCATTTGCATTATTATCAATAATCTACATCATTGCCAATCATCTACATTTGTTATTAATTATCTAGATTTTATAAGTAATTTTATACATATAATTTCAATCATCTACATCACTATCAATAATCTACATTAGATGTCAATCATCTACATTTATTTGGTGATTATTTGAAATTTTTGTCAATCGTTTGCATTATTATCAATTGTCTACATTCACTATCAATAGTCTACATATTGTTGGTAATTATTTGAATTTACTATTAATCATCTACATCACTTTCAATTGTATGTATTTTTTTCCAATCATCACATTTTTTTGACAATCATATATATTTATTTTCAACCTCCTACATTTATTGTCAACCAATTGAATTTGTTGTCAATCACCTACAATTGTTGTTAATCATTTGCATTTTCTCTAAATACTTATTAAATGATGGATTATAATAAAAGTGGAAGTACTTCCTAAAATAAATATGCTTATAATATAAAATATAGTGATACAAGAATATCCAAGGTGTACATCCAATCTTACATCAACCGAAATAATGGTTGTGTGTTTGTGTGGTTTTGATATTTTGTTTTTTGTTTTAGCATGGTAAATATGATCCTATGGGAAGCATCAACATTCCAATACTTATGTAACATCAATAAAATCATATAAAAATCAATTTCAATATATTACATGCTTTGAATTAATTTTATTGTGTTTCTAAATCATTGTTATAGTTCAGGTGGTCACTACATGCATTACAGAAATATAATAAATAATTTATGGGATAACTTAAAAATGCATTAGAAATATAGTTAAACCTAAATCTAATTACATATTTGGATTCCTTATAAACATTTATGTAATTTAAAATAAAAGTATCATCTCAATTCGATTCCATATGGAAACATTTTGGCCTATGAAATTTGGTAGAACATACATTGTATATGCCAATGGGTTGGTTTCATATGTAGACGAGCCATCTACATATAAAACATAAGATATGTCAACTTCAAGAGATCATAAATTTTGTATATAGACTTGGATTTAGATATTTTTTCAAAATTTGCATAAATATTTAATAAGAATACAAATATACTATCAGATTTAGGTTTAGGGAATTTTTTTATGTATATTAATTTTAATATTCCACCATCCTCAATTTGCCCCATTCAAACACTTGATTTACATGCACAATTATACACCTTCTAAACTGATTCATGATAATTTTAAAACTAATTCACTTGAAAAACCCCAAATTCATTTTAATATTAGACACCAAAATTTTCTTTGGTGTATATGGCATGAACAGGTATCATTCATCCTAAATTTAAAAAAATGCATTTATGTGCATGAGCCAAAATCATGCTCCTTAAATATATACCAAATTATATAGAGTGTCATGCATCTATATGCTTAGCTTTAATGGTATGTGAATCCTATACTTATTATTCATGTAGCTATTTATCATATGCCTATGTGTATGTACCACAGTGTACGTAAATTTGTACTCAAATCCTTATAGATTGAGGGCATATGCTTATCATATGCCCCCATAATTTATTTCAATGTGTTGATATCTATCATGTATCTAATTTCTAGATTACATTAAGAGTTAGTTGTATCATTTCATAAAGCTATATTAACTGATATTCATGTCAAAATTTTGATATTAAATTATAATATTATATTATATGTCATCTAGACATGTATTAAACATGTGTAATGAGAGGCATACAAGTTTCATGTCTAGATAGATATAACAATGAGGCATGCATTAAAGTAATTATATATGGATAAGATTATGGAGTAAATTTACATGATATGGATCATGGCAATGCTAATACAACATAACACACAATGTCACATAATATCACACATAATTCTAATGATGATATACAAGGGACATGAACATGTCATAAAAAAAGGCAAAGGGCCACACATGAAGTTCATAAAAAATGTTGAAAATAATGGATATAAGGATGAGTCACATAAGGCCAAGTGGCCACACATAATAAGTAATGTCTAGCTTATCGTTTAATAAAATTTAAAACATTGTAAAAGTATAGAATAATTGAAACCTAGTCTACACCATCCACATGTATCAATGACATATAATAATAAATTAGCATATCTATGTATCACAATGTAAGATGTGACTAATTAATAACACATTGTCAAGATATGTTGTTAAACATGATAGAGAGGTTTTAACTAGATATATGTTGAGATAATATAAACTATAGAATAATATGCCCCTATCATAGGCATGGCCAATGTATACGAGGTATTCCAACATCTAGTAATCCATGTATACTATGTGTGTTTTATGTCACACATATATGCCTCCTAAAATGCATCTCTATATGACCTAAAAAAAATATCTACAAAAATATGTGATAAATAACATATGTACATAGGTAATGTAGTAACTCATGCCATGCTCAAAATTTTAAATTTTATATTTTAGAATATTTTAAACATTTAATATTTTTGAAATATATCTATTCTTTTGTATATTTTAATTTGTTTTGTTTTTTGAAATATTTGTATGTTTGTAAAACATAGAAAAAGCTATCCAATCATCTCATTAATAAGAGGACCATAGTGTTTTATTTGACTTCATGGTTGTATTTTCATATCTCTAAAGAGGCTACAATCAAGCAAGAGAAATGTGGTATGACTTTGTGTTTATCTTCTCATGATTCAAAAGAGATTGAAGCTAACTTAGATAAATAGGTTTTGACCTCGCAATTATCTTCTCATGGATCATAAAAGGGTTGTGGTCAAGTAACAAAAAAATTCTTTAACTTCACCATTGACATATTGGCCAAATAATATAAATGTGCTTTGATATCATCGTTGTCTTCCCATGGTTCAAAAGAGATTACAATCAATAAAGAGAAATGTCATCTAACTTCATGGTTGTCTTCACATGGATTTCCACCATTTTGACCATGATTGTCTCATAAACCAAAATCACCTCCATATTGCCTATACTTAAGTTCATTTACTCAATAGTAATTATACCTTTATATGTTTGAAGGACCTCAACTTTAGTCTGATATAACTTCCTAAATATACTATCAAATTTGTATGTTCCAATATTGCTCAAGTCAATAGGAAAATACATGGACAACTTCATAAGTATGGATTTTATGGGAAGCATCATTATCATATTAATTCATGAAAATTTATTTTTCATTTATTTAGTTTTTTCTCTCCTATATAAATATATCATCTTACATGTTATGCTTTATTTCCTTTGTAAATCTATCCCCATATACCTTGAATGGATTATCTTCCTCTTTGCATAGATTCATCCAATTTTTATATTCCCTTGTACAAATATTTAGTAGATAAATTATTCTTATGCTATGATTGGTTCCTCATGGTTTCTAAAACTCCATGTTCCTAGTCATTATAGACTTGACAATATGTAATTTCAATGTTAAATAATATGACAAGGATGTCTAGTAATTAGAGTAGTTTGTGATCCAAGTTTCAAGTTATTTTTATTATCTTTAAAAAAATTATATTGATCTAAAATGTTACAATAAAACTATTCAACTATCTATTGCATGAAGGATATTCAATACAAATGCTGAAATAGTAAAGCAAGTGGAGTAAAAACGAATAAATAGTTTAGTGTGCCATGGAATGTGATTTTGTTCTTTTTTTATTTTTTCTTTAGATGTAGAAACTAGTTGAATTAATTTTATATCTCTAAAATATAAATAATTTTAAATATGAATTTATTATTGAAAATTTTTTTCTCTCTATAAAGATACCAATATGGTGTTACCTATTAACTGCAAATTTTTCCACTGTGAAAGTGACAAAATTATAATAACGTTTTTGCCTATGTTTTTGTCTATTGAAGTGGGTGAGATATTATTATTATATTAACGTCTTAAATACATTTAATTTCATTCTTATTTTTATTAAAACCCTAGGTATACTTATAATATATTGAAACCTACAAAACAATTGGGATGTGTAACGATCTAGGCTAAACCCAATCATCCCCATTGATTTTTGATTAGTACCTACATATAGAGATACTCCATGAAGGGTATAAAGACACATTTAGTATTGAGGTATTTTCCTATTATTGGTATTGAGGCATTTATGTTGTCATTAATGTCAAAGTCAAGATGGGTGTCAAGGTCAAGATTTGAGGCCATGCGTAGTGGAGTGGTATATAAGTCTTATGATATGACAAGAGAAAATTTGAAGGAAAAATTTGTGTTTCTATATTGAGAGAGAATTTTAATTCAACATGTAAATTATTATGAGTCTTATGGCATGTAAAATTCAAGATTATGATGCAAGGTAAGCTACTGTTTAGTCTAGGTATCTTGAGGAGCCTAGTCTAATCCTATGAGAAGGTGTATGCATAAAGCATAGTGAAGCTTGGTTATTTTTGTTATTATAAAAATAATAGAGTGTATAATTTTTTTTTTAAAATTTAAAGAGGCAAATAATCCTTTATAAGAGTTTCAATTTCAACTTTGATGTTTAGTTCTTGCTTTAAGAAACATAATGAGAAGGTATAAGCCTATTAGCTTTATGAGGTGAGAAGTCTAAGGCTTGTGAGATAATGTGTGGTAGTGTCTAAGCATGGTATGAGTCAGTATAACATTAATATGAGGTATTAATAATAGTATTATAGTTTTCAAGGTGTGATCAAGGTCTAAGTATGATTGGCAATTCAAGGCATAGTGTGCAAAGAGACCTAGTGTGACCTAACAAGGGGTTAAATTTACTTCCCAAAGTGAAAAATATCATAAGAATATTTTTTGAGATGTGTGAGGTTGTGTTGAGTATGTTTACCAAGTTTTATGTCATATCCTGAAGGAAAAATCATGAAAATTAGTGTTCAGATCTTTTGTGTGCATAGAATGGGGTGTTGTAGACCCGAGAAGGATTTTCTTATGTTTGTTGGCACATGAAACCTTTTAATGAGATATAGAGAAGTTAATTTAATATTTGGAAGGGTTATATATTTAATTTCCTAGAATTAGTTTTGAATTTTAGGTGCAATCCTTTATGAACAATTACTAAGAATGGAAGATAGTCAAAACCCTCCTAAAACCTTCATTATGACCTGATAGGAAGGATCTTGTTGGAAATTGATAAAAATGTTTTGATTAACATAGTTTAATGTTTGTAAAATGTATAATACTCTTACATATTTATTCAACTAGAATTTATCTATCATAAGAGTGAGTGAAAGCTATAAGAAACCCCATGTTTCTTGGAATTTTGATGTAGCAGGTAGGGTTGATTAGGTCAACACATGAAAATGGATGGAGGTTGAATTTTCAGACCTATGTTTGTTTTCCATGGTGTTAGTTGGATAATTTATATCCTCTATGTCGACTATTTTGGTCACTCAAGTTGACCTATTTCTAAACTTGGTTGGTAGTGAAGATAGTGAGAAAACTAGGTAGAAGTGAGAATGAGATTAGGAATTGGTTGCAGTGCACTAGGGATGGATCCAAATACATGGGGTCATTTTTAAATACCTATATCACCTTTCCCCATTGAATATAATTTTTTAGGTTTCACATAAACAAGAAAAAAATTATTCTCATAGTGACCTATCTAACACAGTGAGGTCTGTGTAGGGATAAGAAATGAGATTAGTTTGTAAGACCAATATTGATATTGAACCTTTTAATATATATTTTACAAGATGTTATAATGATTTTGAAATATCATGAAACCCCTTTTAAAGATCATAAAAGTGTTCACATGGGTGTTCTAAATCTTTATTTTCATAATTATGTTATTGGAGCTACATGTAGTTTTCTATGTGTAAGTGAGAATGATGTTCTTGAGTCTTTTTGCATAGCTTTGATGAATCCAATGCAAATAAAGTTGTTATTAATGTCTCATAAGTTCATTTGAAAAAAAAATTATGCATGATAAAATCCTATGAAGGTGTGAAAATTCAAAGTCTTTTGGCTTGGTTCTTAAGGCTTGTGTGCAATTCTGAATGAGCATATGAAGTTGATCAGTTTGAGGTATTTTTCCCTATTTGATGAATTCTAATGAACATCATTTTAAAATTTATTTCATGTAAATTATATACATATGAGTTTTTATGTGGGTTATGTGTAAATATTGAGTGTATGCATCATATTTTTAAGACAAAGTGATCCAAGTATGGAGAGGTTCTTGGGTAACCAAGATGGGTGAGAGCAAGAGTCAAGTATAAAGAGAAGATCTAATATGCCTAATTTAACTAGTTAGAATATTGATAATATGAGAAAATGAAATAGAGATTTTGGTAACCAGGTAAAGGGTGTTAAGACCATCATATAGGTGTGGTGAATATGTCATGAAGTTATAACTTTGCTTTTACAAGTGATGAGCAAGGTCAGAATATCTAATTATTCCAATAAAAGGGATAGTTGAGCAAGAAGGAATAATAAGTTGTTTGAGAGAGATAAAAGAGTGAGAAGAGAAAAATAAGGAGGTCATACTTAATTGAGTAATAAATAGGTGTCTAAGGGTGTTTATAAATTCAAGGTAACTGAGTTGGTGTTGAGTTACCTAGGGGGTTGGTGCCTCCTTTCAAGTTGGTGCTTGATAAAAGACTACTTGAGTTGGTACTTGCCAAAGGACTAATTGAGTTGGTGTTTGACTAGTGAGCGATTGGTACTCCTTGTGGGGTTAGTGCCTTACTAAAAGTTTGATTCATTTTTAATAATATTTTTGTCCAAGCTATGTACTTGTTTCTAACTATTTTTGCTTTTCCACATTCAGAAGATGAAAGAAACTAAAGTAATGGTCAAGGGTTAGATGATACCTAGATGAAGTTAGCGCACCGTATCTAGACATTGAAGGGACTCCTCTTTGGCTGTGGAGGATGACACCTGTAGATAAGAGAGACTTAAACAAGAAGACTGTTAGATAGGTAGGTAGTGGACTGCCAAGCAATGCTTGATCCAAGAAGTGCAAAGACTTCCTGGAAGGGTGACAGTCCACTGATTGATAAAGAACAAAATGCTGCTAGAAAAGGAAATGATAAAAGACTGAACAAAAAAAGATAGAAATAAATGCATACCTATATGTGGCAATCTGTCTTCCACAGTCGCCGACGTTAGTATTTTTGTCGGCATCTATTGGTTAAGGTCACCAGCGTCGGTTAGTCTGTCGACGTCGGTAGGGGCAATGGGCCTGGTGGCCGGCCTCGGTCGGGGCAATGAGGCTTTGGATGAGTTTCAAGTCTATCTATGGTTAGCAAAGTAGTTTGGGTTGTCTGTCGGAGTTTGATGGCTTGCACTGGGTTTGTAGGGTAGAGAGTGTGGCTAAAAAAAAGGGGCCAAATGGATGACAGGGGCAAAAGGGGAGATAAGGGTGAGAGAAGGCTTTTCAGCCTCTCCAGGAAGAACAGACTGGGTTGTGTCAAGAATGCTTGGAAATGTGTAGTAGTCTAATTGCTAATGTATTTAAAAGGACAGTAAAATAAGACCAATACAAATACTTAGCTATGGGTGGAGAGGTAGAGGTGCAGGAGGCTGTTTTTGTTGTGGCTGATGCTGGAGGTGTCGTGCAACCTTCAATCTAGTGCAGAATGACTGGAGCAGAACTTCTGAGCCTAGAGAGTGTTGTTCAAATGCTGATGCCTGCAAGAATTTGAAGAGCCAGGGAGCTTGAAGTCTGGAGCAAGAGAATTCATGTTTGCGGGGGGGGGCAATAGAAGCAAAAATGTAGTCTTAAAGGAACCGACACCGGAAAAACTGCCGACGTCAGCTGAATAATGACCGACGTCGGTGGTTGAAGAATGGGAAAAGAGGCTATTTTTAGCCTTTTTTCCCATTCTTCCAACTTCCAGGTCTAACTATCATTGGAAAATGGTCCAAAGTGGATTAAATGAGCGGGATAGGTTAGTGAGAGGGATGAAATGGGGTTTAAGTAATTAAGATTTGGCATGGGGTGAGGGAGGCATGGGTGATGTGTCAAAGGGCTTATTAACTTAAAATAGTTAATTTATTTTAAATTAATAAGTGTGTGGGTTATGAATGTTTAGGGGGTGGACCAAGGAGACCAAGGGGGAGGATGACCAAGGGATAGATACGATTTCGGTGTCTACATTTGCCCCTATTTGTCTTTTTGGTTGTTCTTTACGAACTACAAGACAAAAATAGGAGTTGGTTGCCCCAGGTATGGGATGAGGTGTTCCCCCCTCAAAGTGAGAGTCAAGGGAAGGGAACCTGAGATCAGGTGTTGATTTGATAGAGAGTGGATGGAAAGGGTGAAGGTTAGGGTGTGAACGCTACAAAGAGTGGTATTGCGTGTATGCCACACCATGTGATAGGTAGGTCAAATTGTCATGGTCAAAGGTCGAGGAGTGCTAAAATTGAAATAACCAGGCCCTAGCATTTAGTCATAAATGATTGGGTTAAATGATCAAAGTTGTAGCTCCAATGGTCGTCATGTGCCAAGTATCTTGGGTTGAGGAAGTGCTCTTGGAAAACATGAAAAAGGCCACAAGTAGTGGGGATCAACTCGAGCACGATCTAATACTTGTGGGGGTCGTAGACAATTTGCTAACTAGTCGTGAGGTAGCAAGGGCAAAAAAAACCAAGGCAATGTTGTCTTGGAAGTGGTCATGGTCTGAGGAGAGAGTCGGGATCTCCAAGGTCATTGGTTGAGGATGGACAAAGGAATGGCCGAGCTAACCTCAGAAGACCCCATGTCAACTGAGTGCTGCCTACATAGCCCATGTTGTTAGGGCCTCAGGCCAATGTAGTTTTCCCTAAAAGGGAGGAAGAGGGTCAGTTATGGATGGGGTCAGATGAGGTTAAGTCATGGTGAAAGGCTAAATGGTTTGTCCATCAAGTAGATGAACAAATGGATGTGGCTGAGCTAACCCCAAAAAATGTCATGTCATTTGAGTGATACCTACATAGCCCCTGTTGTTAGGGCCTCATGCCAATGTAGTTCTCCCTAAAATGGAGGAAGAGGGTCAGTTATGGATGGGGTTGGATGAGGTTAAGTCATGGTCAAAGGTAAGATAGTTTGTCCATTAGGTAGACAAACATACAGATGTGGCCGAGCTAACCTTAGAAAATGTCATGTCATCTGAGTGCTACCTACATAGCCCCTGTTGTTAGGGCCTCAGGCCAATGTAGTTCTCCTTAAAAGGGAGGAAGAGGGTTGGTTATGGATTGGGTCTGGATCATGGTGAAGTCATGGTGAAAGGTAAGATATTTTGTCCATCAGGTAGACGAACAAATGGATGTGGCCGAGCTAACCCCAAAAAACATCATGTCATCTGAGTGCTACCTACATAGCCCCTGTTGTTAGGGCCTCAGGCCAATGTAGTTCTCCCTAAAAGGGACGAAGAGGGTCGGTTATGGATGGGGTCAGACGAGGTTAAGTCATGGTGAAAGGTTAAATGGTTTGTCCATCAAGTAGATGAACAAACGGATGTGGCCGAGCTAACCCCAAAAAATGTCATGTCATCTGAGTGCTACCTACATAGCCCCTATTGTTAGGGCCTTAGGCCAATGTATTTTTCCCAAAAAGGGAGGAAGAGGGTTAATGTGGTTGATGTGGTTGGTGTGGTCTTGAGAATGATTTAGCATGTCCCATATGTCTGATGGTACATGCTTGAAATGATGAGGGGTAAGATGATGTTACAGCCTTTTCCTTATGGTGCAATGGTGTATTTTGTAACATTGGTCAGGGTTTTTCATCTCTATCAATTCTCCATTTTAGGTGATGGATGTATGCTAAAAATGAAATGAGTTTGTTTATGCTTCAGCAAGTAATGGTTTATACCTGACATAAATTGTGTGGTCGATAGTTTCCATGTGTATTGGTGTCCATAGAAACTAGTGTGAATAGGCTATGAGAACGTTAGTGGTCTAAAAAAGGGTTTGGTTGGTTTGGTGGGAAAATGATTTGGTTAAATGTGACCAAGGGTATGAAGGAAGTGAAAGGCATTGTGCCCGTTCATTGACAAGAACCATAATGATAGCATAGGTAGGGGGTTTTTAGAAACAAAATCCCCATTCATGCATTACGTCGTTGACCATTGGTTGTGTTAGAGAAGTAAGCGAATCACTTTGAAATTAAAATGAGCTCAAAATCCCTTGAGTAGGTGATGTGATATGTGAGGAAAGGGTAACCCTTTTTAGTATGGATAACTTTTCCCCTTTTTATAGGAGACCCTGAGAACGACTATAGACAAGTCCATGACTTTTTTTTTTGGCAGACTGATCAATGCGCGAAGTCTACATAGGGATGCCATTTTGTTTTGTGGTCATTTTTGAAGCTGATCGATGTGGGAAGCTTCTGATAAAGTGTTATTTGTAGCAAGAGTTTAGTCATAACCATCCTTCGAGGGAGTGGTCTATATTTTTTCTTTATATATATAGGAGAGGTGTGAATAGTTGTCCTTCCAGGGAGCAGTCTATTAGCTACAGAAATGATAGTACAACTATCCTTCGAGGGAGTAGTCTGCTTTTAGAATTTATGACCTTTGATATTTTGACATCTCAATTTTTTTTTGATATAATTTTGAGTCATGGACAAGACTATAGAAGTTCAAGGGCTCCCTTTTATTAGGACAAAGCATTCATACTTTATAAAAGGGTTACAGAGGGATTGTTTAGGGGAATAGGGTTGAAAGGAATGAGGATTAAGATGACAGGGGTTGCTCAAGGGACGAGCTCAAGTTAAATTTAAATTGAATGAGTACTCGACTAATATTAGAATGGTCGCAAATGCAAGGCATTAAGGGGCTCATGTTATGGTCGGCCTTTGAGAAAAGATAGATGATAAGTCCCTGACCCATACTTGTGCATGATGATGTAAGGTCCGATCCAATTAGGAGCAAATTTGCCTCATTTACTTCATTCCATATTGGTCACATGTTGATTTAAGTTTGGATGTGAAGATGATTAAGGAGTTGGGTGATGCTTGGTTGGTTAATGTTTGGTCAATGCTTGGTCGATGTCTGGTCAATGTTTGGTCGATGTCTGATCAATGTTTGGTTGATGCTTGGTTAATGTTTGGTCGAGGTTATGATAGTTGGTATAAATTCAAACTCCCCCAAGTCATTTTGTGGTAGGGAGAATGTCTAACACGTAGTGTGGATGATTAATGGGTTGGATGAATGAGGTGGAGAGAAGATGAGAAGGAGAGACCTGGGTACCCCACCTGGTTGATAGGTCAGGGGTTCCAAGTGAATGGCATTTAGGTATTGAAAAAGCTAGGAGGGATGGAAACCATCAACTCTATAGGTGAAGATGGGAGAATAGGCGATCTTGGTGGAGATTGGTCTATGACGGGTTTCGGATAAGGGTCTGCAAAAGCTTTGGTAGGTTTTTGGAAACCCAAACCATGTCATTTATTGGCATTCTCATCATTTAGTGGTTCGATGGGCTGATGGGAACCTTGTTCGTAGCACCCGAAGCCAAAACCCTTCCATGCACACCTATAGAGATAGGTATGAGCAAAGGTGGGGATGCCAAGAAAAGAGAAGTTAGATGTGAATGGTTGAGGTGAGGAGAGACGATTCCCATAAGTAGGAGCTCAATCCAGCCCCCCATAGATGAGATTTGTCCGAAGGTTAGGAGGACCATAAGGGATGACTATTCTGATCTGATGGTCATAGCTTAGACTGTGATGAAGCTGTCCATACTCTTGCGGAGTCTGGAACATGTCTAAAGTAAGTAAGCAATACTCCCCAAGTGAAAGTCTTTGGAAGATATCTTCTATGGGGTCCTTGGTTGTCACTTGAGAAGGTGATGTGAGGGTGACTACTATTTGCGTATGGGTTGAAGCTTCTGTGGATGGAGGTGGTGTTTAGGTTGGTGTCTTAAGAGGAATGAGAATGTCATTTGGTTGATAGGTCATGTTACAAGTCTTGAAATGGGATGGGTCAGTGGGAATGACATGGACTTTCCCGTCATGTTCAAATTTGACACAATGGTGCAGTGTATAAGGAACATAAGCCATGGCACGGATCCAAGGTCATCCTAATAGCATGTTATATTGGAACTCTCCCTTGATGATGTAGAAGAGCTCCGAGACTATGTGCAGGCCAACATGAATATGGAGGATGGTGGTGCCAATGGTGGTAGCAGTGGTGTCATTAAAGGATCGAAGGATTGAGTCAATTTTTGGTGTGCAATTCTTAGGGAGGGCCAATTGATCAAAGGCATGGGTAGAAATGATATTAATGCTGGCACCTCTGTCAATCATAACTTGGTTAATGCGGGTTCGATCAACGTAGGCCATGATGAAAAGAGCAGCGTCCTGATCTTTCGAGTTAGAAGTAGGAATTTTAGAATCGCTAAAAGTGATAGAGGCGATGGGGGATAATGAGTGGACTAGGGCAGCTAGTGGTTAGGGGTCTTTAGGTTGGACCTTTGCTACCTGTAAGGCTCTGATTAGAGCTTGACAATGTTGGGGTGAGATTTGGATGAGGTCATACAAGGTCATCTTCACAGGCATTTGGTGAAGTTGTTTTAACATAGAGTCATGGATTGCCCCTAAAGAAGAGGGTTGGGATGCACCCAGGATGGAAATCTTGGGCTTTGGTGGTTGAGGTGGCTTGATGAAAGGGTAGGTCCAAGGAATAACAGCTTTTTCTTTTGCTTTATCCTTTTGTGACCTAGTGGCTACACAGATGGTGTTAATTTCGAAGAGAGGGGGCAAAGGAGGTGAAGGGACCATAGTCTGTTGATGAGATGCTGAAGAGGGTGAGGAGGTTTGAGAGATACGAGAAGGTGTCAGAGGTCTGTTGATAGTATCCTCAAGGAGAAGGGTGTCTTTTTCTATGTATTGGTGAATGACAACCTTGGGGGCACAGCAATTCTTGGTATCATGTCCCGGTGTGCGATGATATAAGCAAATCTTAGTATCATCAAACTAGGAAGGTTTTGACCTGAGAGGTTGGAATGGTTTGATAAGCAGAAGGGTTATGCTAGATGTTTGCAAAATTCAGCGCAATATCAAATCATATGAACCCACTAAAGGGTTCGTGCTTGTTGATGCATGAGGTGTCGATGACTTTTGCTTGGGAGGTGTTGAAGGAGGGTTCCGTACCACCTTTTGAGTTGGTGGTGCAGCTAGGTGTGTAGATGACACTCTCTTTGTGAGAGGTGCCTAATTTTTTAGAGGAGGTAAGCTTGTGGTAGGTAAAGGAAGTAGTGGAGGCAACTTGTTTTGGTTAGGGGTTGGAGTAGGGAGCACTCCTATCATGGTAGAAGGATGAGGGCCCAAAATGGAGGGCAAAGATGGTGGTGACGGTGGAGGAGGAGTTTGTCGCCGTGGTTTAGCAATCTTCTTTGGTTTGGTTTGAGGACCACTATTGGGCGAGGCAAGGTTCAAGTCTACCTTCACTTGTGGGTGAGTGAGGTTATTGACGGGGCAAACTCCGAGGGATTTGATCGGTTTTGATATGGTGGATGAGGGTTTAGGTTTTGATGTAGATGGTTGAGGTTTTGAAGGTTTAGAAGTAGAAGTTTGGTCCATGTTGGAGACTTTGGGGGATTTTGTCACAAGAGGGTCGGCGGCATGAGATGAGATGGTCCGGGCAGGATGAGGAGCTTTGAGTTGTTCCCATAATGCCTGATGCTCCAATTTCCTCGAATAGAGAAGTTCTAGTTTCTCCACCAATTGAGAGAATGGTTGGGAAGATTTCAGATGAGGCATTGGTCCTTCAGAAGATTTGGATGGTTGTGGGGCCAAAAATGTGATAGGTATAGTAGTCTTAGACCCAAGGCATAAGGGAGTCATAACTGGATTGTCTTTGGTCGGAGAAGGTGGAGAGACAGGGTCTTCTCTTGGTGGAGAAGGAATCGGAGAATGTGGTTCCTCAAGAGGATAGAGGGCAGGGATGATTGTGCCTTCTACCTGTGGTTGAGGAGTAATAAGGGTAGGGTCCTCCATCGGTAGCAAGGAGGATGGTGGGGCTAGTTGCACTGGTATGGTCAAGGCGTCCTCCAATATAAGGGAAGTCGATGGAGAACTAACAGGGGAAGAGGGTTCGTCCACGTGAGATGGACTGATGGGCAGACTAACCTCTTGAGACTGTGAGACAGGTTGGTTAGGCATGAAAGGCGAGACCGTGTTGACTGTGCTTATATTATGCTCTTGAGAGTCATCAGTCATGGTCTGCACGTTGTTTTGGCTAGGAGGATGGTTGGGAAAAGGTTGTTTAAAGATGTCTATGCTTTGATTGGGTGGCACATTTGGGTTATCCAAAACAAGGTCACCTTTATCTAGCATGTCCTGAATGATGTTCTTGAGAGTCTTACAGTTGGCTATGTCATGGCCTTTGACACGGTGATAATTGTAGAAGTCATTCTCCCTATACCATGCAGGGATAGCGCATGAGGGATCAAATTGAGGGGGCAGTCAAATTTGGGGGAGATTGAGGACTCCCTATTTGACAAGTTTATCCGACATAGATGCATATGATTCTCCTAATGGAGTATACTAATGCTGCACATATCTTTGTTGGAATTGTCGTGTGATACTTTGGGACGTGGAAGGTTCATGCTGGTTGGTTGTTGTTGAAGATGATGGTCTAATGACTACAGCATTTGTTGATGCCTTAGATTTGGAATTAGAAGAAGAAGGTTTAGAGGAAGGGTCATTTGACTTGGTGTTGGGGTTTTTACTCTACAATTTGACTTTGTTTTCCTCGACGGCACATAGTTCAAGCTTCCTATCCATCGTGAAAGCTTCGTCAAAGTTGCAAAAAGTTTGGACCCATAAGGTAGAGGAAATATGTTTAGCACATGCTTGGGAAAAGTGTTTGATGAGTTGGGGTTGAGGCAAACAGAAGGAGAGCTGGTTGATTAGGCCTATCCAACGGGAAACAAAATCAGCTATGGATTCATCATCAAACTGTCTGATAGAGTATAGGTCTATGATGGAGACCTTTTTGGTGATATTGATCAAGAAGTGGTCAAGGAAAATTTGAGCTAGCATGGTGAATGTGAAAATAGAGTGACTAGTGAGAGAGCTGTACCAATCGAGAGAAACACTAGAAAGTGACATGGGGAACTTGCGTAGCAGTAATGCATCATCATGTGCTATCAGGTAACAAGCATGTCTAAATGCTCATAGGTGCTGATGTGGGTCTTCCTTACTTTGGAAGCGAGTAAACTTAGGAAGCTCCCACTGACTGGGATATGGCCTGATTGGGATGGAAGGATGGATGGGTTAATTACAAATTTGGTCATATGAAAGGATGTTTCTTGACCCCAAAACTGAGGTCTCAATATTAGACATTTTTTCCATCAACATTTTGATAAGATCAGCTAATGTATTTGCGGGTGGGGCACCCCGTAGATTGTAAGGTGCTTGGAAGGGATTAGAAGGGGCGTACGACGTAGTTGGTTGTGCTTGAATAGGCACAACATATTGATAACTAGTCATTGGGATAGATGTGGAGACCAAGGGTGGTTGTGTCATGAAGGTAGAAGGCACGACTAGGCTTGATGTTGCCAGAGGTGGTTGGATAGTGGTAGCACTAGCCAAAGGATGAGTGGCCACCCTGGTGTTGATGGGGGTGAGATTAGGTGGGATGGAGACAACTAGATTTTGGAAAGGGGTAGAACTTTGTTGGGTAGTCTGCGGTTGATGGGGGGCCAAAACCCCAATGGAAGTGGGCCCAAAGATAGATGGAGAAGCCACACTTAGAAGATTAGCCATGGGCTAGTTATTAGTCAAGGTAATAGCCTGGGTGTCTATGGGCTGGATTACAAATGCTGTGGATATGGCTATCATCTCAGCTAAAGAGGTTGGCATCCCATAAATTGGGATGCCTAAGGAGTCTCGTGTTTGACTTCGCATGAGATAATGTTGAAGGGCCTTGACATTGAGGTCAAGGAACCTTTTGAAGTCTTGGTCCCCCTCAAGGATAATGGGAGGCTGCGTCGGGGTCGGTTGGGTAGGAGTTCATTCGGTCTCTAAATGATACTCCATTAGAGGACTGGTTATGGAAGGCAAAGGCGGGAGCAGTTGTTGCCTCACGTGGTCAACAAGAGTCTTGGTTTGACTATGTGTCAAAACCATTCAAGGCAAGATAATACGTCCTTACTAGCTCAAACAACCAGATAAGAATAGAAAAGAAGATGAAGACAAGCAGACCCTAAACGTTAAATTCCTAAGAATAAATTTTTAGAGTCTTTGTTGGCTTATGCCTTAGAGTGTGTTTAGGAAGTTGGCTTTTAGAACGGGTCCTAGAAGAATTAGTCTAAGGTTGGTTTCAGGTTAGTTTCGGTGCTCAAGGTCTGTGTTAGGTTCCGTACATGGCCTGGTGCTAAGGAGCGAGCTCCCCTCACTTCATGAGCCCAGAGATAAGTTGGGTCACTTAGCCAGTATATACTTCCCCTAGAGTTTATACTCTGCCAGAGAACAAAGTGGGCTCTCCCCTTGGTAGCGAAGTCCAAGTGGGATTACCAGGAAGGGTAAGGTATCCGCTAGGTGATGAAATCCTAGTCGGACCTTGTCTCAGGTATGTTTAGATGTTGAGTTGTGAAAGTGGTCTGGTTGTGTAACATAAGTGTGTTACGATTTATTCATGATGTGGTTTTAATTACTAGATGTGTGGACTAAATATGCATTCAGGCAAAAATGAGATGCAATAGATTTTAAGCCCAAATTGAAATGTGTATTCGGATGCATACAAGTAGAGAAAAGGTTAAAAGTATGAGATTTCACTACTCTAGATGCAGAAAAGAAAGAAAAAGAATGATTCTTTTTAACTTTGCTGATGGTGTCTTTTTGGAAGAGATAGAAGAAAAAGATGCAAGAAGAGACCTAATGCACCTATATGAAAAGTTTGCTTTTAGAATAAAAAGTATGAACTCAAGGAAAATTCTTAGTGTCCCACCGGGCGTGCCAGAATGTTTCTAACTATTTTTGATTTTCCACATTTAGAAGATGAAAGAAACTAAAGTAATGGTCAAGGTTTAGATGATACTCAGATGAAGTTAGCACACCGTATCCAGACGTTGAAGGGACTCCTCTTTGGATGTGGAGGATGACACCTGTAGATAAGAGAGACTTAAATAAGAAGACTGCTAGATAGGTAGGTAGTGCACTTCGAAGCAATGCTTGATCCCAGAAGTGCAAAGACTTCTTGGAAGGGTGACAGTCCACTGATTGATAAAGAATAGAATGCTACTAGAAAAGGAAATGATAAAATACTGAACAAAAAAAGATAGAAATAAATGTGTACCTGTATGTGGCAATCTGTCTTCCACAGTCACCGACGTCGGTATTTCTACCGGCGTCAGTTGGTTAAGGTCGTCGGCGTCGGTTAGTCTGCCGACGTCGGTAGGGGCAATGGGCCTGGTGACTAGTGTTAGTCGGCGCAATGAGGCTTTAGATGAGTTTCAGGTCTGTCTGTGGTCAGCAAAGTAGTTTGGGGTGTCTGTGGGAGTTTGATGGCTTGCGCTGGGTTTGCAGGGCAGAGAGTGTGGCTAAAAAAAGGGGCCAAATGGATGACAGGGGCAAAAGGGGAGATAAGGGTGAGAGAAGGATTTTCAGCCTCTCCGAGAAGAACAGACTGGGTTGTGTCAAGAATGCTTGGAAATGTGCAGTAGTCTGATTGCTAATGTATTTAAAAGGATAGTAAAATAAGACCAATAAAAATACATAGCTATGGGTGGAGAGGTAGAGGTGCAGGAGGTTTGTTTCTATTGTGGCTGATGTTGGAGGTGTCGTGTAACCTTCAATTTGGTGTAGAATGACTAGAGCAGAACCTCTGAGCCTAGAGAGTGTTGTTGAAATGCTGATGCCTGCAAGAGAATTCATGTTCACGGGGGGGGGGGGAATAGAAGTAGAAATGTAGTCTTAAAGGAACCGACACCGGCAAAATTGCCGACGTCAGCTGAATAATGACCGACGTCGGTGGTTGAAGAATGGGAAAAGAGGCTATTTTTAGCCTTTTTCCCATTCTTCCAACTTCCAGGTCTAACTATCATTGGAAAATGGTCCAAAGTGGATTAAATGAGTGGGATAGGTTAGTGAGAGGGATGAAATGGGGTTTAAGTAATTAAGATTTGGCATGGGGTGAGGGAGGCATGGGTGATGTGTCGAAGGGGTTATTAACTTAAAATAGTTAATTTATTTTAAATTAATAAGTGTGTGGGTTAGGAATGTTTAGGGGGTGGACCAAGGAGACCAAGGGGGAGGATGACCAAGGGATAGACATGATTTCGGTGTCTACATTTGCCCATTTTTGTCTTGTTGGTTGTTCTTGACGAACTACAAGAAAAGAATAGGAGTTGGTTGCCCCAGGTATGGGATGAGGTGTTCCCCCCTCAAAGCGAGATTCGAGGGAAGGGAACCTGAGATCGGGTGTTGATTTGACAGAGAGTGGATGGAAAGGGTGAAGGTTAGGGTGTGAACGCTGCAAAGAGTGGGATTGCTTGTATGCCACACCACGTGATAGGTAGGTCAAATTGTCATGGTCAAAGGTCGAGGAGTGTTAAAATCAAAATAATTGGGCCCCAGCATTTAGTCATAGCTAATTGGGTTAAACGATCAAAGCTATAGCTCCAATGGTTGTCGTGTTCCAAGTATCTTGGGCTCAGGAAGTGCTCTTGGAAAACACAAAAAAGGCCACAAGTAGTGGGGATCAATTGGAGCATGATCCAATACTTGTGGGGGTTGTGGAAAATTTGCTAACTAGTTGTGAGGTAGCAAGGGCAAAAATAACCAAGGCAATGTTGTCTTGGAAGTGGTCATGGTCTGAGGAGAGAGTCGGGATCTCCAAGGTCATTGGTTGAGGATGGACAAAGGAATGGCCGAGCTAACCTCAGAAGACCCCATGTCAACTGAGTGATGCCTACATATCCCCTGTTGTTAGACCCTCAGGCCAATGTAGTTCTCCCTAAAAGGGAGGAAGAGGGTCAGTTATGGATGGGGTCAGACGAGGTTAAGTCATGGTGAAAGGCTAAATGGTTTGTCCATCAAGTAGATGAACAAATGGATGTGGCTAAGCTTACCCCAAAAAATGTCATGTCATCTGAGTGCTGCCTACATAGCCCCTATTGTTAGGGCCTCAGGCCAATGTAGTTCTCCCTAAAAGGGAGGAAGAGGGTCAGTTATGGATGGGGTTGGATGAGGTTAAGTCATGGTCAAAGGTAAGATAGTTTGTC
Organism: Torreya grandis; assembly: GCA_037957365.1. Classification (NCBI taxonomy): domain Eukaryota; kingdom Viridiplantae; phylum Streptophyta; class Pinopsida; order Cupressales; family Taxaceae; genus Torreya; species Torreya grandis. The sequence continues at coordinate 1,057,656 of JARHVA010002469.1, read as the reverse complement.
CATTAAGTAGACAAACAAACAAATGTGGCCGAGCTAACCTCAGAAAATGTCATGTCATCTGAGTGCTACCTACATAGCCCCTGTTGTCAGGGCCTCAAGCCAATGTAGTTCTCCCTAAAAGGGAAGAAGAGGGTCAGCTATGGATTGGGTCTAGATCATGGTGAAGTCATGGTGAAAGGTAAGATAGTTTGTCCATCAGGTAGATGAACAAATAGATGTGGCTGAGCTAACCCCAGAAAACGTCATGTCATCTGAGTGTTGCCTACATAGCCCCTATTGTTAGGGCCTCAGGCCAATGTAGTTCTCCCTAAAAGGGATGAAGAGGGTTGGTTATGGATGGGGTCAGACGAGGTTAAGTCATGGTGAAAGGTTAAATGGTTTGTCCATCAAGTAGATGAACAAACGGATGTGGCCGAGCTAACCCCAGAAAACGTCATGTCATCTGAGTGTTGCCTACATAGCCCCTGTTGTTAGGGCCTCGGGCCAATGTATTTCTCCCAAAAAGGGAGGAATAGGGTCAAAGTGGTTGATGTGGTTGGTGTGGTCATGAGAATGATTTATCATGTCCCATATGTCTGATGGTACATGCTTGAAATGATGAGGGGTAAGATGATGTTACAGCCTTTTCCATATGGTGCAATGGTGTATTTTGTAACATTGGTCAGGGTTTTTCATCTCTAGCAATTCTCCATTTTAGGTGATGGATGTATGCTAAAAATGAAATGAGTCTATTTATGCTTCAGCAAGTAATGGTTTATGCTTGACATAAATTATGTGGTCGATAGTTTCCATGTGTATTGGTGTCCATAGAAGCTAGTGTGAATAGGCTATGAGAACGTTAGTGGTCTGAAAAAGGGTTTGGTTGGTTTGGTGGGAAAATGATTTGGTTGAATCTGACCAAAGGTATGAAGGAAGTGAAATGCATTGTGCCCGTTCATTGACAAGAACCATTATGATAGCATAGGTAGGGGGTCTTTAGAAACAAAAGCCCCATTCATCCATTATGTCATTGACCATTGGTTGTGTTAGAGAAGTAAGCGAATCACTTTGAAATTAAAATGAGCTCGAAGTCCCTTGAGTAGGTGATGTGATATGTGAGGAAAGGGTAACCCTTTTTAGTATGGATAACTTTGCCCCTTTTTATAGGAGACCTTGAGAACGACTATAGACAAGTCCATGACTTTTTTTTTGGCAGACTGATCAATGCGGGAAGTCTACATAGGGATGCCATTTTGTTTTGTGGTCATTTTTGAAGCTGATCGATGTGGGAAGCTTTTGAGAAAGTGCTATTTGTATCAAGAGTTTAGTCATAGCCATCCTTCGAGGGAGTGGTCTATATTTTTGCTTTATATATATAGGAGAGGTGTGAATAGTTGTCCTTCTTGGGAGCAGTCTATTAGCTACAGCAATGATAGTACAGCTGTCCTTCGAGGGAGCAGTCTGCTTTTTGAATTTATGACCTTGGATATTTTGACATCTCAATTTATTTTTGATAGAATTTTGAGTCATGGACAAGACTATAGAATTTCAAGGGCTCCCTTTCATTAGGACAAAGAATTCATACTTTATAAAAGGGTTACAGAGGGATTGTTTAAGGGAATAAGGTTGAAAGGAATGAGGATTAAGATGACATGGGTTGCTTAAGGGACGAGCTCAAGTTAAATGTCAAGTGAATGGGTACTCGAATAACAGTAGAATTGTCGTAGATGCAAGGCGTTAAGGGGCTCAGGTTATGGTCAGCCTTCGAGAGAAGATAGATAATAAGTCCCTGACCCATACTTGTGCGTGATGATGTAAGGTTTGAGCCAATTAGAAGCAAATTTTCCTCGTTTACTTCATTCCATATTGGTCACATGTTGATTGAAGTTTGGATGTGAAGATGATTAAGGAGTTGGGTAATGCTTGGTTGGTTAATGTTTGGTCAATGCTTGGTCGATGTCTGGTCAATGTTTGGTCGATGTCTGATCCATGTTTGGTCGATGCTTGGTCAATGTTTGGTCGAGGTTATGATAGTTGTTATAAAGTTGACCTCCCCCTACTCATTTTATGGTAGGGAGAATGTCTAACACCTAGTGCGGATGATTAATGGGTTGGATGAATGAGGTGGAGAGAAGATGAGAAAGAGAGACCTGGGTACCCCACCTGGTTGATAGGTCAGGGGTTCCAAGTGAATGGCATTTAGGTATTGAAAAAGCTAGGAGGGATTGAAACCACCGACTTCGTAGGTGAAGATGGGAGAATATGTGAGCTTGGTGAAGATTGGTCTATGATGGGTTTGGGGTAAGGGTCTACAGAAGCTTCAGTAGGTTCTTGGAAACCCAGACCATGTTGTTTCTTGGCATTGTCGTCATTTAGTGGTTCAATGGGCTGATGGGAGCCTTGTTCATAGCGCCCAAAGCCAAAACCCTTTTATGCACACCTATAGAGATAGGTATGAGCAAAGGTGGGGTTGCCAAGAAAAGACAAGTTAGATGTGAATTGTTGAGGTGAGGAGAGAGGATTCCCATAAGTAGGAGCTCGATCCAGCCCCCCATAGATGAGATTAGTTTGAAGGTTAGGAGGACCATAAGGGATGACTATTCTAATTTGATAGTCATAGCTTAGACTATGATGAAGCTGGCCATACTCTTGTAGAGTCTGGAACATGTTTAAAGTAAGTGATACTCCCCAAGTGAAAGACTTTGGAAGATATATTTCATGGGGTCCTTGGTTGTCGCTTGAGAAGGTGATGTGAGGGCGACCGCCGTTTGCGTACTGGTTGAAGCTTCCATAGATGGAGGTGGTGTTTGGGTTGGTGTCTTGAGAGGAATAAGAACATCATTTGGTTGATAAGTCATGTTACAAGTCTTAAAAGGGGATGGGTCAGCGAGAATGACATGGACTTGCCCGTCGTGTTCAAATTTGACACAACGGTGCAGTGTAGAAGGAACACAAGCCATGGCACAGATCCAAGGTCATCCTAATAGCATGTTATATTGGAACTCTCCCTCGATGATGTAGATGAGCTCTGGGACTGTGTATGGGCCAAAATGAATATGGAGGATGACGGTGCCAATTGTGGTAACAGTGGTGTCCTTAAAGGATCGAAGGATTGCGTCAGTTTTTGATACGCAATACTTAGGGAGGGTTAATTGATCAAAGGCATGGGTAGAAATGATATTAATGCTGGCACCTCTATCAATCATAACTCACTTAATGCAGGTTTAATCAACATAGGCTGTGATGAAAAGAGTAGCATCCTGATCTTCCGAGTTAAAGGTAGGAATTTCAGAATTGCTAAAAGTGATAGAAGCGACGGGGGATAACGAGTGGACCAGGGCAGCTAGTGGTTAGGGGTCCTCAGGTTGGACCTCCACTACCTATAAGGCTCTGATTAGAGCTTGATGATGTTGGGGTGAGCTTTGGATGAGGTCATACAAGGTCATCTTCACAGGCATTTGGTGAAGCTATTTTAACATAGAGTCATGGATTACCGCTGAAGAAGAGGGTTGGGATGCACCCAGGATGGAAATATTGGGCTTTGGTGGTTGAGGTGGCTTGAAAAAAGGGTAGGTCCAAGGAATAATAGCTTTTTTTTGCTTTATCCTTTTGTGACCTAGTGGCTACACTGATGGTGTTACTTTCAAAAAGAGGGGGCGAAGGAGGTGAAGTGACCATAGTCTATTGATGAGATGCTGATGAGGGTGAGGAGGTTTGAGAGATATGAGAAGGTGTCAGAGGTCTATCGATAGTATCCTCAAGGTGAAGGGTGTCTTTTTCTATGTATTGGCAAATGACAACCTTGAGGGTACAACAATTCTCGGTATCATGTCCCAGTGTGCGATGATATAAGAAAATCTTAGTATCATCGAACCAAGAAGGTTTTGACCTGAGAGGTTGGAATGGTTTGATAGGCGGAAGGGTTATGCTAGAGGTTTGCAAAAGTCGGCACAATATCAAAGCATATGAACCCATTAAAGGGTTTGTGTTTGTTGATGCATGAGGTGTCGATGAATTTTGCTTGGGAGGTGTTGAAGGAGGCTTTTGCACCACCTTTTGGGTTGGTGGTGCAGCCAGGTGCGTAGACGACACTCTCTTTGTGAGAGGTGCCAAATTTTTCAGAGGAATCAAGCTTATGGGAGGTAAAGGAAGCAGTGGAGGCAACTTGTTTTGGTTAGGGGTTGGAGTAGGGAGCACTCCTATCATGGTAGAAGGATGAGGGCCCAAAATGGAGGGCAAAGATGGTGGTGACGGTGGAGGAGGAGTTCACCGCCGTGGTTTAGCAGTCTTCTTTGGTATGGTTTGAGGACCACTATTGGGCGAGGCAAGGTTCAAGTCTACCTTCACTTGCGGGTGAGTGAGGTTAGTGACAGGGCAAACTCTAAGGGATTTGATCAGTTTTTATATGGTGGATGAGGGTTTAGGTTCTGATGTGGATGGTTGAGGTTTTGAATGTTTAGAAGTAGAAGTCTGGTCCTTGTTGGAGACTTTTGGGGATTTTGTCACAAGAGGGTCGACGGTAGTAGATGAGACGGGCTGGGCATGATGAGGAGCTTTGAGTTGCTCCCATAATGCCTGATGCTCCAATTTCCTCGAATGGAGAAGTTCTAATTTCTCCACAATCGAGAGAATGGTTGGGAAGATGTCAGATGAGGCGTTGGTCCTTCAGAAGATGTGGATGGTTGTAGGGCTGAAAATGTGTTAGGTATAGCAGTCTCAGACCCAAGGCATAAGGGATTCATAACTGGATTGTCTTTTGTCAGAGAAGGTGGAGAGATAGGGTCTTCTCTTGGTGGAGAAGGAATCAGAGAATGTGGCTCCTCAAGAGGATAGAGGGCAGGGATGATTGTGCCTTCTACCTATGGTTGAGGAGTAGGAAGGGTAGGATCCTCCATCGGTAGCAAGAAGGAGGACGATGGGGCTAGTGGCACCTGTATGGTCAAGGCATCCTCCAATATAAGGGAAGTTGATCGAGAACTAACAAGGGAAGAGGGTTCGTCCATGTGAGTTGGACTGATGGGTGGACTAACCTCTTGAGATTGTGAGAGAGGTTGGTCAGGCATGAGAGGTGAGACCATGTTGACTGTGCGTATATTATGCTCTTAAGAGTCATCAGTCATGGTCTACACATTGTTTTGGCTAGGAGGATGGTTGGGAAAAGGTTATTTAAAGATGTCTATGCTTCGATTGGGTGGCACGTTTGGGTTATCCAAAACAAGTTCACCTTTATCTAGCATGTCCTAAATGATGTTCTTAAGAGTCTTATAGTTGGCTGTGTCATGGCCTTTGACACGGTGATAATTGTAGAAGTCATTCTCCCTATACCACGCAGGGATAGCGCATGAGGGATCAAAATGTGGGGGTAGTCAAATTTGGGGGAGATTGAGGACTCCCTGTTTGACAATTTTATCCAACACAGATGCGTATGATTCTCCTAGTGGAGTATACTAATGCTGCACATATCTTTGTTGGAATTGTCATGTGATTCTTTGGGACATGGAAGGTTCAGGCTGGTTGGTTGTTGTTGAAGACGATGGTCTAATGACTACAACATTTTTTGATGCCTTAGATTTGGAATTAGAAGAAGGTTTAGGGGAAGGGTCATTTGACTTGGTGTTGGGGTTTTTACTCTGCAATTTGACTTTGTTTTCCTTGACGGCATGTAGTTCAAGCTTCGTAGCCATCGTGAAAGCTTCGTCAAGGGTGAAAAAAGTTTGGACCCACAAGGTGGAGGAAATATGTTTGGCACATGCCTGGGAAAAGAGTTCAATGAGCTCGGGTTGAGGAAAAGAAAAGGAGAGCTAGTTGATTAGGCCTCTCCAATGGGCAACAAAATTGGCTATGGATTCATCCTCAAACTGTCTGATAGAGATAGGTCTATGATGGAGACCTTTTTGGTGATATTGATCGAGAAGTGGTCAAGCAAAATTTGAGCTAGCTGGGTGAATGTGAGAATAGAGTGACTGGTGAGAGAGCTGTACCAATCGAGAGCAGCACCAAAAAGTGACATGGGGAACATGCGTAGCAGTAACGCATCATCATGTGCTATTAGGTAACAAGCATGTCTGAATGCTCATAAGTGTTGTTGTGGGTCTTCCTTACTCTGGAAGTGAGTAAACTTAGGAAGATCCCACTAACTAGGATACGGCCGGATTGGGACAAAGGGATGGATAGGTTCATTACAAATTTGGTCATATGAAAGGATGTTTCTTGAGCCCAAAATTGAGGTCTCAAGATTCAACATTTTGTCCATCAACATTTTGATTAGATCAGCTGACATATTTTTGGCTGGGGTACCCCCTAGATTGTAAGGCACTTAGAAGGGATTGGAAGGGGCATATGACGTAGTTGGTTGCACTTGTATATTCACAACATATTGATAACTAGTCATTGGGACAGATGTGGAGACCAAGGGTGGTTGCATCGTGAAGGTAGAAGGCACGACTAGGCTTGATGTTGCCAGAGGTGGTTGTATAGTGGCAGCACTAGCCAAAGGATGAGTGGCCACCCTAGTGTTGATGGGGGCGAGAGTAGGTGGGATGGAGACAACTAGATTTTGGAAAGGGGTAGAACTTTGTTGGGTAGTCTGCGGTTGATGGGGGGATGAAACCCCAATGAAAGTGGGACCAGAGATAGAAGGAGAAGCCACACTTAGAAGATTAATCATTGGTTGGTTATTAGTCGTGGCAACAGCCTGGGTGTCTATGGGCTGGATTACAAATGATGTGGATATAGCTATCGTCTCAGCTAAAGAGGTTGGCATCCCATTAATTGGGTTGCCTAAGGAGTCGTGCGTTTGACTTCACATGAGATTATGTTGAAGGGCCTTGACATTGAGGTCAAGGAACCTTTCGATGTCTTGGTCCCCCTCAAGGACAATGGGAGGCTGAGTTAGGGTCGGTTGAGTAGGAGTTCATTCGGTCTTTGAATGATACTCTATTAGAGGACTGGTTATGGAAGGTGAAGGTGGGAGTGGTTGTTGCCTCGCATGGTCAACAAGAGTCTTGGTTTGACTACGTGTTAAAACCATTCAAGGCAAGATAATACGTCTTTACTAGCTCAAACAACCAGATAAGAATAGAAAATAAGATGAAGACAAGCAGACCCTAAATGTTAAATTCCTAAGAATAAAATTTTAGAGTCTTTGTTGGCTTATGCCTTAGAGTGTGTTTAGGAAGTTGTTTTTTAGAACAGGTCCTAGAAGAAGTAGTCTAAGGTTGGTTTCAGGTTAGTTTCAGTGCTCAAGGTCTGTGTTAGGCTCCGTATGTGGCCTGGTGCTAAGGAGCAAGCTCCCCTCACTTCATGAGCCCAGAGATAAGCTGGGTCGCTTAGCCAGTATATACTTCCCCTAGAGTTTATAATCTGCCAGAGAACAGAGTGGGCTCTCCCCTTGGTAGTGAAGTACAAGTGGGATTACCAGGAAGGGTAAGGTATCTGCTAGGTGATGAAATCCTAGTTGGACCTTATCTCAGGTATGTTTAGATGTTGAGTTGTGAAAGTAGTCTAGTCGTGTAACATAAGTGTGCTACGATTTATTCATGATGCGGTTTTAATTACTAGATGTGTGGACTAAATATGCATTCAGGTAGAATTGAGATGCAATAGATTTTAAGCCCAAATTGAAATGTGTGTTTGGATGCAGACAAGTAGAGAAAAGGTTAAGAGTATGAGATTTCACTACTCTAGATCCAGAGAAGAAAGAAAAAGAATGATTCTTTTTAACTTTGCTGATGGTGTCTTTTTGGAAGAGATAGAAGAAAAAGATGCAAGAAGAGACCTAATGCACCTATATGAAAAGTTTTCTTTTAGAAGAAAAAGTATGAACTCAAGGAAAATTCCTAGTGTCCCATAGGGCATGCCAGAATGTTTCTAACTTTTTTAACTTTTCCACATTCAGAAGATGAAAGAAACTAAAGTAATGGTCAAGGGTTAGATGATACCCAGATGAAGTTAGTGCACCATATCCAGACATTGAAGGGACTCCTCTTTGGCTGTGGAGGATGACACCTGTAGATAAGAGAGACTTAAATAAGAAGACTATTAGATAGGTAGGTAGTGGACTGCCAAGCCATGCTTGATCCCAGAAGTGCAAAGACTTCCTGTAAGGGTAACAGTCCACTGATTGATAAAGAATAGAATGCTACTAGAAAAGGAAATGATAAAAGACTGAACAAAAAAAGATAGAAATAAATGTGTACCTATATGTGGCAATCTGTCTTCCACAATCACCGACATTGGTATTTCTGTCAGCGTCGGTTGGTTAAGGTCACAGGCCTCGGTTAGTCTACCGACATCGGTAGGGGTAATGGGCCTGGTGGCCAGCGTCAGTCAGGACAATGAGGATTTGGATGAGTTTCAGGTCTGTCTGTGGTCAGCAAAATAGTTTGGGGTGTCTGTGGGAGTTTGATGGCTTGCGTTGGGTTCGCAGAGTAGAGAGTGTGGCTAAAAAAAAGGGGGCCAAATGGATGACTGGGGAAAAATGGGAGATAAGGGTGAGAGAAGGCTTTTCAGCCTCTCCTGGAAGAACAGACTGGGTTGTGTCAAGAATGCTTGGAAATGTGCAATAGTCTGATTGCTAATGTATTTAAAAGGATAGTAAAATAAGACCAATACAAATACTTAGCTATGGGTGGAGAGGCAGAGGTGCAAGAGGCCTATTTCCATTGTGGCTAATGTTGGAGGTGTCGTGCAACCTTCAATCTGGTGTAGAATGACTGGAGCAGAACCTCTAAGCCTGGAGAGTGCTGTTGAAAGGCTGATGCCTACAAGAAGTCGAAGATCCATGGAACTTGAGGTCTGGAGCAAGATAATTCACATTCACGGGGGGGGGGGGAAATAAAAGTAGAAATGTAGTCTTAAAGGAACCGACGCCGGCAAAACTGCCGACGTCGGCTGAATAATGACCGACGTCAGCGGCTGAAGAATGGGAAAAGAGGCTATTTTTATCCTTTTTGCCCGTTCTTCCAACTTCCAGGTCTAACTGTCATTGGAAAATGGTCAAAGGTGGATTAAATGAGCGTGATAGGTTAGTGGGAGGGATGAAATGGGGTTTAAGTAATTAAGATTTGGCATGGGGTGAGGGAGGCATGGGTGATGTGTCAAGGGGGTTATTTATTTAAAATAGTTAATTTATTTTAAATTAATAAGTATGTGGGTTAGGAATGTTTAGGGGGTGGACCAAGGAGACCAAGGGGGAGGATGACCAAGGGATAGACATGATTTTGGTGTCTACAGTATTAGTGTGTTTTATCCCCCAATAGGGTTTCCCACATATATCCTATGTTTTTATGTTGTTTTATTTCATTGATGATTATGTATGTATTGGTTAATGTATATATGTAAATGAATGCTTCATAGATGTCAAGTGAAATTTTATGATTATTTTAAGGCACTTGATTCACTCCCCTCTCAGTATCTATACTTATAAAATTTTGTATTAGATCAGGTCCTTTGAAAGAGGCCTAATAGCCTAAAGGATATCCAAAACAAGTGAAGATGGCTAGTCAAGCATAAGGTGGTTTTTCTACAAAAAAAGCTTCATTATTTAATGGATCCAATTATTATTTTTAGAGTGTCAAGATGAGGTATTTGATGTCACAAGGTCATGTTGTTTGGAAATCAGTCTTGGATGGATATACTGCACCCCCTATTCTTCCTACACATGCAGTAGGTAAGAAGGATAGTGACAATAATTGAAAAATAATGAATGGTATTATGTGTGGCCTATCAGAAGTAGAACTTATGAAATTGATGCACTATATGACTACTAAATAAATGTGGGACAAGTTGATGACTATTCATGAGGTATAATTTAAGGTCAATTTAGATAAGTTACAAAACCATAGAAGATAATTTGAAATACTAAAGAAGAATGCATATGAGACCATTGCAACCTATTTATTGAGGGTTGATGAACTGGTCAACATCATAAGATGTATAAGTGAAGAATTGAAATAATCTACTATTGTTTAAATTTTTTTGAGATTTTTAACTTACAAATTTGATTCTAAATTATTAGTTATTGAATATATGCAATATTTAGACAAGCTAGAGATGAATGGACTTCATATAACCCTAATAGCCTATGAGATGAGGACAAGTGAAAGAAGTCCTGGAAAGAAGGAAGTTGGTTTCAAAATAGAAAATAAATCAAAGGAAAAGAAGTCAAAAGGTAATAAAATCAAAGATAATTATGATTTTGATATTGATGATGATGAGTTGATAGTTATGTTTGTAAAAAAGTTGAAGATAGTTTAGGTAAATACAAGGGTAAGTTTCCCTTTAAATGCTTCAATTATAGAGAGATTAGATATTTTGATAACAAGTTACCTCATAAGCATAAATCAAAGGATAATGAAGATCATGATGAAGGTCATGATGATGATAAAATGTCTTATAGGTTTGATAAGAGCGGGAAAACGTTTAGAAGGTATGATGACAAGAAGAAACTTTTTAAGAATAAAAGAAGATTTTACACCAAGGAAGATTGTATCTCATTTTATGAGAGTGATAAAAGTGGTTCTAAGAGTGACCATGAAGGTGATGGTCTTGATGTCAATCAATTAATCTTTATGGCTGAGGAAGTAATCTATTCAAATCAAGAAGAATCAATATGGATTAGAGGTGTTTTTGGTGATTTAGATGAAGAAGAAGATGAGGTATACTTTGAGGCTAAGTTGTTGAATACTTTAGAAGAACTAAATATGGTTAATAATAAGAATAGGGTGATTGGGTATCGTATCAAAGAATATGAGAAGGAAATCAACTTGTTTGAAACTAGAATAAGTAGTAACTCTAAGGAACAAGAAGAAATAGTCAAACATGTGGAGACTCAAATTGAGGTTGTAACTTCAAGCCTAAATACCAAAGAAGAAGAATAATGTGCAAGATATAATTGAAGTGGATTCCTTGAAAGTTAAGTTAGATCAGACATCACGTAAGGTTAAGTCCTTTGTGAATTATAAAAAGAGTACCAATGATCTAGATAATATCCTGAGTAGTCAAAAGACTACTAATGAAAAAATAGGTCTTGGTTTCAATGGATACCAAAAGAAGAACACTAATGAGATCAAGAACATCAATGGTCAATTAATAAATGATGGTGTTGGTATAATAAAGACTAATTCTATTAGGTAACATAGTATAGGGTATTTTAATCCTTTCAATGGCTATTGTTATTCATGTAACCAATTTGGTCATAAATCAAGGCATTGTATAAGGCCCTTCAACAATGAGGAAATTCATCAATCAAGAGGTATTTGTCATGGTGTTTTTCCATAAGGAGGAATAGTTTGTTTCAATTGTCAAAAGTTTGGTCATATTATAAAATTACATAAGCATGTATTCTCAACTCAAAATATGAAATTTGAATCCCTAAAGTATAATAAAGAAGCTAAGATAATGAATTGAAGCCCAATGTAGCTAAGATTGATGACCAGTTTACAAGTCCAAGAGGACTATTTACTATGGTAGATCATAGTCTAGATGCAAAAGAGTTCCAATAATTCTATATATCAAATCATATTATGGATGGAGTCAAGACTAATAGACCAAGTTATAATGTTTTTCAAATAGATGTTGAATAGGTCAAGCCAAAATGGATATTCAAGCCTAAGAGGGTCATCAAGGAAAATCCTAAGTTTATGTTATTTTAGTTCCCTAAGAGAAGCAAAGACTCCATGATGATTCATGGAAGCACTCAATTAGTGATAAAAATCATGAAGTATACTTGGTCTTATGGGGAGTTTTGTGATTCGTTGTTGGCATTCAGATCTAAGGTTCAATCAAGAGTCTGCTAGATGTATGATCACAAGATATGGGTCACAAAGAGTTTGTATGATGACTTGATCAAACCAAATCATAGTCATGATAAGTGTACAAATATCTCATGAAGATAAGGGTAGATAATCATGCTAAAAAATTAGGTATGTTGTTCAAGATCCAAGGATTAGATAGATGTCAAAAAGATCACCCTTTGTCATTAATTTCAAAGGGGGAGAAAGTTCCATTTTAGAAGAAAGGTCAGTTTGAAGAAGATCCAGCTTGGGGAAATGTGAATGATCAGCTCTATTTAAGTGTTTTTCCATAAATTAAAAATGGGTATATTGTTGAGGCATGTTATTATTATTGGTATTAAGGTATCGATGTTGTCATTGATGTCAAATTTGATATGGGTGTGAAGGTCAAGATTTGAGGCCATGCTTGGTGGAGTGGTATACAAGTCTTATGATATGACAAGAGAAAATTTTAAGCAAAAAATTTTATTTCTTAATTAAGAGATAATTTTAAGCCAACCTAGAAATTATTTTGAGTTTGATGTCATGTCAAATTCAATATCACGATGCAAGGTAAGCTATTGTTTAGTTTAGGTATCTTGAGAAGCCTAGTCTAGTCCTATGAGAATTTATATGCATAGAACATAGTGAATCTTGGTGAATTGTGTTATTACAGGCATAAGAGAGTGTATAAATTTATGTAATAATTTGAAATATTAAAATAATCTTTTATAAGAGTTCCAAGATCATCTCTGATGCTTAGTTCTTGCTTTAAGAAACCTAGTGAGAAGGGATAGGCCTGGTAGCTTGATGAGGTGAGTAGTATGAGCCTTCTAAGATAATGTGTGGTAGTCTGTGAGCATAGTATGAAATTTTATGACATTATGATTAAATATTTATAATATTAAAATAGGTTTCAAGGTGTAATCAAGGTCTAAGTATGACTATAAATTGAAGGCCTAATGTGCAAAGAGACCTAATGTGACATAATGAGGGGTCAAGTTCAATTCCCAAGGTGACAAAGCCAATAATAAAATTTTAAAAGGTTTTATAGGTTTTTTTAAAGTATGTTTACCAATTTTTAGGTCATATATAGAATTTAAAATCATGAAAATTTGTGTTGAGATCTTTTGTGTGCACAAAATGGGGTGTGATAGACCCAAAAAGGATTTTCTTATATTTGTTAACACATGCAACCTTTGCATGATATATTGAGTAATTTATGGAATTTGGGGAAGGTTCTTATATTTAACTTCATATTATTGGTTTTGTATTTGAGAAGTAATCCTTTATGAACTATTGTGAAGAATGGAAGATAGTCAAAACCCTCCTAAAACCCTCATTATGACCCAATTGTAAATATCTTATTGGAAATAGATTATAATGGTTTGGTTTACCTAGTTTAATTTTTTTAATATGTAGATATTCTAGGTTTCTCTAGGTGAAATTTTTTTGTCATAAGAGTGAGTGAAATCTATAAGAAACTCCTCATTTCTTAGAATTTGATGTAGCGGGTAGGGTTGACCAGGTCAAATCATGCAAATGGATGGAGGGTGAAGTTTCAAAAAAAAAATTGTTTTCCATGGTTTTATTTGGATAATTTATATCCTTTGTGTCAATTATTTTTTTCACTTAATTTTACCTATCACTAAACTTGGCTAATAGTGAAGACAGCGAGAAAACTAAGCAAAAGTGAGAATAAGATTAGGGATTAGTTGTAATCGACAAGGGATGGATCCAAATGAATTAGTTCATTTTAAAATAAATATATATCATTTTATCCTTTAACATATTTTTTTGGTGTACATAAACAAGAAAAAAGTTGTTCTCAAAGTGACCTATCTAACAAAGTGAGGTCTGTGTAGAATGAAGAAATGAGATTAGTCTGTAAGACCAATATTAATATTGCACCTTATAATATATATTTTCAAATATGTTATAATTATTCTCAAGTATATTTAAAACCCTTTTTAATATCATAAAAAATTTCACACAGGTGTTCTAAATCTTAATTTTCACAACTGTGTTTTTGGAGCTATAAGCAGTTTTCTATGTGTAAGTAAGAATGATCTTCTTGAGTTTTTTTGCACAGATTTTATGAATAAAATTAAAATTAAGTTTTTATTAAGGTATAATAGGTTCATATTAACACCTTTTTATCCATGATAAACTCTTATTATGGATTTTAAATTCAAATGCTTTTGACTGGGTTCTTAAGGCATGTGTGCAGTTCTGAGTGAACATATGAAGTTGATTAGTTTGAGGTATTTTGCCTTATTTGATGAATTATAATAAAAATAATATTAAAATATATGTAATTTATATTACATACATGTTATTTTTATGTGGTAAAGTTGAGTATACGCATCCTATTTACAAGACAGACTTTCTGGCAGTGAAAAGGCCTAGTTACGAGTAGAACTAATTGTGTGGTTCAATAAGTGAAATGAGATAAATGGTGTTGGGTAAATTAGGTGAGATTATTATGGGTATAATTTAATATTTTATTAATTTTTTCATCCATTTTTGGGTTCTCAATTTTTTCTAAGGAGGTCAAAGTCAAACATGTGCTTAGAGAAGGCCTAATTGTATTAGGTCTCCATTAGGCGTAATGGTGGTTTTGGCCCTTAAGATTAATGAATGACCTATGTGGTGGTTGTTTCACTTGTAAAACAAGTTTTTTTATCTATTCCAATGGTATTCAAAGTATTTATAGGTTATTGTCTGACCAATATGGGTGAGATCAAGAGTCAAGTATAAAGAGAAGGTCTAATAGGCCTAATTTGACTAGTTAGAATATTGAGAATATGAGGGAATGAAATAAATATTTTAGTAAAAAAAAAAGGGGTTTGAATACCATCATATATGTTTTTTTAATATTCCCAAATTTATAAATTTACTTCTATAGGTGATGATCAAGGTCATAAGATCTAATTCTGCCAAGAAAAGGGCTAGTTGAGTGAGAAGGCCTAATAGGTTGTTTGAGAGAGATAAAAGAGTGACATGAGAAAAAAAAATGAGGTCATCTTCAGTTGATTAATCAAAATGTGTCTAAGGGTGATAATAGATTCAAGGTAAATAAGTTGGTACTAATTTACCTATGGTTTAGGTTCTCTTTATGGGGTTGGTGCCTCACTAAAATTTTGATTCATTGCTTATAAGACTGTATTCAAATCTATGTATCAGTGGTTTTTATCCCCCAATATGGTTTCCCACATATATCCTATGTTTTTATGTTGTTTTATTTCATATATTATTATGTATTCATTGGCTAATGTATTTATGTGAATTAATGCTCAATAGATGTTAAGTAAAATTGTAGGATTGTTTTAAAGAAACTATTTCACCCCCCTCCCCTCTCAGTAGTTATACTTCCAACATGTAGTTATCCTATGTAGTATGATTGTGAAATTATGTTCCTTAAATATATGTATGCATCTACTAATTAATTTTTATATTTTAAAATGTTCATTCCTAAAATGATTTTAAATTCATCAGACTTAGATTGTGACTACTCCTAGTCATTGATATTGAATTTGGGAAGATTAGGACATATTTTCTCAATGTGAAATATCATATTGTGCCAAATTTTGTGGAGATATATTATTGTAATAAATGAACTTTGATTTGTATTTATAGTATTCTAATTAAGTAATTTCATTTAGCCAACTTGAGAAACTCTTGAGGTGACCCATATGGATATTTATAAATTTGTAAATTAGAAATTAAATGGCATGAGAAAAATATTGCACTAAGTGGATAGGTTTACAAAAACACACTTGTCCATAGAATGTGGACCTATCATAATAAATATAGATGAACTTAATTGAGGCCATAATAAGTATGAGAGTGATATAAAGTGGTTTGAGCAATGACTTATGAATTCCCATGTAATATTTATGGAAAGTAGAGGGGTCAAGCCTACATATAGATAAATGGATATAGGAATAGAGAATAAGAGCCATAGATTTGAGTCTAATTCATTTGGTTTTAGATATTTAAATAATTAAAATTGTCATATATTTTTGACTAAATTTAGGTATTGACATTTTCCCCCATTTATTTTAGTAATAAAATGTATATATTAAAGAGAAAATATATAACTGATTGTGTAAAACACATGTTTTAATTTGATAAGAAACTCCAATTGTGTAGGAGACCTAATTCACAAACCCTAAAACAACACATGAAGTAGTTAATGCCCTTTGAAAATGGAAAATCTAAACTCTAAAATTTAAAATTGAAAGGAGAAAAAGGAAGGAGTACACCATGTTATATAATAAATTATAAAATATGATTTTCCCCTATTGAATCATATAGAAATTTTCCCCCTTGTAGAATAACTTGCATACATGGTTCCTAATGTTGAACCATTCATAGATTGAGAATGATCAAGTCCATTTTGAATACATAATAAATCCATTGAGTTTTAAATATGCATTTTCCATCCTCATGAATGAGATAATTACCCAATTTAATAACCCAAAATGACATGTAGCCACAATGTGATTTTTATAAGCAATGCAAAGTTTATTGAGTGTCATTATAATTAAATGTACATTGCCCATAATATAAAGTGGAATCACAAAGTGGGTTGGGTACAAGTAATTCCAAGGTTGTTGAGTGTATATAGGCTTGAACACACATTACACATGTAGTAAAATAAATCACAGTACTATAGAAGGGTCTAGAATTTTTTTGCATGGTCAAAATAGAATGGATAATATTATTGATCCCATCATGGCAAAACATTTGAAGTGAAATAATAAACATTTTCCATTAAATATATAAGTTACATTTTATTTCATATGTGCATTAGCTGGTATGATAGATTTTGAATTTGAAAAATGTACATATGTTCATGAACTAGAATCATGTTCCTTTAATCTATGCCAAATGTTATACAATTCTATGCATCTATATGCTAAACTATAATAGTATGTGAAATTTACACTTCCTATTCATGCAGATAGTTTTTCATTTGCCCGTGTGTATGCATCAAGCTATGTATCAATTTATATGTAATTATTTATAAAGTGAGTTCATATGCATGTCATATGCTACCATAATCTATTTCAATGTGCAAATATCTATCATGTATCTAATTTTTGAATTAAATTTAATCTTTGAAATTTGAATTGTGTAATAAAATATGATTTTTATTTTCATTAAATATTTAATATCTAAGACAAGCCCATGATAATGGATCCCTTTTTAGATGTGGGATGTATCCTACAAGTCACTCATCACAAAATAAGATTCAGTTATATCATGTTATAAAGCTATTTTAGTGTATAATATTTTCAAAATGTGGATAATATTCTATCATAATATAGTGTATGTCAACAAGGACTATATTAAACATATGCAATGAAAGGCATAAAAATGGCATGTTTATATAGATAAAAAATGAGGAATGCACTCAAGTAATTATATATGGTTAAGACTACAAAGTAACATTGCTAGATATAGATCATGGTATCACTTTAATTAATAACAACACACAATTCTTGATATTATGAAACATAACACCAATGGATACATACAAGGGACATGAACATGTCATAAAAAAAAGTCTAAGGGCCCACACACAAAGTACATAAAAAAATTATTGAAAATAGTGAAAAAATATGAAACGAGCCAAGTGTCCACAAGAAATAATCAATGTCTAACCTATCATGTAATAAAGTTACAACATCGAAAGAATATAGAATAATTAAAAACTAGTCTACACCATCCACATGTATCATTTCCATATAATAACAAAGTGTCATATCCATGTATCAATGTAAGATATGATTAATTAGAAATAAATGTGTAACATATGTTACTCAACATGGTAGAGAGGTTATAGATAGATATAGCTTATGATAAAGTAAACTATATAACACGATTCCCTTAACATAGGCATGGCCAATGGATAAGAGGGAGTCTAGCATCTAGTAATCCATATATAATATTTATATATTGTGTGACACTCATTTACCTCATGTAATGCATCTGTATATGAAAATTAATATGCTATATATAAAAATGTGTGATTAATAACATATGTAAAGAGGTGATGTAGTAACTCATGCCATGCTCAATACCTGATATTTTTTTTTATAAATATTTTAATGATTTAGTATTTTTTAAATATATAGTAAATATGGTTAACCATCCAATTCCCATTATATACATATTAAATATGATTCGATGGGTAACCATCCTATTTTAATTTATGAAAAGGAAACTACCTAATGATATTAAACAAGCAACCATTAGGGAAAGTTAAATGTCTAGATGCACCATATAGTTCCATATTAGAAATGGGAAAAATCAAACAACTACATCATTCCACCACTAACCAGTTGTAACTACATCCCTATCGACTAGTTGCATCTTCCCTTCAACTACATGACTACATTTTCTACAATCGACTGATTGAATCCATACTATAATTGATTAGTTTCTTATGCATTGTAACTGAATGTTTTCATCCTAGTTGTCTTTGACAAGTTACATCCTCTAGTGATCATTTGGTTGAATCATGCTAAAATTTTCCATCTACATCTTTCATCATGGTATCTGGTGCTAAAACTAAAAATATGTGCATAGTATTGGTAAAATTGAGCATATTATCTTATTTTAATGGCCCAATAGAAAATCCCATGCAATTACCATGCCCTTAAAATAGAGGCACTTATTAATATATATTTTTTAAATTTGTATTAAATTTGATTTTAGTTATAAATAATAGTAACAAAAACCTTTTACATATAGGATTCCTCACTGATAATGATTGTATTTCAAAATAAGTAATTAATCACAATAACATGTCACCACCTAAATATTTTATCAATAATGACATGCCATGACTCAAAGACTATCCTCTAGATCTCAATAACAATGATGATGGATTTCATCTAGCATATGATATTTATAGTTCACGTCAAACACCAACTTTAGTTGAAAATTACACTAAAAATATTCAAAAAGGAAGAGAAGTAGATGAACAATTGGAAGGTCTTTTAATATCAACTGGTCTATAAAATTTACCTTCATTGAACCCATAGATCTTATAAATGGTAACGATACTTGAAAAAAATATAAATGCACAATACGTAGTTGTAAAATAGGAAAGGGACATGTAATGTACCATAAGTTGGACATAATTGAGAAATATTATGGAAAAATATGTGTCAGTGAAGCACACTGATGGACAAACAACAAGAATTCACATATATAAAAATGCATAAGAATACATACATGTAAAGTATGTATGTGAGTATGAAAATTATCAAAAATGTCAAAAACATTTTGTTCAGAAAGGGATGGCAATCAAAACTCAATATGGAAAAATTATGCAATATAATCTAAAGGTCAAATATATACAGTTCTTTATTATACACCACAATTTAAAGAAAAAGCATATCTATTTTTTATTTTTTAGATTATAATATGTTATTTCAATGTAATTTATTTCTTGATATTCCACAATCACATTGGTCAGATAACAATGCTTAGAAAATGGTAAATTTTTTGGAAATGGTTGAGAATGAGGATTTAAACTAAAAGGTTCAAAATTCACTATCCATTGATGAGTTCATAATATTTGACAACACATCATGGGTGTGCATACATGTTTATACTTTTCAGAATTATTCAAGGTAGCCTCATCTATTAGTTGTTCCTAAAATGGCATAACATTTTAATGATGAAAACCTTCAAAAATTGGTTGTATCTTATTTGAGAAAATAAATTTGGAATGGATGATTATACAATAGCTATAAATTTGGTGTGTGTTTGGGATGATGGTGCATTAGTAATGTAGGGGCATAGGAGTGGTCTTTACGTTCATCTTGAAAGAATAATTTCTCTATATATGATTCTAATTCAATACATGTCTTATAAGATGAATCTTGCATACAAAATTGTTACCACCTTTGGTAATTTCACAATAGTGGAAGAGATCATTCGTGACTTGCATGCTTATATGTCAAGTAGTCCAAAAATATTTTTGGAGTGATAAAAATTTACAATAGGAATGACTGATGATTAAAAATTGTTGAAAGATGTTGATATAAAATGGATTTGTATATATGAATCAACATGTAGAATTTTTGAAGTATATCCATCTTTAGTAGGTTTTATGCATAAATAATCTAGAGAAGTTGACGAGGAAAAAGATTTGTTGTACCATTTTACAATATTTGGAAACATTATTGACATTATGTAGAATTCTCCCAATGTTGAAATAAATAAATTATTTAATGAAACATATTCATGAGAGATCCATATATATTTTTGACTTCATATGGTTTAGAAAATGAGTATCTTAATCTCTCTATATATTATACATGTCGAATGAAAACTTTCATGAATCTATTTTTAGGAGCTAGAAATTTTTGACAAATTTTAGGAACCATAAAAGTTATTTTAAATTTGATATCAGTGACCATATTTTTGTCATAATTAATGGCAAGGAGATACCAATGTAAACTTTTTACAAAATACTTGATTTTGTGGAAGTTCTGAATAACATTTATAACACGTCTTTTGTACAATACTATTTTATGTGAAACTCAGATGAAATTGAGAATAATTTCTTAAAACTTATCTACTAGGATTAGAGATAATTTTTGAATGGATTATTTATTGGGGGCCATGTCAGTTATGAATCCCATATTTTTTAGTAGTGATAATGGTCAACAGATGATGAATAATTTATTTTAAAAATACATGGGTTCTCTTATTAAGTATTTTAGTAAATCTATAGAGGTCAATGGATTTGAAATGAAAGGTATTTTACAAAATAATTTACTGACATCTCAATCAACACATCTTGTAATTACAATGATTGATCAATATCATTTTCTAAGTGAACCAATAAAAAATTATGCAATTACATGGCTATGCAAAAAACTTTATTCTAGTAGCATCATGTAAAAAAATATCGGTGAATATTTATGATTATATGAACCTTTTCAAATAATGATTTTGGGCTCGGTGGAAGATGAAAGAGTATTTAGTGTATTATCTTAATTAATTTAAAACTTTGAAATAGATTGGATAAAAATATAGATAGATGTTTGAGATTATATGTTTCATGTTATTTTGCAGACATGTTTCCCTATGAAAGAGCTATAGCAACATGGAGTTATCTTACTGAAAGAAGAGGTGACAATAATACAATGACCAATAGGTAGGATGTAAATATTGATACTAAATGTGGCACTGACACAGTACATGCAAACATCACTTATTATGAGCAAGTTCATCAAGGATTATTTCAGCTACCCGAGTTTTCGTTTTATAGTTATTGTAATTATTATTTATTTAAATCCAATTTCATATCCTTTTTGCTATTGTAAAACATTTTAAATATTTAATTTATAATAATTAAAATCTATGATAATTCCATAAATAATTATTATTTCAAATATTTTACAATCCATAACATTTCATAATTATTCCAAAATCCATGCAAACCATAATTATTTCCTAGAATCCACATCTATAATAATTCCATAAAAACACAACAAGTTTACTTACCCAAAAAATAAATTCATAACTAAATTGAATGATCAAATGCTTAAAAATAATCTATTATCTACCAACATGATTGATGTTAAATATAATGCTATCAACAACTATGAAACATAGCTCAAACTGAAAATGACACAAAATTTCACATGATCATAATTATAAAAGAAGAAATCACATCACATTTTAATTGATGCTTAGTTCAAATACATATAAAAATATATATGAATTCAACTCAACCATTATTATAATTAAAATCACACCATGTTGTTTGAACTACATTAACTCATAATATGCAACACTAGTATAGTCAAATTAATGCATGTAAGATTTAAATTGAACCATGACTCAATAAAACAAGTGTGTTTGAAACATAATAAGCTATTGTTTGAAAATTCAAACTTGACATTGTCATTTGAAACTATTGTTTAAAACATAACATTATCTTTTGAAACATCATAAAATATCATTTTTTTAATGACATCAACTTAGAATTAAATATAGTATATTTAATGCATGTAAAATTTAAAATGAATGATAACTCAGTAAAACAAGTGTATTTGAAACATAATAAACTATTGTTTTAAAATTAAAACTTAATATTGTCATTTGAAATTATTTTTTATAACTTAACATTGTCCTTTGAAACATAATAAAGAGTTTGAAATATCATAAAATATCATTTTCTTGAAAAAGACCCTTCCTAAAATTTCTCACTACCATCCTTTGAAATACCTACCTCCATTTCCTCTGCATCATCCTTTAATATTCCTGCCCTTAGAAGATCCTTTGTAGCAAAATTATTATTGGCAAGATTTTATTTTTCTTCATTCATGGCATCTCCTGCTAAAATAAGACTTGGATTTGCATTTGTTTTATGCTTCAATAAAATCTTAGTGTCCATGCCATGCTCCTTAATTATTTTCTTGAATTTTTTGTTCTATTTATTTAAAAAATAATATTTACCTTGAATTTAATAGAACCATTTAATTTTTTGTGCATTTTTATAATGCACATTAAGAACTTGAGTTTCATTTTTTATGTTTTCATATTGTGCATGTAGTTAAAAATTGTAATATAAATAGATAAAACTTATGATAACTAGAATATATTTGTTAAAAATGATGATAACTTACCAAAGGTTTTTCCTTATCTACATTTTAAATCACCACAAGGTTTATATCTCTTGCACATTTGTTAAAGTATGCTTGTGCTTTTATATTTAAATTCTGTAACATGTTTAACATAATATTCAAAAAAAAAAATTGTAATCATTAGAAACTAAAATTAACCCAAATTAATTTGATTGAATAACATGTCAATCTTTGTAGCTTCATGTCAAACTAATGAAAATAAATTAAAAATCGATGATTAGTTGTGATAACAGGCATTTATTTCTTTGATCAATGTTTTCACCCTTAACTCCAATAGTTTTACAACACTTGGGTCATCTAGAACACCCTCATTTAGATTAGAAATAACACTTTCTGATAATAAAGTATTAAATTAAAATTTAGTAATGTCATATTTTGACAACTCCATATTGTCTATAGTTAGTTGGCTAAGGATTGAAAAGGTACAAGGTGTATATTGAGCAAGTACACTTGGAACCTGAATAAAATCATGAGGATTAAAATCACTAACAGTGATTTCCCCACTTTTAATCCCTATATATTCTTCATCTAGATCAATATGTAGTAAAAATGTTAATCCCTACACAGTAGACACACAATCGAGACATAAACTATGGAAGTCAAAACTTGATACTTATTGTGTTCCTCTGCTTTATGCTAGAAATGAAATATTTCCCCCTTATGTGAATTTCATTTAGGGTGGTGGTGGTGAACTTTCCCTCATATATTTAGGGTGACCTAAAAGAATAAACTATGTAAAAAGGTATATTTAAAAACAAAACGAAATGGTAATTTTATATTTTATATTTAGTACTTGTAGTTGGAGACAATATGTTTTCTTCTCAATGTGTCTTATTTAGAGTCAGAGTGGTGGTTTCAACTCTAAGAGGCCTCTAGGCCACTATAAATTTATGGTTTTATTGATTTCCCTCAATTTCTAGGTTAATGGATTCAGAGTCAACTGTAAAAATTAAGGAAATAAATAAAATTATAGAAAACTTAATTTTTTATAATGTATCATTTATCATTCAAACTTCTAAGTAGGAAAACTACATGTGGATATGATTCAGAAGAAGGCCTCAAACATTTGGAAATTTGAAACAAATTAAATGATGCTTCTAGAAACTCATTATATTCATAACCTTTAGGGAAATGTTGTCATTTCGAATAAGTTTATATTCATGTGTTAAATGAATGAAGTCTTAACTGTAAAAAACAAATAAATATTATGCTTTAAATTTGTAAGTATTTACAAAGTAAAAATTTTAGTGGATTCATTTGAATGTTAAAATTATCAACATAATTTCTCTCATTTTTTGATGAAGCAAATTTGAAATTGATATTTTATGTATGTCATGCAAGGGCTCATAGTACAATTTTAGAATAAAATTGGAGTAAGTAATTGTATAATTTTGATTACAATAAGCATAATTAAATTCTAATCTAATCCTAATGGAAATAAACATACACCAGTCAAATTTCAAACATGAAATAGTATGAAGAATGTAAACAATAACCCAAAAGATAATGTCTCATGGTATTCCCTATAAGACTATTCTTTCAAGTAAAAATTTAAAAATGTCTTTCAAAAATGGGTCCAATATTTTTTAAACTTGGATCCCCCTTTTAATATAATTATCTGTAATGAAATTGAAAAATATGAAATTAATGAAAATTGATGACAAATTACAAAAAAAATAATTTAAAATTTGAAAAATAATGATAAAAATAATGGTTGGATCGATCTACAAATTGTAGGTAGACTATGAATAGTTTTTGTCACCATCAACCAACATCACTTTTGTGGTGACATGGTTTGTATTATGGTGTGTAATACCTATCAAATTATTGATATTTGAAGGTGGGGTACCAAATTAAATTAATTTGGAGTTAACATTGACATTAAATCTTATCTTGCAATTGTCATAACAAGACATTAGAGATTTTAATAAGGTTGCATTAGTTTCATATAGTGGTATGTGAATAATGCCCCAAAAATTATGCTTGGGAATCTAATTATGATATGTATTAGGATGATATAGCAGTATCAAAATATCAAAATATGACAAATTATTGAAAATATTTTTCCATGTGGAATTCATGTCGTAGTTGTAGCCTATCGAGATCATAGTTATACTACTATAGAAAACATGAGAGATAACAATGATAAAATGACTATAAAAGAGTGTAAAAATGAGGGAAAATAGGATATTTATAAGTGATGTCAAAGACACTATCTAAAAACCAAAGAATTATATTACATATGCAACTAATTACTCTCTAAACCAATCAGTTGAATCATTAATCTAGAAGGTTAGACTAGTAATAGATTACATTATCAAAGTGATGGATAATTATTAATGGTTGACTACATTATGCAACTAAATGGTAAATTTATATTTCAGTTACATTTTCAATTGAATCAAAACCATTTCTTGTCGATTGAATAATACATTTATTGAATAACCTTTACCAATCAGTTGTATGAAAAAATGAAAAAGACTTATTTTCCCTATCTAATTAACCTATCTCCTCCTAATGGATTTTATAGCACACCTAAAAAAATGCCATGCTTATGAAACAATTATCTATAGAGTTACGAATGAAATCCAAGGGGATTTTTGATAAGGGATTTTAAAACTTACCATGAGCTAGAGAGCACACATTCAACAACAAAACCAATAAAAAATAGATTCAAAACATAGGGTAAGGAATAAGACGTTTTATACATTGTTAAATTTTTATAAACTATAGTTTGACCAATAGTAACCACATATATAAATAGAAATGATAATCCGTTAAGGTTCGTAATCAATTGAAATCATACATGAATAAATAAATAAATATTATGGGACATTGTTAAGTTTGACTTAGTTACATTTTGTTGTGTGATAATATTTTACATATTTACTATTAATCTTAGGTGTTATAGGTAGTTTTTGTCCTATTTTAGTAAATTTAATTTCCATTCCCATAGGAATAAGAAGGATAATTTGAGAAGGTGAAATGAACAACTATTTATTGTTTTATTTATTGTAATATTTTTGTCATTTCAATTGGTATCATGAAGTTAAATTTTTTATTACACCAAAGTTGTTTCTTTGTCATTCTGAATAATATATCCACCCTAACATTGCTATCAAACCTATAGGTTTAATTTTCAAAATATTCCATTCTTCTCTCCATTATTCTAGCCATATGGCTTGCATATTTTTTTCCCATTTAATATCTATTTTTTTTACTATGTATAGGTAGTGTATCGCTTGTTTGAGGTAGCATATTGATTTTTTGATGATTTAGCTTGAATAAAGGGCATTTTTCTTCATGTCAGCCCTAGTTTAGTGTTACATATATGAGAAGGGTGTATTGAAATAATGGACTATGTAATACTATAAATAAAGTTGTTTTATGTGTTCAAACTTTGACTTGGTTACTATTAGTAGAGTAAATATGTTCTAGTTTATTTATCAATTGATATTTATCTCTTGATTGGATGCATTTTCTCCATGTAAGGTGAAATTATTTGATGTCTTTGATGTTTTGACTATTGTTATCATCTCTTTGACCTAAATTTTCTCAATAAAGGTTGTGAGGCACTATTTTTGTGTAAATTTATACTATTTATGACCAAATCTTATCATTCTAAAGCTTATTTGATAGTGAAAGCATATATTATTTTTTATTTGGCTTATTGGGAGTCCAAAGTAGGAAGTGAGAACTTCAAAATTCATTCTTTTCTTCCTATAAGGGTGTGGTATATATTTTGGAGTATATTTGGCCAATTTTATCATCTTTTATAAATTGACAAAGGAGATAAGATAAGTCAATTTAATTAAAAAAATTCCTTCATAAGTCAAGAAAAGTCTTTTGTAATATAAGTCCAGATAAGTCAATATTTGAATAGAGATAAATACAATAACATTTTTTTCCAGTAATTTTCATTAATAGTGATTTTAAAAAGCTACTATAAAGCATAATTTGATTTAAAAAACTCAAATTATGATAATAAGAAAGAAATAAGGAGAGCTACTCTTTTACCCACTCGCTTCTACTAAAAAATGTTAATCTAGATATCAATAAAATTTGAGTATATCATCAATTATGAGGTTTTCTTATTAAGATAATGTTAATGATATGGTAAATGTTTGTAATGTGTCACCTAAGTACCATGTACCACTTTACTCTCATGTTCCTTAACACTTCTTTTATCTACTATCAAGTATAGATAAAGGGTTAGCTTCTTCCATGTATTGATGGTTATATAGGAAGGGATAGTACATAGAGAGGTTTGGTATGTATTTCTATAAACGTATAGAAAATGGGATAATCTGGATTGATAAAAAACAAATTTAGTGGTTTCCCAAACTCAAAACTAAAAACTCAAATAATTCATTCAATCAAATCAATCGTTAGCAAAACATTAAATGGAAAATACAACTACTTTTAATGGTCTCAACAATTGGAGACATGATCATATTAAATGATCTATGGTTTGATATTATTGATGGAGATACATAGCCAACATGGAATTGAAAATATATTTAGACATAGAGGGAGGAAAAATATAAATCATTTGCCTTGATGAGGACATGAATTAACGTAGTTATATTTAAACATATTTAGAATTGCATTACTACATGGGAAACATTTAAAAAATTAAAATAACTATATGATTCCCACTTAGAGTTGGAACACATTCAGTTTTAGCTAAAGTTTTTGAACCTTGAGTTGAAAGATGGTGATGTGATGAGACTGGGTTTAGAAACATGTGCAATATAATGACATGAATGCCACTAGTGCCAAAATTTACATCTATATGACCATATAAATAAAATACCTTCTTCCAAATTGTTAAACCTACTTGGATTCTCTAGAAGAAAGCAATTAGTTGAATACTCTTATATTTTATCAATTGGTTGAAAAGATTCCAGAAATATAAAATACCTTTGGAATAAAAACTAAGTCCATAGGATAAAGTGTGGTATGTAAAGAGAAATTATTCCAAAGCATCGAATAAGTCATATATTCCAAAAAGGAATGAAATAATAAGTACAATATTAAAAACAAGGGAAAAGGTAGCAGGAGTGAAAATCAAGGTGGTCAAAATAAAAATTAAAATGATAAACAAAACCTCTATTATGAATGGTGTGATATAAAAATAATATATGAGACTCATAAATTCATAATACAATCAAAGATAATGAAGTAATATCATGAGAATAAAGAGGAAAAATAAAATAAA
>JARHVA010002469.1:937500-1025000 GCA_037957365.1 Torreya grandis | reverse complement strand
GATTAATTTTGATATTCTAAAAGATGTCAAACACATATATGTATATATCAAATTACATTCACATAGACATTAATTTTAAGACACGGTAAAGAGTCATTTGATTTTAAAAGGAAAGTAGATCTGATGGTCAGCATTAAAACATACAACTTGATCTAATGGACCAAGGTAGCTTGACAATGTCAATGGGTCCTAGTAGATATAAGAGGTTCGTGTTCAATTGATCATTAATATCTAATGTTGTATATATGGTCCAAAATTCATTGAATCCAAAAAGTTAATGAATCAACGACAAGTTTCTCAATCGCTTTGAGCTGGCAAAAAATCATCAAGTTGCAGGCATTCATACAAGAAAGATCAACGAAGTGATTAGAGTTTAAAAAGTTAAGGATGTGAGTTAGATACCAATAACTAGTAAATAAATGGGAGCTTGGGACATTTTTTGATGAAAGTTAAAGAAGCTTTTGGACCTAGGTAAGGCAAATACAAAAGATTCAAGCTTGAAGGTAGTTCATCATTGAACCTGTAGGACTAGACATTATCAATGAAACTCTATAATGGTAAAATAGGTCCCTTAAAAGGCTTATTATAGACCCATGATTTCCAAATATTGTTGAAAAAGGGTACCAAGGTTGAGTGGGCTATGCATATATATGTTAGCCATGGGAAACCAATAAATGGATTGGTTTGCAAACTATAGTTGATCTAGGTCCAGTTTCCCAAATAAGGGTAGATATGTGATTAATAAAAGAGGTTTATCATTTTCCAAAAAAATTACATCCTCAACAAATAGGTACATCCAACCATTCAAAATAAACCAATCAAGACTCTTTTCAATTCTAAGGCATGAGAAGTTGGTCCTTATCAGTAAATCAGGTGAAAATGGCATGGAATCCCAAGATAAAGACCTAGTAGTTGAATAAGGATCATGAAGCATTAAATTATTTTGAAAATCCTTTTGAAATTGTGCCTTTTTTATAAGATCATGAGTCAGCATCCTCGAGAATGTTAATCCATTGAGAGCAGTTGGACCTCATTCAATGTTTTCTTTCAGTATACAGTTCCTTCTCTCTCCTTTTTTCTATAAATACAAGCTTCTAAGCCTTGAAAATGACTTGAAAATCCATCTCTTGGGCATGACTAGACTCTGTCCATATTTAATCTTTGTAACATCTTAAGAAAAATAAATGAATTTTTTCATATCTTATTATTATGGTATGGTGTGTTAATGTCAGATTGATTTTCATATGTGGTAGAAATCTATCCCTTGTCAAATTTTGATCTCACCTATCTACTAGATTATCTTGTTGTGTAAGTCATTTTAGTGTTTAATGTCATTTAAATAGAGTAAGCAAGTGGATAATGTGACTGATTAGTGCCTTAAATCATGCCTCTCCATCACTTCTCTTGGGTTTTGATCATTTGGTCAACCTCTGTATGAAATACCAATGCATAAAAAACCATTTGGAGTTATATATCCAATCTCATTAATGTTTTTAGGAGTTGAAATAGACTGGATGAACAATCAAACTACTAGTGCATCACTTCCTTTACATGTTTTAATGTATTTTTACCCATTTTTATCTCCCTTTTCCCAATCAGAGTTTAGTTTAGGTGATATATATAGAATTAAACCAACCTTATCTAGAGGTTTGATCCATTATTAGGATACCCACAACCTAAGATCAATCTCATGTTGATCTAGATTTGAGCAAAGGACCTGAATAGTCCCCTTGCTCAGCTAGGGTGAAATCTAGAACATTAATAGTTTTGGCACACCCTATGGGACACATTGGAGCTTGTCTTGGTGAAATTGTAGTTACAATAGTGTTCTTCATGAAGAATTCGGTTATTCTAAGCTCAAGAAATTGATTTTAAAAGTTTAGGAAGTTTCTCATTAAGTTCATTTTCATTGCACTATCCTTATGTTGTTTTCATGGCTATGTATAAATAAAATCCCTATGTTATACCTCCTTATTACCCATATGTTGGATCATACCAGCCTTTTCATCATCCATATGAGACTTGTTATGATCCCAATTAGGTTTACCAAGAATTTTATTAGATCCATGATAAGCCTCATCAAGTTTCTCGTGATCCTTATTATCAAGAGGATGACTCTTACCTTCATTATGAACCATATCAATCTCAAGACTAGATTTCACCTTTCCCATTTTGATATGATGTTGCATATGAGCATTCTTTTTTACAATAACCTATGGATGAGATAGAGCTCAAACTCCTAGCATATGCAAGAAAAGTATTATCAGATTCTCAGTATGAAGAAGTGAATGAACAGTTTCAAAATGTGTTTAATGATATAGAAGAGAGGCATGAGTTTTGGACTTTTGTATTAGAGAAAGTAGAGTTTTATGAGAATTATAAAAGTGAATTGAACTAGTTATCTAAAGAACTTTCTTGTATTCTTTACCAATCTTCTTGTGTTCTTTATTCTCATAAAGTTCTTAACCATGTTCAGTGTGAGCCAATGGAGATTCCTAATTAGAGTCAAGAACCTATTAAATAATTTATTCATATGCCAATTCAAGAGCATATTTAAGGGTCTAAACCTTCTTATAGTCCCCTTTTTTCACCACTTATCCCTCAATCTCATGTTGTTCATGAGGACAAAAAGGTTTCAAACCTTGATGAAGTAATGGACAAGTGAAAAGAGAAAAATGTATAAGTTTCAAAAAGTATCTCTTTCCCTCCTCTTCAAGATTCCATAAATGATTCCATTTCCCTCAAGATCCTAAATTCTGATCATGATCATGACTATGGAAAATGCTAAATTATTCATCTTCTCAACTAGGGTCTCATTATGGAATATTCATATCTCTATAAAATATGAATAACTTTTAATGTGAAAATCACTATCTAGGAGGGTGTAATACTCTCCTCTAAATTGATTCTATATAAATATTATGCATGGTTGAAATAACTAAATCTACACTATGCTACTAAAAATGTGTATAATTAACTATACTAGTGCAAAGGGGTGTTTGGTAAAGAATAAGGCTTAGTAAAATCATAGAGTATAGTTGATTAACATGTGTTCAAATTAAACTATTTTGTCTTTTGTATAATCTTTTTTATGTATTCAACCTATGTTATAATATGGATATATGACATAATGTGAAGATTCACTCCTTTTAAGCACATCAAAAGGATAGAATGTGAAGAGACAGCACTGAGTAAAACTCCATATATAACACTTAGTTTTTATTGTATATGGTTTTGATGTGATAAATATTAATACATACTATTCTAAAATGGTTTTCATATGTACTTTTATCATTGTTTTATGTAGAGTGAGTATTTATTTACCTTAATCTATTAATTACATAAGTATATGATGACTATTAAGATTCTAATAACTCAATGTTACATTGTGCATCAATATGTTTGAATTTATTAATGAATATGTTTAGTCCCAATATGGTATCAACTATATCCCTATGTTATTTATGTGTAAGGTATCCCTGAATTAACATTTTATGAAAGGTTTCTAGGAACCTCTGCTAATAATGGTGTGGTGAGCATGGAAGTTTATTGAAACATGTTGAGATAGTTTTTAGGACAAATAGACATAGATAGATGGATCAATGTAAGAATTCAAAATTTTACCAAAGAAGAAGCAAGAAGAATAGGTGAAAATATGAAGGAAATTATTGAGGAACGTATCTATGGTGAAATATATGAAATATTTTAGTGAAAATTTCTTGATTTATTATCTTCTTGTCTATCTATATTAGAGTACTATAGTTTCCAATTGTGGAGGATATAACTAATAACTTGGTTGAGGTAAAAGATAGAAAACTTGCTAAACTTGGATATTAATTGGACTTGTGTAGTAGATTATTGGATAAAGACTAAATTGTTGGGTATATTATTGAATTTTATGTACAAGGCTACTTATCATTTGAAGATATATATGTTTATTTTTTTAAATGAATCCATAGAAAGTTCCTTTAGTGACTACCTACTATGAATAAGATGTTAGTTGTGGAAAAGGCCATGATGCCCACTCCTACCAACATGGTTTAGTCACTTTAGGAGCTATGGTTATGCATGCAATGTAGGAGTGAATGACTCAGAGTTGAAAATAGAAGCTTGAACCTAAACCCATAATATGGAGGATGAAACTGTCTGAAGTGAAAATAATATTCTAGGATTAGAAATAGAAATATGATAATAGAGAAGATGGAACAAATAGAATAATCTAGACTTATGTATGAATAATAATAAGGTATAAGATATTAGTAAAAGTTGAGCCCAGTGAGAAGCTTCATAAGTTACAAGAAGTATGATATATGTAGAGAAGGAATGAAAAGGGCCCAAAGAGGAAGAAGACATAGTTACAAGTAGCAACGAGATGGAGTAGAGTAAATAAGAAAACAAAAGTAGAATAAAAGTAGAGGAGTTGAAATATATAAGTAGTTCATAGTTAAGAGGAAAAGTGATTAGAATAATGAAATAATATTCATGACAAGAGATTATGTAGAAGTGATGAAGTATGATAGGTTTAAAATCACATTTAGAAGAAATTAAGGATAAAGATCATTCATTTATTGAGTACATAGCCCAAATTTTTTATAGTTAAAACACTAAGTGAAAAATAAGGAATGGGAGGAAGTTGGTTTGATTCATTAAAAAATAAGTTTGTAAAACTTAGTGAAAAGACAAGCAAGTCCTTAGATAATAAGATGTTAGAAGAGGTTGTATTTAATTTTAAAAATAGTTTTAAAATAATAATAAGAATTATACATAAGCCTATAGTCATAGTGACTAGTACACACCAACCTACAATCATAGTCATAAGTGCATATCAATAAGTTTTATCCCTTATAATTAACCTAAATATGCATTAAATTCTAGGAGTGTTTTTTGTGTTGACACCATTTCATGGGTCTAAGGACCCTGAGCAATATCTATTAACCTAAGACATGAAATGGAAAGGTAGGGGAATAATTGTCGATGATGTAAAGAAGTGAGAGCTTGTAGGATATTTATCAAGTCAAACTTTGGAATTATTCTAAAAGAGATGTTAATATTATAGATCTGTATTAAGTTAAATCATAGTTAGTGGTAGAATTCAAGATGAAGAAGTGCACAATATAGACTATAAAGGACCTGAAAGAGAACATCCATTATAATAGAGAATATATGTTGGACTGTGACCATAGATTATTAAATGTGATGAATAAATTTTATTTTTTCATGGAGGATAAGTTTAAATATGCATGGTTCATAGATAGATTGTGATAAATAATTAGATTTAATATTATGCAGTCTCCATTTATAATAAAGGATGGTGCTTGACGTATTGCATTGAGAGTAGAATAAATTTAAGATGATGGAGAGATATAGTGAGTGGGTCAAAATTAGAAGTGAAGATAAATGTTTTCATTATGAGGATTGATGAGATGCATGAAAGTGATAAACCTAAAATTACTTTATGGTTCATAGAGTGTGGACGAAAGGGAAATTATAGGTGTTTTACTATTTTTGGGAATCTAGTTTTTAGATCCTAAATAATAAGGGTCTATAATGATAGGAAAAAACTAATTTAATAGGGATAAATATAAATTTTTAACTAATAATTATACAAGATAAAAATAAATTATCTTAGTTAGATTCGAGCTGAAATAGAAGATTCTAAGTTTAGAATTTGAGGAGCAAGGTAGGGACAGTGTCAAAAATATGGTTTTAGATTTTGTTTTTTGACTAGATGAAAAAATTGAAAATAGGACACCCTAGTGTCTAGTGCTATAGTCCTTCCTAGCGTTGTCATCATAAGGCAAAAAAGCATTCGAGGTTTTGTTTGCCTACTCAATATGACCTTGTGTACCAAATTTTAGGTCCTTAGAATCATTAGAGCTCGCTCTAGGTATATTTGAATCTTTAGTACATGTATTCATCTACACACATAGAAACAAAAAATAGATCAAAAAAAGGGGAAAAACTAGGTAAGGGGAAGAATGATTGCATAATCAAGAACCCCTATTATTCTAATTATTTCCTAGATTAACCCTCAAGCTAGGGTCTCAGATCTGATGTAGTTTTCCCTTAGGGAACGTGCATAATCAATGCACATGATAGATGAAAGAATGAATTTGGCCTAAGCTCTTCCTTGATCAAGCATGCAAGTATATGTGTGATGCAAAGAAACTGAGCTATACTATTGACTAATTTTTATTATGTCTAATGTGCCAAAGTAGTAAGTGATATATATATATATATATATATATATATATATATATAATGCCTTGTGTATTCCATTATATAAGAGACTCATCATTTTTAATTTAGGAGTTTTATTCCCATTTGGATGACATTATAAAACTTATGAATGAAGCAAAGAAAAGGGGTAAGAATCATTTTATGGGAGAAATTGACCATTAGAATTAAAGGTGCACTTGGATAAAAGCACTAAAAATTGGGCACCCTAGGTTTTAGCACTGTAGTCCTATTTGGGCATTGTTGTTCAAAGGGTCTGAGACCTAGGGGAATGGAATAAGCCTAGAAAGAGTGACATGGGGTTGTAAGGGTTAATTTTAAGAGGTTATGAATGATTGGGAATGGTCAAATAGGTGTCTAGGGTATAAAACAAAACCAAAGCAAATCAAAATAAAAAGACATGACTAGATGCAAATAAGACTCATATTATCTTATTAGAGTCTCATATGAAAGTAATATGAAAAGACATGATATGTGTGGTTTCTTGACCAATTTAGGGCGTATACATTTGCCCTTTTTTAATCTAGTGATGCAATGAAATGAAGTACTAGAGTAAAAGAAAGAAAGAAGATGTGTAGCTAAACTTACCTATATGGAGATAAGTGTACTAAAAAAAGGATCCAACTTCCTAGCCAAAGAAGTGGATGGAGAATTGAATAGTGATTCAAGAAAGAAGGAATCTCTGTAATAGATGGCCCCTATACTAAATCTAAATAATGCCTAGAGAAAGAAGGAATCATTGTAATAGAGACCCCCTATACTAAATCTGAATAGTTCTTGGTGAAAGAAGGAATCTTTGTAATAGATACCCCTATATTGAATCTAAATAGTACCCGAAGAAAGAAGCAATCACGATAATAGATGCCTCTTGTACTGAATCCAAATAGTGCATAGAGAAAGAAGGAATCCTTGTAATATATGCCCCATGTAATGAATCTATATAGTGCCTAGAGAAAGAAGGAATCCCTGTAATAGATGCCCCTATACTGAATCTAAAGCATGCCTAGAAAAAGAAGGAATACCTATAATAGATGCCCCCTATAATGAATCTAAATGAGAAATGAGAAATGCTTAGAGGCCTAAAACTAATGTCTATCCTCTATCCTACATAAACTCATGTAATTTGGAATGTGTATATAGAATATGTATGTTATGATGAAAAAGATCTATCATGCCTCTACTCTAAATAATATGAACTATAAATGAGAAGTGCTCAGAGGTCCAAAACCAATGTTTTCCTTCTATCCCACACAAACTCTTAGGTCTGAGTAATGATATGGACCAACCACTATAGATGATCATACGGTCTAACTTGGTGACAACTTGGGTATGCCTAGGTGTGATCTAAAATTTTTGGTAAATGTGTAAAAACAAAATGGCCTATCTTTCCATTTCAATTTGTATAATCCTAGATGATAAAGAACATGATCATCTATGTCATGTACCCAAATCTAGTATCTAAGTCTAAGTATCTATCGACGGCACTATGAATCCATATAATTTGAACTAATGTATTTGAATAGTTTATATATCTATAAACTGATGATATATCCCTTTGTGTATCTGAGTGATGCTGAGTGACCCACATAAACTAAATCATTGTATAATATTTACCAATATATATTGATTAATGCTTATAATTTGGATTTTGGAGGTGTAAAAACCATGTTGAGTGACCCATGTAGTATGAATCATTGTATGTTTCAACCGATCTGAGATGAATTTGATAATTTGACTGAGGGATAATAGGTAAATTGTAGAGATAGTAGGAATGATGCCCCCTTTTGGGGAGAGGGATGAGTTCTGTGATAGAGGATGTTAGGCCAAAAATGAAGACTAGTGGTGTATGAATATGAACAAGGTTGGTATAGTTTGAATTGCTTGAAAAGTTTGTATAACTAGTATTGAAAGGTGTCTTTTATTGGTTAGGATTAAAGTGTGTATCTAGGTATAGTAGAGATGTATAAATGTCTATGCCATGGTAGGCAAATGAGGTGGTAGTAGACTAAATGGATTGCAAAGTTGATTGATTGAATAAGATAGGTTAATTCAATGCTTTGAATGAATGTTTTGATTAATAGGTACCAATTTATATGTTGAAGTACAAAAGAGGTATAGGGATGTGTGTATTCCATAGTAGGAAAATGATGTAGTGATAGATCAAAGGTTGTGTGATGTTGAAGGTATCATTATCATGATTTTATTGAATCAAATGGTTTGTAAAATGGAGCTATTAGGTTCTAGTTATGGGGAAAATTGTATTATGCTTTTTGAATAAAAAGTTAGTTGATATAGGAATTTTGATTGATTTTGGGTTCATTTGTGAAGTGACTAGTTTGAGATATTGGATCTTTGGAGTGAAAAATGCCTACAATATGAGCACCTTCTTTGACTCGATTTGGGAAGTTTTCAATCCAAATTCAGGTTGGTAGAGAGATTAGCTTGGTGAGTAAGCTTAACACTTAATTCCTACCTATTTAAAAGCCTATTTTGGA
The DNA here is from genome assembly GCA_037957365.1 of Torreya grandis. Taxonomy (NCBI): domain Eukaryota; kingdom Viridiplantae; phylum Streptophyta; class Pinopsida; order Cupressales; family Taxaceae; genus Torreya; species Torreya grandis. The sequence goes on along the minus strand of JARHVA010002469.1, from coordinate 1,016,268 downwards.
TATTTTTTAGTCATTTTAAGTAGTTTAGGAAAGTTTTTATTAGTTTTAGTGATCCTCTCCTAGATTTAGTGCTATTATCAAGGATGTAGCAATTTTATCCAAGTTCCAACACTATAGTCCAGTGCTAGTGTCCATTTACAGTGCTATTATCTACGATGGATGGGTTTTTTCAATTTATGAGTTGTTCCTACTTTTATACCTCATAGTTATTTTTCCTAGCTTAGTTTTCTAACATATAGTCTATTTTCTAGTATTTTCAAGGTGAGGTATAGATGTAGGAGTTCCATAGAGGTCAGATGATGAAGAAATTGAAGATGCTACCATTGTCTATTTATGAGCATGTTGTTATGGATAGGGCAGGGTTGGGTCATGTATTTGACTTGGGCATGACGTAGTGGGATAGGTACTTTATTATTTCCTTATGCAAGAGGTGGAATGTTGATACCTACACATTATGGCTTCCTACTGGAGATATCACTATTACTCTGGAGGATGTATACCACATTTTGCATTTGTTTATTAGTGGGAAATGGGTGACACTACATGATGTCATGGGTTTTGATGCAATTGATCATGCATCCTTCTATTTTATTAGTGTGCCTTTAGGTGTGCATCAAAGAGGTAATGATAGTGATGTATTACTATTAGTTATTGTGTAGTCGAGTGTTCCATGTTTGTGGAAGTGGTTAGTTATATCATTGGCTTCTTTTGTTGTAGTGGATGGAAATGAAGTGTATATTACTTATAAGATGCATAGGGTGGTTCATAGCATTGAGATGTATGGTATTTCGTTCTTTTGGGGTAGAACTATGATTTCCCATTTATATAGATATTTATATAGATTTGCGCATGAGGCATTTAGTGGTGGTGTGAGGGTGGCCACTTTATTACATTTATAGGACTATGAGTACATAGTAGTTGTGAGACTGATTGGGTTGTTGAGGGTGAGTTCGGCATATCCACATCTATTTAGTGAGTGAAGGATAAGTGATTTGGCTATTTTATCTCTTAGAATATATCACTATAGGAGGATGTTGGATATATTGGTGGCCTGAGATATCATATGGAGGCCCTAAAGAGGATTCTTTGGATGCTCTAAGGATGGAGTAGTTATAGTACATGAGGGTCAATTGTTGGTTACATGATCATTGGGATGGAGTATATGAGCACTTTTAGTATGAGTTCATGACTAGGTATTTTGGAGTTCTATAAGATGTTCCTCCTGTAGCATGGGTATGGTTGAGGAGTACACAAGAACCAACAAGAGTAGGATCTCGTATGAGACCTACTGAGGCTGAGTTGGCATCATTACCTTTGGATGTGTGAGATGCATTAATAGATATTTTTGATGTAGATGACATGGGATGCACTGAGGGATATACTACATGGTGGGCTAGGCATCAGTGGGCTTCATTATATCCTATGGATGGAGTGGATGTTCCTTCATATGAGGAGCTTGAGATGATATATATGATGGGAGGTAATCAATGATTTTATTTGAATGTACCTATGTTTTTTCTTTAATTTTTGAGTTGAAAGTATATATCTAATGTAGTGTTGTAATTCTTATTTGTGCAGGTGGTGTGGGAGGTGTAGAGGATGAGGTACCTACTTGGATAGGGAGGGGAGATGATGAGTTCTAGGAGACTATCATTGAGTTGACACTCTAAGATCTTATGTGGTATGTTCCTGGTGATGTAGTGGAGGAGGTTTTGATAGAGAGGGTGATGGTTACAATTGGCACATATGCTCATTTGTTTGATAGGGCTATTATAGCTATAATAGCATATGTTAGGGTAGAGAGAGAGATATATATATATATATATATATATATATATAGAGAGAGAGAGAGAGAGAGATGAGCTTATAGTTGAGTTGGATAGGAATAGTATGCCTCCACCTAACTGTGGCATGGTGAGCATGAAGATTATGGATGACTATATAGATCTTCAGTGGTGATATGTAAACTTGAGTGAGGAATATGGTTGGCTATTGGAGAAGCATAGTTGATGCAAGAGGCACTCGGGAGCTCAAGGATGTTCAGGGTCATCAAGTACTAGATAGGATTATGGGACTAGCACTGGAGGAGAGAGTGAGACTGAGAGTGAAGGCATGATGCCCATTTATGATTGATTATATCTGATATAGTGTATATGTATTTGAAAACTTGAATATATATATGTGTGTGTGTGTGTGTGTGTGTGTGTGTGTGTGTGTGTGTGTGTGTGTGTGTGTGTGTGTGTGTGTGTGTGTGTGTCTGTGTGTGTGTGTGTGTGTGTGTTAGTTTGATTTTAGTTTTACTCATATTCATGTTATGGATTCTGGAATATGTTGGTATATTGATTGTAAGTGGTTGATTTATAAATAGTTGATTTGGTATTGATTTTGAATTTACATGTGCTTGGTAAAATAATATATGGGATATGTGGTTTAATTTTTTTGATATGTTTGGCAGTGTTATTTAGGTTTAATTTGTGATTATATGTAAGCAAAAATTTGTTGGTTTTTGTAATTTGTAAAATGTTTGGATAAACTGAGCTGCGTCTAACATTTGGAAATTGTTTGGATAAGTTGATTGGGTTTAATATTTGGAAAATGTTTGGATAGACTAAGTTAGTATGATCTAGATTTTGATAGGCTGGTATTTGGATAGGATAATTGTTGGGAATTAAGAATGTTAGTTATTAGTAGGGGGATGTAAGATATCACTATGTATGTATTACTTCCCCAAAAGTGGCTCAAGAATACAAAGGGTAGCTAGACCTTTGGCTCCATCATTTCCCTACTAAGTTAGGCTGACAAACTAAAACTAGTATGACTATACATTGTATTATTTTGAGTTTTATCACTATCTAAACCCTGTCAACCAACTGAACAAGTTCCTATACTACTCATGCTATGTAGGAATATGCTTTGGATCTAATATTGTCTATTCTATACTAACTATTGTTATGTGTGAAAATTATACAAAATTTAACTTGATGGTTTGTGTAGCTAAAGTTAAATGTTTTGGAGGATCTCATCTATTTACAATCATAGTGGATTGTTACATGAAATAACACCATGTAGCCTTTGTTATGATGCATATGACTGAAAAATAGATCAATATGGAACTATAACATGTGATGGGGGTTCATCTAATCTTAACCATAGTAGGTTACTACATGAGATAGGATCCTAAAACTCTACTTGTAGTGAATATTTCTCATGAGTGGTATTCTATTATTGGGCATGTTACTCTATTGGATATGTATATGGAACTATGTTATGTATTTCATGGACTATGTTGTTATATGTAGGTTGTTTTTATTGTACTAGTTTCCAAACCTTTTGAGTAGTTGGAATAGGAGATATCCTATGAGATTCTATCTTAAAGCCTACATTACACTCATGATGAGTGATCAATGGTTCCTATAAAGGAATGTCTTGGGATGATTCAGTCATGGAGGAATGAGGTCTAAGGTTCCATAATTGAGGAGATTTATATGCCCCATATGTGAATGTTATGATACCGTTATCAACACATTTAGTAATGCAATCTTTGAGTCCAAAATAGTCATTATCTTTGTGTCCACAGATATGATGATAGTTTCAAAAAGGCTGATGTGGATCTCATCAGTGAATAGAAGGTAATGTGATTAACCTCCTATCTAGTAGTGCTAATAAAATGAAAAATGGACTATCCTGCTCTGAATCAAACTATAGTGGTGCTTTATTATTTTTCTCTGTAGTACATAATGTAGGTTGTGCTCTAGAAATTAGGTCTTTGTTCTTAGCTAGTTTCTTTTATGGTTGTGGTCTCCTATCTTGTCTAGGACATGGTAGATGTTGAGTGCTAAGAGCTATATTTGAAGATGTTTTTTGTGAAATCAAGAGTGTTCTGGTCAACTAAATATACCTTATTCAATCCCAATTTCTTTTCTAAAGATAGAAATATATAACACAAACATATGAAACAAGACTTTGTATGATATAGTAGATATTTGAGGAGAGGTTGGCAAAGCCCTTTAATAAATATATGTTGAATCTGTAGATCTGTTGGTTTATATATCAATATTAACATGTGAGTCTTGAATCTTAAGATATACTCACTAACTGGCTCTAAATAATTATGACGTAGTGTGGCAATTTTCTCATATGTAACATGAGGGCCCATGTTTATGATGTAATATCTAAGAAATGCCTCCTCTAAGTCATCATATATGTGTAATGAACAAATGAGGAATAGATGAAAAAACTAATTCTATGTTTCCCCCACTAATGTCTATTAGAATAACTTGAGTAGAATTAGTAGACTCGCATGAGATGACAAAGCCTTCCAAAAGGCCTGAAGGTGTACAAATGGATCTCTAATTCCATCAAAGTGAGGTAATGATGGTATCTAGAAATGATTAGGTAATGAAGCTTTTATGAATGATTTCAAAACAAATTTACCATGTAGATCATTAGCATCCATCCAAGACTTATAAGCTTAGTTTTCCAAGGTAAGGAGATGTAATTGGTGTTGCAATTCACCAACTGCATGCATTAAAGAGATGATCTCCTAGGATGGTACATTAATATCCTAAAGTGGTTCATTTAATCATTGAATTTGATTGTTAATTTTTAGCCATGGGAAAGCTACATTTTGAAATTGGATCATAAAGAGGGGGTGCACTCACTTGAACCTTGGGAGTAATGGTAGCTTAGACCTTACTAGAGGGATGTGGTCTACCATTCTCTTTAGGTGAAGGGTGAGAACTGGGTGCTACCATAGTGAGGGGTGGCTTGAGGGATTCATTGGTATCTTTATGTTTTAGTGTGTCACATTTGGAATGCATAGAAGATGCAGTATTATTATTACATGTGCATCATTTGAAATAGAATCACTCATAAAAGTAAGATCCATACTTTGACATGTGGTTTTTTTAGAGAATAAGTGAGAGAAGATTTAGAAACATGAGATGCATATTATTCTTCACTATGTGCATAATTATCATCATCATTATCATAAATGTAATATTGTTCATAATCACTCTCATTTTCATAATCATTGGCATGCTCACTATCATATTCATTATCAGTTCCATCATTGTTAGGGAGAGGTGTAAGAGAAGAATTTAATTCCTTTATAATATGCAATAATTTATCATTTGAGATTGAAATATCATGTGCATCCATGTTATCGATGGATGAAAGACATGCATTATTTTTATGTGAAATATGAGAAATAAGAGTAAGAGAGTTATTTTTATTCTATTGCATTTATATTTTTGTATTTTGAACATAGTAGTAGTAGTAGAGAGAGAGAGAGAGAGAGAGAGAGAGAGAGAGAGAGAGAGAGAGAGAGAGAGAGAGAGAGAGAGAGAGAGAGAGAGAGAGAGAGAGAGAGAGAGAGAGAGAGAGAGAGAGAGAGAGAGAGAGAGAGATTAGGTTCATATGGAAGAGAATTATCACCTATTAGAGGTTCATTTGAAAGTGCATGACTAATTTGTTCATTTGGTGCATTGTGCATATGAGAATGAGGTGAGAAGCATTTTTCCCATTTATCAAATTTATTTTATTTAGAAGAATTAATAAAAGAAATGGGATTTAGAAAAGAAGATTCATCTATTTGTGCTTCACCCTCATCATTATGTATATCATCATATCCTTCATTACAATAATAGTCATTATCTTCACTATAAATGAAATCATTTTCTATGTTATTAGCTAATGTACAAATTTATCCAATCATTGTCATAATTATAAGAAAATTTTATAAATTTATCTATGGGATGAGAAGGAAGAAGTTCCTTAGTGGCCATTTTATTTCTTTCACCAAAAATAATATGAAAAATTACTATTAAGCAAATAAATGCAATAATAATTACTAACATGGAAATTTTGAAAATACTTGTGACTATCTAAACAATTTGCAAAAATTGCAAGGATGAATGGTTTGAAGGTGGAGGACCTAGTTTAGGAATCTAGGGTTTTGGGCTAGAGTTATAGAATTTTTTAAAATTATGGCTATAATTAAAATTCTAAAAATAATTTGAATAAGATAATTACACAAAAATTGATTAAAAAATCAGAAATTTGAAATTGAATTTTTACACAAAATAACTACTAATTTAGAAATTTTGAAATTATTTTTGGCACACTAAACAATTTTTAAATTTTTTGAAATTAATTTCTAAAATTTGTAATGGAGGGAAACTTGGGGTTTAAAGACCTAGTTTAGAAATTTAGGGATTTGAGCTAAGGTTTTATAATTTTTGAAAATTATGGCTATAATTTAAATTCTAAAAATATTTTTGAATGGAATAATTGCATAAAATTAGTGAAAAAAAAAGAAATTTGTAAAGTAATTTTTGCACAAAATATGAAGGAAAAACCTTAAGGGTACCTAGGGTTTTTAATTTGTTCGAAGTAAGTCTAATTCACCAAATATTTTATTATTTTTGGGAATCTATATTTTAGATCCTAAATAATAAGGGTCCAGAATGATAAGAAAAATCTAATTTAATACGGACAAATATAGATTTTTAACTGATAATTATATAAGACAAAAATAAATCAACTTATCTAGATTCGAGTTGAAATAAAAGATTTTGAGTTTGGAATTTGAGGAGTAGAGTAGGGACAGTGTCAAAAATCTAGCTCTAACTTCTATTTTTTGACTAGACAACAATGATAGAAATAGGACACCCTAGTGTCTAGAACTATATTCCTTCCAATATTATTTTCCTAAGGCAAAAAACCATTTTGGGTTTTGTTTTCCTACTCAATATGACCATATGTACCAAATTTTAGGGCCTGGGAGTCACCAAAGCTCATTATAGGTCTATTTCAATCTTTCGTACCTATATTCATCTACACACATGGAAATAAAAAATAGATCAAAAGAAAAAGGGGGAAAAACTAAGTTATGGAATGAATGATCACACAATCAAGAACCCCTATTATTTTGGTTATTTCATAAATTAACCATCAAGCTAGGGTCTTAAATCTAATGTAGTTCTCCCTTAGGGAAAATGCATAATCAACATGCACACTAGATTTAATAATTAATTTTACCTAGGCCCTTCCTTGATTAGGCATGCAAGTCTATGTGTGATGCAAAGAAGATGGGCTATAATATTGATTAAGTTTTATTTTGTCTAATATTAGTAAGTGCTAGATATAAAATGCCTTGTGTAGTGTTTTATACAAGTGACTCATTATTTTAAATTTGGGAGATTATTTGCATTTAGCCTACAATAGAAAACTTAGAAGTGAAGCAAATAAAATGGGTAATAATCATCTTGTAGGAGAAACTAATCATTAGAATTAAATTTTCACTTGGATAATAGCACTAAAAATTGGACACCTTGGCTTTCATCATTGTAGTCCTATTTGGGTGTTATTGTCCACAGGGTCTGGGACCTAGGGTGATGGAATAAGCCTAGAAAGAGTGACCTAGGATAGTAAGTGTTAATTTTTTAAGGTTAAGAATGACTATGAATGGTCAAAAAGGTGTTTATGGTGTAAAATAATACCAAGGAAAATCAAAACAAAAAAGACATGGCTAGATGTGAATAAGACTCATATTCTCCAATCAAAGTCTCCTATGACAAGAATGTGAAAAGACATGATATGTGTGGTTTATTTAAAAATTTAGGGTATATAAAATAGGAATGATTATCCTAATCTCAAATAATAATTAGGTGAATCATGTATAATAATAGGGCATGTATGTGTAAAATGTCATATAATACAATACTACATACAAAAGTCTTAGAGTTTGTACTATATTTTTTGTAAGTTGACCAACCATGATGAAAATATTTATCTATCCTTGTAGGAATAAAAGGAATATATTAGTATGAATGTCATTGTAGTAAAAGGGTAGAAATTACACACTACAAAAGAAGGACTCCTAGGCCTAGAGGTATAAATGTTGAGTGGGACACAATGTAGTCCCACATGGATATTGTCCTTGCCTCAGCATCAATATCAAAGGTATAGCTACTTGGACACCATCATCACCATAATACCATTATAAATATCCATGAAATAATGTGAGACCATAAAATCAATAATCAAATTAGGCCCTTACATTACCGCAATATCAGTATGCTAAATAAAATGCACAAAAATAATAACAAAGAGGATTTATTAGACATCAGTCACATGATTTGGGTTATAAACAAAACTGGGAGGCTATATAGGAGGTTATAAAGGGGGATATTAAGGATAAAATCAATGTGGTTACAATAAATATAATCTAAAAACTCTCTATCCCATCTTATGTTATTTATATGGTGAGTATAATAATTTTACATGAAATTACCCTACTAATCCCTTAAGGTAAGTATGATGCAGGTATTTTAGAGTGGAAATGAAACATCAAATGGAAGATTACCTAGTATTGAATAACAAAAGTAAATAAAAACCAGTGTGCAATGTGAACATGATTAGTGTTTAAACTAAAGAAAATGTATTTATAGAAGTAGTTACTAGACATCAATGTGTAAAGTAATGACTACCTACATTATAAATTCTATAGGATTAGGGAATTATAAAGGTACAATCAATAAAATATCATGACCCTAAAATATATAATATCTCTATTTATCAATTTAGTTATGTACTCTGAGACATACAACAATAGAGTACATCAGAAGGAGTCACTAAATATATTAAAGCACAAACATATGGGAAAATTATATAGATTATGAAGTAGGAAGGTATTGTGATAGAGATCATATGTTTGTTAAAATTGATTAACATATTAAACAATGAAGATATCTCCCATGGTATTATAAATCTATTTCATAATCGGCTTGAGTGTAGATAAAGGAGATAGAAGCATATCAAAAAGGTGATTTGGTATGTTAAAACAAATAAACCATGGGATGTAGTATCATGAATGGACATTGAAATCAGAGGACATGAAATCCCTAAAGCATTATTTGACTTTGAGAATAATTTTAATATGATTCTTATATCTACATAGGAAGATAATGATCAACCACATTTGAGATACATCCCTATCACCCTCAGATTCATAGACTACAAGTAGATATAACTAATTATTTTCCTCAAAGATGTGGAGATTAGAGTGATAAAGCTAACTATATGATTGATTTTGAAGACATTGACATGATGACCATCAAGACCCATTACCCTATCTTAATTAGTAATAAATGGGCTTATGATGCTCAAATGACTATTAATACAATTTATAAATGACTAAAGGCTCAATAAGGAGATAAGATAGTTGTCATCCCTTTGAATAAATTAGAGTAAAACCCTTGCATGATTGTGAAGGAACAAGAGTCATTGTATGCCTTTGTTGACAATAGTTGGTTTAAATTTGGCATATATACATAAAAATTTTCACTGTGATTTACAAAGTATCATGTTTTGAATCAACAGTTGGAGTGACCACATATAACAAATCAACCATTTTAAAATTTATATTAACAAAATATCCATTGCCCCAGTTTCAACTTAAAGGTTTTACCACTCCATAAATTAAATATCCTACTAATCATAGGTGGATTTAATAAATAATATAAGTGTAACAATAATGTATCATACAAAACCTACTCTAGAGGTATGTTTACCTTAGGAAACATCATCTTACATAAGTAGTGATTTAGACACCCATATGTTAAACTGGGATAGGGTGATCATGAGATATGGCCTCTAAATATGGTGTTCACCACTATATGTCAATTAAATTAATGCATTATGATAGGGATATTAATCCATTCCCTTTAAGGTTAGAACATCATATGACAAAGGTAGATCAAAGATTAAGGGCACTCAACTATACATTGAAAGGAACTTTTGTGACTTAGTGGCTAGTACATGGAGATCTAAAGATACACTAGGAGGAAGCATGTGAATGTTTTCATGCACTAATTTAGCTAATAGATATTATGAAATCTTAATGGCCATTATTTCAATAAATCCAATGTTCTAAGGTACACATTAATCAATTTTTAGATATATGGTCTATGTAATATGTGTATCCAAGGTATTGGGTAAACATTTTCAATCACACACTATGTCACTACCAACTTCCTAGTACATGGATCAAGATTGAATAAGAGAGAATAAACATTGGGCATATGTGTAACATGACTTTATTCCAACCTTTGTGTTTGAGGATGATAATCTATTGGTGCATAATTCATTGCATAAACTAAAAACCTTTCTATGTTATGTTTGAGAGTAGAAGATTAGGGAGCTACTATTGGAGTTGTTGTTGCCAGAATCCAAATAATGCAAATGCAATGGAGACGTGATCACATGAGATGAAGCAAGTGCACACCACATAGATTCTAAAGTAATTTGAAATTATATAAGAAGATAAATTTCACAAGACAAAATGGAGAAAACCAAAATCTAATTAACATGAGATGGCCAAAGTGAATAATACATATAGGAGAGAGCGTAAGTAACTCCTCCACAAAAGGTGGTCAAGGCACCCAAGAATAGACTGTAATTCGTCCATGAAAAGTGGTGACAAGGTGATAAGAATAGAGAAGTAACTCCCATCAAGGGAGTTACTTATGACATTCTTATGACACCTATGACACATCTATGACACACATCTCCACATAAGCTAGCCTATCCCACAAATGTAGGAAAACTCCATGTATGCACAAAAAATATAATTTCCCTAGTTAAATAATAGGGAAAAATAAAAACCTACACTAATAGCTACAAAAAATTCATCATCACAATAGGAAGTAACTCATGATTTAAATCTAAAATTTCATAATTAAAAGGCTAGTCAACAAGAATAGAATATTATTAAGCCTTCTAATAGAATAATGATGAGCTAAAATAATATAGTGATAGTGACAGAGACCTGGATTTAGAAGGATTATTTGAATCATAATGAGAAGTCAAACCAACACTTGTCCAAAACACATATCAATTTTAAGAGGAAAGACTAAATAATATAAACATTTCAAATTAGGAAGCAGAGCAAACTCTGTGAGAGGTTCTACATAATAGATCAAATAAAGTCTATCAATAACAAATAAAAAAGATTGAATAAAACATTAGAACATAGTCGGTCCTTAAGCTTATGAGTATGGGAGTCTAATGGGGGCATGAAAAAATCTTATAGGTATTTTAGCTTCTACAAGACTATCAATATGTATTTCTAACCAAACTCTCAAAATTAAAATGTGTAAATCCATTGTTGGGACATGCACATAGAGTTGAAAAAATGTGTTAAACCTATTAAAATTCATATGAAGATTAAACCACAAAATGAAGATAAAAGGAAAGGGTAAATTGGATCACATGTAAGAATCAAAGATCATTTATCTAGTTGAAAATGTAGATTAGGTGGATCCCATAGTTATGAATCTAGAGAAGTTTGTGGATACTATCACATACTCAATGATTCCTACATCAATGATACATTTCTAAATCTATTCATAGATAAAGTCCTTGATTCAGTCGTAGATAATGAGGTCTACTCATTCACAGATGGATTTAATAGATACCATTATATTATGATTACATAAGAGGAACAAACTAAAATAGCCTCTACAATAGAATGGGGGTCATTCATAAATAAGGTAATGCCCTTTGGTCTAAAGAATATGCCAACTATTTTCTATAGGGCTATAGTAACTAAATTTAAAAACTCCATTCATGAATTTTTATAAATATATTTATGTGACTGGGTTGTCTTACCCTTATTTAAAGATCATTAGTTGAAACTATGATTAGTGCCAAAATGGTGTCAAGCTCTATGCATTACTTTGAATCTAAATAAGTGCTTCTTTTTCACACTTTTTTGTGTTATTATAGGCCATGTTGTATGTAGTGATTGAATTTTGATTGATCGAGATAATATTATAGTAATAGTAGGGATGCCACCCCTAATTATCTCTACAAAAGTGCATAGCTTTTTAGGTCATATGCGATATTATAGAAAATTAATAAAAGGATATACAACCATATCTATGCCAATGGAAAAACTACTACACAAAGATAAAAAGTTTGAGTGGATGTTATAATACAAAAATAAAATATATTGATCCCAAAAAAGGGTTAGTAACAACCCCTATTTTTTATTTTTCATGATTGGAAGAAGCCATTCCACATACATGTGGATGCTTCTAGTATTACAATATGGGTTGTCTTAGTGTAGCCATGGGATGGTGGGTTGGATCATCCAATATATTTTTCTAGTAGGAAGCTATAAATATTAGATAAGAAATATATGAATAATAAAATATAGGCCTTATCTATGGTCTTTGCATTAAAAACATTTTGACTTTATTTATTGGCTACATCATTTAAGCTTTGCACTAACCACCAAGAATTATGATACCTGATTAACAAGTCAATGTTAGGGGGATAGATATCTATGTGGATAATGTTGTTTCAATAATTTTAGTTATAAATTAATGTGAATTTAGGTCAAGAAAATGTGGAACCAGATCATCTAGGTAGGTTAAAAAATAGAGAATAACTAGAAGAAATAAAGGATGAGTCCTTAGATACACACTTGTTCAGGGCTGCTATGATCCCTGATAATCTTAAAGACATTGAAAACTTATTGGATCAAGGAAATTTCCCTATGTATTATGCTAAAAGTGATAAAAATAAAATGCTCACATGAGTCATTCCTTATAGTCTCATTAATGGTTTTTATATAAACTAAGAAAGAGTGATGTGTTGCGTAGAGTAGCATTAAAACATGAATTACCATTGCTTCTCCAAGAAATACATAAGGGAATTTTAGTGGGTGAATTTGTTGGTGAATCCACTATGATAAAAATCTTATAGATTGGTCTTTGGTGGTCAACCTTATTTTAGCATGCGCACAAGGTGGCCAAACATTACGATGTCTACAAGAGAATGTGAAAACCTAATCAGTGGGATGAGATGTCATTAATCCCAGTGCTCATGGAAAAACCATTTAATTAATGAGGAATTAAATTTTTAGGACCTATAAGTCCCCCAATCAAATGAAGTCAGGCACGATAAATTATCACTATGATGGATTACTTCACCAAGTGCGTAGATGTTGCCATGATACTAAGTTACAATGTGAAAGATACAACCAAATTCTTATATGAAAATATCATTACAATATTTAGATGCCAAATAAATGTGTTTAGTGATAAAGGAAATAAATTCATTAATAACACTATCAAGACACTCACTAAGGATTTTATGATCTCGCAGCATAAGAGTACAAAATTTCACCCACAAGCAAATGAGCAAGTTGAATCATCCAACAAAGTATTTTCTAAAATGTTATAAAATTTTGAAATATTTAAATGAATTATTGGGATGATCACATTCCTATGATTATTTGGGTGTATATAACAAATTACAAACATGTCATAGGTTTCACTCCCTTTCATCTCATTTATGTCCTTGAGACAGTGATGCCTATGGAGTACATTATTCCTAGTCTATGAATTACAATGGTTATAAGGCTAGGTGACCAATACACTTTAAAGAAAAGATTAATGGATTTTATTTAAATTTATTAAAATATATAAATGCCACAATATACATAATATATACACAGGCTAAGTGAGAAGGTATGGCATTATCACAACTTGCAATCTAAGCAATTTCATCCAAAATAAGCATTATTGTTGTATGATAGAAGATTTAAAGCATTCCCTAAAAAAATGTGCATTATATGGATGGGACCCTAAATTATTCATGAAGTCTCAAAATAGAGTACCATTATGTTAAAATATCTATAAGGAACCATATTTTAAAGAGGTGTTAATGGTTGTAGGCTTAAGCCTTACCATCATTAGTCTCTATCATTATTTGTTGATAATGAGAGAGGGTGATGACTAGCACCATGTAGTTAGGAATTATATTTTATATTATCTTGTGTGTGTGTTTTTTTAGGGTCAGTGTGTTTTTATAATTCAATATATGGATCACAACACATCAAAATAGATTTCAAATAGTCAACATCAAAAACTATGATCGATTCATAGAGATAACTTAAAGGAAATATAACTAGAAATGACTACATATTGGTAATTAAATAATTCCATAAATATGACACTAACAGGATAGGTATGATAAAAGGACAAACAATGATGATTTAATATTATTAATGAAAAGGCACTTGAATAAATTACATCTTTCCTGAAACAAATCACATGGTAGAAAGATAGGTTGGATCGTAAAATAAATGGGATATATGAAAAAATGCCATGTCACCTCAACTATCAAAAAATACATGAATAAAATAATCTAGAAGGAAAAGGGTAACTATCATATCAAATAGTAGTTATTTCATTGGGAGGCATACTCATATAATTAGATCGATGTATTTAAACTAGTTGGCTACAAAAATTTGGGTGCCAAAAGTTATAAAATAATACAAAGACATTACATAATTATGAAAAAAATTAAAATCTATGATCTTTCAAAACACCTTTTTTCATAGATTGAATACTAGATCTAGACAAGAAAAGTAAAGATCCAACCCAGGACACAATAACAACCATGGAAAGAGCTAAATTGTTTATCCCACTTTTATATGCATAAAAAGAGGAAATGGGGAATGGCCTAGGCCTAAGACAAATGAAATATCAAAATCCAAACCCATTTTACGTCAATGATGTATCAAAATCCACTTTTTTTTCATAGGATCCACAAGAATTAACATAGATAGGAACCCTACTTCTTAAACATTTGTTGTGAAGCTTGGATGTGAAATGATTGATAAAACTACATAAATTTAGACAATTGGATGTTGTAATGCTCACTCTTCTTAGTGGTTATAATTAATGAGCTATTCATTTGTCCCAAGATATAACAATTTGAATCACTTATCAAAATATGGTAAGAGCAACAAGCCTCCCAACTCATGGAAAATTGATCATGCCTTATAATTCCACTAATCCACCAATTTATTCTAACACCAAGGATACATATACTATAAGTAAAAGTATAGGAATACCAATTGGTTTGAAAATTATTATTTGTTATGGATCCTAGTTGAGTGCATTACCAAGAGGTTTTGGTAAATAATAGATCATGTGAAATAGGGGATAAAATATGTTATCGACATTACATATCACATAATACACCTAAATGAAAATTTTAACTAGCTCACATTTCTAGAATATAAGCTAACCACAAACATTTTATATATTCTTATTGGCACCTCACAAGCATTCTAGTACCAATTTTTTGTTTTGATTTTTTGTTTTATATAGTGGAAATAATTGGAAGTATCATTAAACCTTATTATATATTTATGGCCTATTGGTATATTCACAAACATTACATGGACAAAAAATAGGATAGTATGATGATAAATTTGGAAGGTTCAATACATGGTGGATGGAGGCCCTAACCTTGTTTAATTTTCACCCTAGATTGTCCCATGATGTCATGTAATATCCTAGATAACATGGATCAATTCCAAATCTCCATAATGGCATCCAAATCAAGGTGCATGAATTACCCAAAGCAACCATTACTTCACTACCATTCTTTATTACTATGTTGAATATCACAGTAAAAGTATTGATGAAAAAATCCCTAGCTATGAGGTTTGTGACACCAATGTAGTATATTCTTCCATGTTCATAACAACCAGTGAAACCATAACCACAAGTGAAACCACATGCACTATCATAACCAACAACTAAATATTTAAAAACCCTAGTTATTAAAGTTAATATGGGACTAATTATTATTATTGATTATGTTAAACCCATAAAAAATTACTATAAATACTAAAACCCAACATGAAGATAGAATTAAAGGGTAAATTGGATCACATGTATGAATCAAAGATCATTTATCTAGTTAAAACGGTAGATTAGGTTAGTCCCATAGTTATGAATCCAAAGAAGTCTGTGGAGACTCACATCTTTGGATACTAACACACACTCAATGATTCCTACATCAATGATCCATTTCTAATACTATTCATAGATAAAGTCCTTGAGTCAATCATAGGTAGTGAGGTTTACTCATTCATAGATGGATTCAATAGATACCATCAGATTATGATTACTTAAGAAGAACAAAATAAAATAACCTTTACAATAGAATGGGGGTCATTCAAAAATAGGGTAATGTCCTTTTTTCTAAATGTTAGGATCCTCTCCTAAGAGCACAATTGATTACCTTTGTATAAGAAACTAAACACAGAATTTAACCAGAAGTAATTGTAACTAGAATTCAGAGACAACACAGAATATGAGAGACAATACAATCTTGTATTAACACTCTTCCAGAAGGAAATACAATGAAGAAATCACACTCTTCCCACACCTCTTGGGTGTATAGTAATTCTCCCTCAAGATTTCTCTCTCTCACAATAAATTACAACCAACTCAAAACTGAGTTGTTTCCTCCAGTCCTTGTGACAACCAACTCAACCGGTTGTTTTGCCTACAATACCAGTACCTGATGACAATCAACTCAATGGTTGTTTTGTCTACCTTACATACACAAGTAGATCTTCTAGATCTTGATCCTTTTTGTGTTGCAGATCTCCATGATCTTGCTACCCCACAGATGTAACTGACCTTGCACACACACACCCACAGATCTCCTTGATCTTATTACACCATAGATGAATTGACCTTGCTTACCATGTAGATCTCCTTGATCTTGCTACCTGCAGATCAACTGATCTTACACTCACAAGGATCTCTTCCTTGTCCTTAGACTTATCCTTGTGTTGTAGATCTTCTTGATCTTGCTACCCTACAGATCAACTAATCTTGCACACAACCTTGGCACACTTGTAGATCTCCTTGATCTTGCTACCCCGCAGATCAACTGACCTTGCTTTTTTACACACTTTACAATATAGCCCCATGGGTCTCTTAAATAGATCCCGAAACAAAAAATAATTAGAAAAGTGGACTCAAGACTAAAATTAGTCTTTACATACAAACTGACTATTCATCAAACTAATTATTCATCTAACTAACAATTCTAGAAATGCACAGGTGACCGACATTGGTTTCTATCTATATGGAGATGACCAATGTCAGCTAATGCCTGACTGATGTTGGCAGATTCCTGTTGACCCTTGACCGATGCCAGTTGGTCTTGACCGATGTTGATGATTGTCTAACTCCAACAACCTCCACATTTGCATAATAGTGAAACTTTTAGCTCCACAACCTACCAATCTCCCACTTGGAGATAAACAGCTGCACCTGTACCTATATAGCAACATCCTCTAATCTATTTCTAGTTTGTATCCCTCTTCAATTTCAATCTTGAAGACCAATAGAAGTTGAATGAAGATTGAACTTCTCCTTTGTTCTTGGATTTGTTAAAATTTCTACAGGGTTCTTATCCTTGCTAGCCACTGTGACTACAACAACCTTCTGCATCTCTAAAATCCAGCTAACCACCATTCCACCAATAGTGAACACATATCCTGTGGTGCTTCTCCTACCATCTAAGTCACCTACCATATCTAAATCTACATACCCATGTAGAGAAGTGCTTAACCCTACATAGCATAAATACCTGCTGTTGGTCCCTCTCAGATATCTAAGAATCCACTAAACTGCTTTCTAGTGCTCCTTCCCTGGATTAGCCATAAACTTGCTGACAAATCCCACTACTTGGGAAATATCAGGTCTGGTGCACATGTACTCAACCTCATCATGTGATTTAGGACACTATTCATAGCTCAACTTGAACTGTCCAACCATAGGTGTGCTAATCAGTTTTGTATCCTACAAATTGAACCTCTCCACTACCTTACTCACATAATCCTCTAGAGACAAAATCAACCTGTGATTTTCCCTATCTCTAGAAATACTCGTGTCAAGGATTTCTACTCCTGAATCCTTCCTGGCACATGTCTGAGCTAATTTTACCTTTAGCTCAGTAATTCCCTGCATGTGTGACCCTATAACAAGCATATACACTACATACAGTAACAGGATAATGTAGCTAATATTATCCAACCTGGTAAAATAAACACAATGGTCACATTGACATTGACTAAAGCCATGCTTTGTCATAAACCTGTCAAATCTCAAATACCACTATCCTGGAGCTTGCTCAAGACCATATAATATGTCCTTCTATCTCACTTGTCCATTCTCTCCTTTATTTAACCTATAAATCCATTTGTCTTTCAGTGCTTTCTTTCCAGCTGGAAACTCTACCAAATCCCACGTTTGGTTCTCTCCCAAGGAATCAATTTCCTCATTCATGCCATGCTCCCACTATTTTCTAGATTCTACTTGCATTGCCTCTTCAAAACTTCCTTGTTTTCCACCATCAGTGAGCAACAAGTAGTATAAAGAAGGGGAATAATGAATTTGAGGCTTACTTACCCTTTTAGTCCACCTCATGGGCATTTGAGACTCCTTAACAGCTTTCTGTCCAGCCAAAATTCATTTTAATAGTGACTGATCTCGGTCACCTCTGGCTGACCTCAGTCTGCACCCGACCGATGTCATTTCCACCTGGTCACTGACGTTAGTTTTCTGACCAACGTCGGTGTCCACCTGCCTGACATAACCAACTTTGGTCTGCACATGACCGATGTTGGTTCCTGCCTATTCGATGCCAATTCTAACCTGATCGATGTTGGTAACTGTGTTTTCCTATGAGTGATTATTTTTACCCGTAAGCTCATTTTGGATCATAACCTTGTCTAAATCAACACTGCCCTACTTAGAATTATTCAGCCTCTTGAGCTGATCTCTATCCATCATCTTCTCCTTAAAAACCAAGGCTTTCTAGTTCTTAACTTTGTCAAAAACATTAGATTTCCTCTTTAAGTAATACTGTGATCTCCAATAGAAGCTCCCTTCTTTGTTGACCCAGATTCAAGAAACCTCACTTTATTTTGTTGCTTACAGAAATCTTGATCTATGCTTTTCAAATCTGAAAGCTTACCATTTGACTTAAGAACATCCATTCCCTTCTCACTCATGTGACCAAGCCTACAGAGCCACATTTTTGCATCTACATCTGAAGTAGATAAAACAGAAGGAAAATCAGTAATACAAGTAGATAGATAAAGTGTACCTACTTTCTTACCTCTTGCTAATATAAGTGCAACCTTGGAAACTTTCCAATATTTTGTTGTGAGAGTTATTGTGTAACCCTCATCACCCAACTTTCCTATAGAAATTAGACTCCTCTTCAAGATGGGAATATGCATGACATCCTTCAACACTCATGTGTTGCCCATCTACAATTTCAGCCACACTTCCCCTTTGCCAACAATTTGACAAGGCTCACCAACCCCTAAATAAATCTTTCCAAAGTCTCCATGGAAATACTCATGAAAAAATACTCTATTTGGGATTGCATGGAAAGAGGCACCATAATCTAAAACCCAAGATTCTACTTTATCCAAGGAACATATAAGAGCATCCCATGTAACAATACCTGCATCATTTGTTGCTTTATTTCCTTCATGCTGATCTTCTACCAACCAACAATCTTTCTTTACATGCCCTTTCTTTCCACAATTCCATAATTGATAATTCTTGCCATTGAATTTCCCCATTCTTAGTTTACTTTCTTCTACCATTGCTTTACTCCCACTCAATCAAAAACCCCTAAGAGTGACCTATAATTAACAATCACTAACCTACTCCGAACCAGGCTCTGATGAACCTTCAACTAGGCTCTGATACCACTTTTTAGGATCCTCTCCTAAGAGCACAATTGATTACCTTTGTATAAGCAACTAAACATAGAATTTAACCAAAAGTAATATGTAACTAGAATTCAGAGACATCGTAGAATATGAGAGACAATATAATCTTATATTAACACTCTTCCAAAAGGAAATACAATGAAGAAATCAAACTCTTCCCACACCTCTTGGGCATACATTAATTCTCCCTCAAGAGTTCTCTCTCTCACAATCAATTGCAACCAACTCAACACTGAGTTGTTTCCTCCAGTCCTTGTGACAACCAACTCAACCAGTTATTTTGCCTACAATACTAGTACTCGATGACAATCAACTCAATGGTTGTTTTGTATACCTTACATACACAAGCAGATCTTCTAGATCTTGTTCCTTGTTGTGTTGCAGATCTCCTTGATCTTGTTACCCTTTAGATCTTCTTGATCTTGCTACACCACAGATCAATTGACCTTGCTTACCATGTAGATCTCCCTAATCTTGCTACCTACAGATCAATTGATCTTACACTCAAAAGGATATCTTCCTTGTCCTTAGGCTTGTCCTTGTGTTGTAGATCTTCTTGATCTTGCTACCCCATAGATCAACTAATCTTTCACACAACCTTGGCACACTTGCAAATCTCCTTGATCTTGTTACCCCGCATATCAACTGACCTTGCTTTTCTGCGCACTTTATAATACAGCCCCATGGGTCTCTTAAATAGATCTCAAAACAAAAAATAATTACAAAAGTGGACTCAAGACTAAAATTAGTATTTACATGCAAATTGATTGTTTGTCAAACTAACTATTCGTCTAACTAACAATTCTAAAAATGCACAGGTGACCGATGTCGGTTCCTGTCTGTCTGGAGATGACCGATGTCGGCTAATGCCTGACTAATGTCGGTAGATTTTGATCAACCCTTGACCAATGTCGATTGGTCCTAACTGATGTCGATGACTGTCTGACTCCAGTAACCTCCATGTTTGCATAACAGTGAAGCTTTTAGCTCCATAACCTAACACTAAAGAATGTACCAACCATTTTCTATAAGGCTATAGTAACTGAATTTAAAGACTTCATTCATGGCTTTTTGAAATTATATTTAGATTATTGGGTTAACTTATCCTTATTTAAATATCATCAATCATAACTATGATCAGTGCTAGAATGGTGTCAAGCTCTACACATCACTCTGAATCTAAATAAGTGCTTATTTTTCACACCTTTTGGTGTTAGGCCTTATCTTTGGTCTTATTTATGTATCATCCTCTAAAATAGAATTTTTAATGCTTCCAATCACTCATGTTTTCATCAATTTATATCTTGATTTATTTGATCACTCTGTCCTCAAATGCTAAATATATATCATTCTAGCTATCTGACCTTTTATCTAAAGTTCAAGGATGAATCTCAAGAGTACATTTTATGGTAGCTGAAATAGGCTTCTCCAAGCTTTGTTTCCTACATCCTAAAATAGGCTCCCTTTGAGAAGATGAAGGCTCATTAGAAACTTAAGGAAGGGAAATATTAACAAAGTTTTTGGCATGGATTGTTTCATTATCAAGCTAAGCAGTTCCATGAATAGGTTGTAGTTTAACAATAGGCTAAATTATTTCAAGAGTGATTGATTGGATTGGAAAATGATGTGGATTACTTTGAAAATGATGAGAGGAATTATTGTGTTAAGTTGTCCTAGCACCAAATCTATGTCTATAAAATCCCCTATTTCCCCTATTATTGGTTAGATTAAAAGGAAGATTATTTAGGAAATTCCAAAACTTAAGGTATGATACATTGAAGTGGATAAATATTCTAGCACCCTTATGAAATCTAGGGCCAAATCTCCTATCCCTAAAACCAACCCTTGGAAAATCTCTATTTGGGTTTTGCTTATTCACATTGCTATCAAAAGCTTAATTTACCCAACCTTGATTATCCTTACTTTTATCTGACCCAAGTTGATTCCATCTAGATGTCTTAAGTACAATATGAAATAAATTCAAATTTGATTAAAATGACTAAAAATTAACACATTCATATTGAAAATCAACTGTATTTCAAATAGACAACCACTTATTAACCAAAAAAATTGAATTGTCTTTGATTGCCACAAAACTAAATTGTCTCTATTGTATCTAATTACCACATTAATATTTAGTTGATTTCATTAGAATATCTTAAAATCAACTAAAAATCTAAAAAAATAAAATTATAATACCAAAATTTTATTTTAAAATATTCTGACATAACTCCCCAATTTTTTATTCTTATTGTATGAAAACTATCTGGAAGTAAACTAAACCAATTTTCAAAACTAAAAGTAACATTTCCACAAAACGTATTAATGAAAATTATCTCTCAAAGACCATATATCTTTCCAAATGTCATAATTTCAAATAACATAAGAAAATATGAACCTTTCATTATCATACTTAACTGAAAAATCAACCTTTTAAACTTTGGAAATATAAGCAATATATTATCCAAAATCTTAAAATGAAACCCTGATAAATTTTCACAATGTACACTACTAGAACACTTGAATCATTTTTTATTGTTAGAACATTACTTTAAACTATAAATATTTTATCATAGCCTTCTAAATCATTAATCATTTCATCATCAAAATAGAAACCATGATTTCAAACTACTTTGTTATTAAACAACTTCCTCAGTAGATAAATATTAAGCATTCTAAAAAATCTTTCCAAAACTATCTCATATCAAAACCCTAACATGCCTCATATCACTATTATTTTGAGATTTAACTTTAAAGCAAAACCTATAATTTTAAGACTAAGGTGAAAAACTAGAAACACCTTCATTATTTTGGAATTCAACCTATTATATTTTCAACTGTAGATTACCGTTCAAAGTGAAAATTCAAATCTAAAACTAGTACTTAAATTTATGTCTTTAACATACTAAAATATAAATTCACATATATATTTTTAACCACTTCAAATGACTTTCTATATCATGGTTGACTAACAAAACACTTAAAACTCAAATTTGAGATGTTAAATTAGCAAAAAGTTTTATTCTTTCAAAATCCAACCCAATGTCTCTTCAAAACTTTCTGTTAGAATTAACTACAGGATCTAATGAATCTAATAAAAAGCATAAATAAGAGATAAAATATTAATAGTAATAAACAATAATTGTATATTTGAGACAATAATAGAAATGAATAAATAACTCAAATATGATGAACTACTCTAATAATTCAATATTAATTTGATATAGAATACACAAATAGCCATTGTTTATATAGAAAAAAGTGTGTAAAATAAAGATCAGGGAACTCACACAACACGTGTAGTTCAACTGATATGTGACTACCAGAATAGTGGAGTGCAACTTCACATTAACAAAATAGGTGTCTAACTTGTGTAAATGATCAACACAAGTTGACTACTAGTTAAGCAATCTTATCCTATCTTACCCTAAATAGTGGAGTGGAACTCTACTGTAACAAGATAGGTGTCCAAGTTGACTACTAGCTAATTAAACTTATCCTATCTAGTGGAAATTATTAATAAACATAATAAACTAATTACAAAAGTTAATTATTGCACCAATCTAAATAAATAAATATAATTAATTGCAATAAAGTAAATAAATGAACCAACACACCACCATAAGTGAAGCTTAGGTAGGACTATGCAAGTAAGAGTCCTAGCAATGTGTAGCCATATTAGGTACTCTATAAAAATAGATGAGGAAAGGATAAAACCTAAAAGAAAAAAAACTCCTCAAAATGAAGGTCTAGGAGACCCCCCTAAAGACTTGATTTCCCCTAAAGAACTGATGTCCCACACCACCAAAAGAGATTGAAAGTGAAGATACTTGTTCTCAGTGAAAGGTTTGGTAAAAATATCTATAATATACTCCTCCATAAAACAATATTGAAGATCAATGATCTCTACCTGAAGCAGTTCCCTGATAAAGTGCATATGGATCTCTATGTGTTTGGTTCTCTGATGATGAATTGAAATATTCAAGATCTAGATAGTGCTTTGGTTGTTATAGTAGATGACTGATGTCTTCCAAAATGGAATACCAAGCTCAGTGGTAATATTCTAAATCCAAATAGCCTTAGTAGTGGAATTAACAATGCCATGATACTCAGCCTCTATAGTTTAAAAAGTAATAACATTCTGATTCTTGCTCTGCCAACAAATGGGGCCAAATACAAAGTGAAATTTGTAACTAGAAGTGGATTGATGATCATCATAATCACCAACCCAATCATAATCTATGTATCCCACCAAGTCTAAACATGTACTTGCTATATAGTGAATCATATATCTAATAGTGCTTTGAATGTATCTCAAAATGCACTTGATGTCTCTCTAATGAAGCTCATTTGGTGTCTACATAAAGCATGAAACCATGCCTACTGCATATGAAATTTTAGGCCATGTATGAATCAGATAGATGAAGCTACCTATAAGCTGTGATATAATGTGGCATCAACCAAGGGAGTGGAATAATGAACCTCAAGTCTAACTTTAGATAAGAAGGGAGTTAGTGCAGGCTTACAATCAACCATTTGAAACCAAGCTAATAAGTCCATGGCATAGTTAGGCTATGAAAGTGTAATCCTAAAAGAAGACTATGTTATCCGAATCCTAATAAAATGATGCAATAGGCCAATGTCTATCATAAAAAACCTATCATAAAGTGTAGTCTTAACACTACTGATGATAGATGTTTTTCTCCCTATAACAATGATATCATCAACATAGAGAACTAAATACAATAGTGAATCCTTATACCATAGAATATAGACATTCAAATCTAAATGACATCTCTAGAACCCAATTGAAAGAAGAAATGTGTCCATCTTAGAATACCAAGCCCTAGGGGCTTGTTTCAAACTATAGAGGGACTTCTGCAAATAGCACACCAATGAAATTTTTTGAATGAACCCATATGGCTTCTCCATATATATCTTCTCATGAAGATCCTCATGAAGAAATGTGCTCTTCACATCCATATGATGTACAACCCAACCATGAGCTGCACCAATAGCTAGTATTAAGCAAATGAAATTCATCTTAGCAATAGGTGTAAAGGTTTATATATATTTAATGCCTTCTACTTAGGAAAAACCTTTGGCTACTAAGAATGCTTAATACTTATCAATATTTTAATCCAATAAAAACTTAGTTTGATATATCCACCTACATAGTACTAATATTATTCCCTTAAGAAGAGGAATAAGATCCCAAATGTTGTTCCTAATCAATGAGTCATACTCTTCTTCCATTATTAAATCCCACTTAACTATCCCTGTGGCTTATTGAAAATATTGTGGATCGAAAGCTATGGTTATGTAGGAATGTGGAAAATCATGTTGTGACCAAGTTCTCCTTCTATCTAATAGATCCTTAACAAGAGGGTCTGTATCCACCAAAGTTTATCTAGCCCACAAAGACATCAATGGGTGAGGATTTGGAGGAAGGGGGACTAGACCTTATAAATCCTCCTAGGTAGGTATTACCTCATCATCCCTATGATTAGATGAAGCAAGAGTATCATCATCACTTTTATCTGATTCTTCTAAGGAAGAAGAATGAAAAATGTTAGAAGACAAGTTTGAAGGACTTTCTTCAAAATAAACACTTCTCGCTATAATAAGCTCATGTGAATCTGGATCAATGAGCCTATATCCCTTAACACCATCAATATATCCCATAAATATGAAAGTTTGGATTTGTTTTTCTGAATCATGGTGCTTGTTTGAAGGTATGTGAGACCATGTCAGACTGCCAAAGACTCTGAAATGATGCACATCTAGCTTCCTATTACACCAAGCTTCAAGAGGTGTTATCCCTTTTAAATCCTTGTGAAGAACTATATTCTGTATATATGTAGCACAATTAATTACTTATACCCAATAATCAGGTATGGATGATTTTGCATGAATCATACAACTTGCCATCTCTTTAAGGAATTTGTTCTTCTTCTTTTATACACCATTCTACTGAGGTATGTATGCAACTGAATGCTGAATATTAATTCCTTTAAGATCATAGAATTATTCAAACTTGTTATTCACCTATTCCCTCCCATTATCTATATGGAGGATCTTGACATACTTCCTAGATTATTTCTCTACTATATATTTGAACTCTAGAAATCTATCATTTACTTCACTCTTGACTTTTAGAAAATAAACCCAAGTATATCTAGAATAGTCATCAATAAATGTGAGAACATAGAGGGTTTTACTAAAAAATAAAGTAGGTAATGGAACCACTAAATCACTATGAACAAGTTTGAGGACTTGTGTAGGCCTCCAATCTTTCCCTTTATCAGAACTATCCTCTAGATGTTTACCTAAGGAACAACCATGACATACACCCCCTAAAAACTAAATCTATGGAAGTCCTATAACAATTTCCTACTGACTAAGCTATTGTAAATAGTGGTAGTTTAGATGACAAAATTGCTCATGCCATAACTTGCTCACTGATTCAGTGTGTGAGATCAAAGTTGTAGAGAAAGACTGAGACACAAAGTAGGATAATGAATAAAGGTGAGTATTATTGTCAACTTTTCCCACTGTAACTAAGGCATTATCCTCCAATTTTTTAATTGATATAGAATTAGGTGTGAACTCAACTTTCCTAGTACTATCAAAGTGACTGATTTTTTAGACAAATAGAAGGTTAGTTGATAACTTTGACACACAAAATACATCCTCAAATACACCACTATTAACATCAACTATACCTTTTCCTAGAACATCTACTTTAGAGTCATCACCTATGAGAATATGAGGCAAGGAACTTGGTTCTAATCTAAAAAATTGTTCTTGATCAGAACCCACATGGTGTGAAGCACTTGAGTCAATTACCCATGACTTGGAAGAATTTTTTAGTGCAACTAGTGCCATAGCTTTCTCTTTCCCTAAATTTGAAGGAGCAGAAGAATCCTTTGAAGAGGATTGATTGATGCTATTATTTTTTAGATCTTTAAGGTCATCAATATCTTTCTTTTATTAATCTTATTTACTATGAAACCCATTTTTGCAATAAGGGAAAGGATTGCCCATCCTTTTTTTGAATCTCCTTTCTTATTAGTGGATTTATATTCTCTTTGTGAGGAAGATTGTTTTCCTTTATTCTTATCTTTTTGTAACTTATTCTGATTATTCTGCTTCTTTTTACTTGAACCTATATTTTATGCTAATGTTGAAACTTACTTATGTTGAGGTTGACATGAAATTAAATCTTGAGATTTAGATGACTTGATTAGATCCATATGTATTAACTTTTATTATTCATCCATTAGAATCTCAGAGAATACCTCAGAGGTGGGTATTTGATATGATGTGCCCAATGTGACTTTATGAGTCTAAAAGCTAGAGACAAAGGATGAATATTCAGGACGTAATTTTTGTAAAGCACTAAAAAATAATTGAATATCCTTTATATCAATTTTACATTCAAAAATTTATGCTCTAAGATCTATGACGTTAGTGATGTAGTCTTGTATTGTAGCATAATTTTTATGATCCAAACTAATGAGTTCATTGTCAATTTGATAACCACGAACCTCATCTATTTTTCCAAATAATGATGTGAATTTATTCCAAGATTATTTTTTAGGTGTACATTTGTCAAGATGGAAATTCAAATATAAAGACATGTAAGATCGAATGCATCTAATTACCTTATTAGTTTCAAAGAGAAAGTGTTGTAACTTTTTTGCATCAGTAGATGGAGTAAGAAGAGTTATTATGCAAGGCATATATTCTAACATCATTAATGCAATCCAAGTATTATGTTTAGATGTATTATAGTTATATGCTATTAATAGTGGGAACTTTGGATTTCCCATGATGCCTTTTGAAATAAACCATCATAAAGCATAAATCAAAGTACAAAACACACCACAAAACTTACCTTAATTACTTGTTTTTATCCCTCCCAGCAAGTATTTATTGGCACTTTATAATTCAATAAAACTACAAAGCTGGATTATAATTTTTCTAGTTTATAAAAACCTCAATTAGGCAATCTAGTCTAAAAGTATAAAAAATATGCACTTTATTACAAAACTTTCTACAATAATGTGTTATGCTCAAATAAATATTAACTTTTAAAAAAATGGGACCTCAATATGAGGTCATATGTGAAAGTTATGATCCTTTGAAGTTGAAAAAATAAGGATGGGCAAGAGTTGCTATAGAAAAATCTAAATTCTACAAAAATATGGACAAATTTAGAAGAAAAATGAAAGTAAAATAGTGAAGAGCATAATATTTTAAGCTATTTAAAAAAAAAACATGCTCAAAAATACCTCCTAGTGTTAAAATGGTGGGCTCCCAAAGTTGTCCTTCCAAATTTGTCTACTAATCCATGAGGCCTGCCAAAAAAAATTGGGTCTACATAGTTCATATGTTCATACCTAGGAGCAAAGAAAAAATTGCCTTCTAGGTGACTATGTCCAAATTGGATAAATTGTATATGGATCTGTAGGTTTTGATGCCTTTCGAATGCAACTGCAAGGTCCATTTTACTCAAAAATGCTCTAATTTTTAGGTACCTGCTAGATTTGGGTGTGGTGCTTCTAGATCAAACCCTTGTTAATTTCACCATTTGTGCCCAATTTGGATTAAATTGTAGATGATTTTGACTATATCAGGTACTTTGAACTTAATGGTGAGCACATAAAATCTCCACAAAGCTCTAATTTATGCCTATATACAAAATCAAAAAACTGATCCTATATCTAGATATTTTTCTCTTGAATATTTAGCAATCTACATATTCAAGATAGCTCTGGTACCATGTAAGAATTAGCTATAGGATCTAATGAATTTAATATAAATCATAAATAAGAGATAAAATAGTAATAGTAATAAATAATAACTATATATTTGAGACAATAACATAAATAAATAATTAATTAAAATATGATGAATTACTCTGATAATATTTTATTAATCTGATATAGAATACACAAATAGCAATTGATTATATAGAGAAAGGTATGTAAGATAAAGATCAGGGAACTCACACAATATGTGTAGTTCAACTGATATTTGACTACAAGACTAGTGGAGTGCAACTCCACATTAACAAGATAGGTGTCTAACTTATGTAAATGATCAACATAAGTTAACTACTAGTTAAGCAATCTTATCCTATCTTATCTTGAATAGTGGAGTAGAACTCCACTTTAATAAGATAGGTGTCCAAATTGACTATTAGTTAATGAAGTTTATCCTATCTGGTGCAAATTATTAATAAACATAATAAACTAATTACAATCAATAATCAGTACACTAACCTAAATAAATAAATACAAGTAAATTCAGTAAATCAAATAAATGCACCAACACTTTCATGTAAATATTATCTTCAAAAATAATGTTTTAAAATATATACTATAGAAAATCACAACTAAAAACTATATTCACATATCAAACAAGTCTCTTATCAAATTTTGGGATAAACCATATATCCACCTATACCCTTTAGAATATTTATGATGAACATATGAACACTTCAAAACCATGAATATATTTGAAAAATAAAATAAAATATATTTATGAATATATATTCATGAAACCAACATGTAGAGTTTTTTTTCAAAAACAAAGTTTGTACCCAAAATAAAACAAAACTTTTGAGAAAAAAACTATTATTATGAAGTTTCATAGGTTATATTTCCACACCATAGCATGTGGAATTTTTTTCAAAACTAGCACTGATACTAAAAATGACATGCTAAAGCATCATATCTATTATATAACCCATAAAAAATCAATACTAACTAAACATTCTCATGTTATCAAATCTCATGCTCAAATGATAAGGTTGTTATGTTATCATTCCATTCTAAAAAATACCAAAAACTAAATCTATTCACTTCAAAATTTCATGCAAGAAGTGAGATATTCAACCATCGACTAATCATTTAAATTCATACATAAACCATTGATCACATGCATACCTGAGTCTATATTTTCCATGAAACCATGAAAACTATTTGAAACAACAAGAAAAACCATTCCTAAAACTCATTTATTCTACTCAAGACATAACTAGATACACTTTCTTGTAATTTTCCACTCAAAATCCTTCTCTACAACTCAAGAATCCCAACTAATAGAGTTTCCATTCTATAAAAAAGATTTGAGAATGAGAAAAACAATGAAAAATAAGACTATTTGTAATGTAATCTCCCGTCATAACTATATTATCTATGTGTCCACCTTTCAAATCAAGGGTATACATAGCAATTCTACCAACTGAGTTAGTGAACAAATCAAACTTTACACTAACCAAATTGCCTACTAAACTCTTTAATACCATCCACCATTCAATGCATGTACACCTCACATTAACATTTTAAACTACCAAAAATATTAGCATATCTTGAAACATCCTTGAAAATGCCTTTGCATTAACTCTTTTTCTAGCTCGATGTGCTTTGTTAGATTATCAAATGGACTAGAAACTTGAATGCCAACTCACCAAGTAAAAATCTCATGTCAAGAAATTTTTTGACTTGAAATAAAATAATATATACTGACTTTTACAATCACCAACCTTATGTTCTTTGAAATGTATTCCATCAAGATATAGACTTAGGTTAAAAAAATGTTTAAAATTATTGTGGCCCTATAGTTATTATTAATGTCATTTCAAGACCTTAGGATACATATTCCTAGGTTAAGATCCTTATTATATTTGATAATATTAGAACATTTATGTCTCTTTGATAACCGAGGAAGTGATTTATCCTAGTGTGAAAGTGACTTACTCATAAATATTTCAGATTTGTTCACCATATATTCAATTAAACATTGTATGAAATAGATCTATCCATATGAGGTGGATATTTTGAATTTTTAAATGACATTAATTATAGATAAAATGAGATATTTGATTTGATAAACCATAATCTTACATTACTTCCTCAAACTGAAATAGTTATGACTGATTCATCTACATAATCACAATTCAAAAATGAATTGACAAGGTTATTTCTTTTCTGTTTCAAACCAAGTTCCACATTACCACTGAAAATATCAATTAATCACCATAAAATGTTCACATCATCAAATTAAAACTAATTTAAAATTTATATCATACTAAACTAAAACTCAATATATATTTTCAACATCACCATAACCATATAATGTTTTCAACTATATAAATATCCCTATTTCAAACTGAAAGTATTGCCTTATAATATCATCATGAATTGAAAGGCAAGATAGCAGATCACAAATATTCACAATGATGTATATATATATATATATATATATGAACATTTTATTCATTTATCCACTATTGTTTTTGAAACCACTTAAGATATGAATATTAATTCATTAACCATTCACATTAATTCATAAACCATTCACATTAATGCATAATTGGAAATATGCATCCAAATATACTACTAATTGATCGAATCCCTGACACAGTTTTAAATTTCATGACTGAGTCATCTCTATGGTAGAAGGTATTAATTTTTAAAAAAAATTAAGGGGGTGAAAAATAGGCATAATACTAATGACCATGTTAGTTAGTTTCATGTAATTAAATTGAGTAGCCAACAATTGCCTATTGATAAAATTGTAATCTTGAGAGTGTGATGCAGGCAAATCATTTCTCAAGTAGCTATATATGAACCTATTTAATAATGAATTTTTATAAAGGATGAATTGTTCATCTAGCATTCCACAAAGAAATAAAATGATATAGTAAGGAATTTTGGGATGGAGGCATAATCTAATACAAATACCTTAAGTACAAAATATGAAAAGTCAATAATACTTCAATAAGTAGATACAACTCAACATATATTATTCACATATAATAAAAATTTAATTTATGAAGAGTAATATCTAAAAATAATTGATACTTATAGTGACATTTGCAATATCTTTTCATCCTTCCTTCATAATGTGAAAACTCTTCCATTTGTAACTTTCATTTATCCTCTCAAAAGTAAAAGAAGGCACAACAAAAAGATAAACAACAAACAACAACAACAAAGAAAAGAAACACAAAACTAAAAACAAAGCAAAAAAATCAAAAGAAACTATAGAATTGAAAATAGATTAATCACATAATTTCAAATGATGGTTGTTAACTGAGTAACAAAGCCAATTTCCATCAAGATCTTTCAAATGAAAAATATTGTATCAAATTATAGTAGCAATTATATAAGGACCAGTCCATAATGAATCAAATTTGTGATGTTTATGAGGATCTTCATGTGCTTTATCCTAATATAAAACTAAATCTCCAACTTTAAATTTTTGTTAGAAACTTTCTTATCAATTTTTTTATAAAATTTTTGCTTATCTTTTTCTAATTTTTTCAATGTTTTTGCTTTAAATTCATTAAGATCTACCAAATCATGAAATATTTGTTCAATTAGATATGTATCTTCAACAATATATTATAAAGCAATTATAGCTAAAGAAATATGGAGTTCTATTGGTAAGGTGGCCTCAAATTTGTATGTCAACATGAAAGGTGAATAACTAGTTCTGATCTTAATATTAGTCCTATCAGTCCATAAATATTTAAAAAAAATTAAGATGTTAATTCCTTTTATTATAACACACTTATTTATTCATGATTGTAATCATATTTTTATTTGCTGACTCAACTTGACCATTACCTTGTGGGTAATATTTGGATGAATGACTAGATATAATAGAATACTTTCTCAAAAATTCTAAAAAATTATTTGAAATAAATTAAGGTCCATTATAAAAAATGGTTTTGTAAGGAACTCCAAATCTAGAGAAAATCTAATTTTCTAAAAATGATATTACTTCACCTATTACAAAACTCTTAAGTTCTTTAGCCTCACCACTTAGTGAAATAATCTATGGTTGTTAGAATATACCTATGACCAGCAGATGAAGGTGGGTGTATATCTGAAATAAATTTAATGCCCCATTTTTTAAATGGGTTTTCTTGAATTAAATGTTTTAAAGTAATTGTAGGAAACTTATCTTTACCAACAAATAATTGACATGGCATACAAGAACAAACTAACTTATAAGCATCCTGACATAGAGTATGTCAATAATAACCTATTCTTAAAATCTTTTAAGTAGTGTTTTTTACATAATAATACCTAACACAATTTCTTTCATGATATCCTCTAAGAATTTTTTGAGTTTGATCATGCGCAAGACATCTCAACAAAACTTCATCTCTATTTCGATAAAATAGAAAATTTTATAACAAACATAAATTTAAAGCTTTTAACTATAAGGAATGTCTTTGATTTTTATCAAAATTACTAAGATAGACTTGATTTTGAAAATAATATACTAAGTCATGGTACCAATCATCTTTAACCAACAAAATATCCCATTCATTCATCTCAGGATCAAACTTAAATTTTTTATAAAAATCAACAATCTTCATGGTCTTTAAATGAGGTTTCATATTTAACTTATCATCAATTGACAAAACTAAAATATTAATATCTGAATAAGCATTTTTAGCTAAATGTTTTGTCAATTCATTACCTTTAATCATTTTATAAGTTTTGAAATCAAGATCAAACTCTTGGATTTGTAAAATCCACTTATCAAGCCTTCCTTGAATGGTTGGTTATTTTAAAATATAAAATAAAGAAAACATGTTACATCGCATAAAAACTTTATTTCCCATAAATAAATAATAAAATTTAATCAAAAAAAAAACCAACTAGAAAATAAATTTTTCAATAAGGGGGTACCTAGTTTCTGCATCTTTTAAAACATGACTCATGTAACTGATTAGTTTTTCTTCATTATTTTCAAATTATTGAGTGATTAAAGCTCTAATGGCCATTTTAGTAGAATTAACATAAATAATGAAGGCTTTATTTAAATCAATTTTAACAAGTATTGGATCACTTGTAATGGTATATTTAACACTATTAAAAGCTAAATCAACACCTTCATTCCAAGTGTAAATTTTATCTTAAGAAATAATTGCAAAAGATTAGACTTATCATTAAAATCTGATATTGATTTCCTAACAATGTTTATTTTACCAAAGAAAGATCTTAAGCTAGATTGATCTTTGGGAGGAGGCAACTGTTTAATAGCTTTAATAAGTTTGCGATTTATAGAAATGACATCTTTTGAAATAATATGTCCTAATAACTTACCTTTGGTAACACTAAAAATTGATTTCTTTGGATTCAAAAAAATACCATACTTTCTACATCTTGTGAAAACTTCACAAGGATAATCTAAATGCTTTTTTTTCTTTTTATCAAGAATAGTGAAATCATTTAGATAAATCTAAATTATAATTCCAGTCAAGTCATTAAGATTAACATGCATACCTCTTTGAAAAGTATCTCTTGTATTCATTAATCCAATAGGCATTCTATTATAAGAAAAAGTTCATCTACGAGTTATAAAAGAAGTATTGTGTCTATCTTCAAGATTTACAAAAATATTATTATATCCAGAAGATCCATCTAATAATAACATCATTTTTTATTCTACAACTTGTAAAATCTGATCTATATTTGGTAGAAAAAAATTATCGTTAACACTAACTTTATTCAAATCTCTAAAATCAACACATAATCTAATGTCACCATTTTTATTCCTAAGTAGTACTAAATTACCCACCCATATAGAATATGTTACAGGGAAAATGACATCAGCATCAATCATCTTATCTATCTCTTTGTTAATGGTGTCCTTTATCAAATGGATAATTATTTATATTTTTTGCCTTGTAGGCGTGATACCAAGTTTTATAGGTATGTCATGTTTAATAATATTAGTATCATGACCTTTAAGATCTTTATATGTTTAGACAAAAACATTAATGACTTCTTTAAACAACTTAATGAATTTAACATTCTCACTTGCAATAACCTAAATTCTTAAATAAACATATTTTGGATCTTTTTCGGTACCTAAATTGATATGAATAGTTTCACTTATGATTCTTCTTATAGGTTTTTCTATTCTAGAAATCCTGGGTTGATCATTAGGTGTAAACATAGATTCTAAATTTACCAAACTAATAGGTAATTTGTTAGTACTTAATTGCAAATAATCTCCATAATCTAGTACATAATCATCATGATCAAAATAATTACCCTTAATCAAATAATATATGTGTTCATCACAACTAAAAACAGGTTAATTATTATTCAAGTCATAAATTTTATGTTGAAAAATTTTAGCATAGGAGAAGTCTATAGTTGGTTCACTCTCACTTAGAGTTAGATTAGATGCAAAAAAAACAAGTTTATCAACTCTAATATTAGATTCTCTAAGAAGTTTTTTAATATTAAAGACCTCACAATTTTCAAGTAATGACCAATCCTTTTGTGTATAATGATGCAGATGAGTTTGATTAGTTTTATAAGAACTTGTTTAAAAACCAATTCAGAATCTCCAAAGACATTTAAATGCTTAATGTTTAGTTCTATGGCTTTTTCCAATACTAAACATAATGTTTTAAATTTTGCATAATTATTATTATTTTTAAATTATAATTTATAAGCATAATAAAAATTATTACTAATAGGATAAATTAGACAAATTACAACACCATTACCTTGCTAAGAATAGGCTCCATAAAAATAAAGTGACCATAGAATATTCTTGTCAAAGAATTATTTATGTTGATTTTTTGGTTCATCTAAATTCAAAATTTCATAAGTCCTAATTCTATTTTTAACATAAAAATAGTGGAAGCAGTAGATGACTCAATAGGTGAACTAGACCAATCTTCTCTTTTTATGAAAGTAATTTAGTTACTAATAAGAGCTCATGTAATATCTTTTCCAACAAAAGCAATAGATGCTTTTGACCAATATTTTTCTAGGATAATAGCATAATTACTAAGAATATATAAAACTTAAATATTCATCATGCATCTGATTCTTTCATCTTGAGCAATCTTAATGACTATGTCACAAAACTTACCATAATTTTTAGTTTGTCTAGAATCAAATCCAGTAAGTTTCTTATTGTCAGTTTCATAAGATATGTCTAATTAAACTATGATGAATTTAGGCATTATATTCTTTAAAGTACATGTGTATAAGATACAATTATGTATTGTGATCTAGGAATTTGACTCAAAAGAGGATCATTAGTATGGTTTTAGTTTCAAAATGAAAATAAAATGAAAGAAACACACTAACTAGCATAACATCTCTAGGCCTAGACACTAAAGAGAGCTAAGTTAATAAACATGAATAAAACACACAACTAAAATTCAAAATAAACCCTCTTTTACCTTCTTTGAATGCTCCAAAATGCTTGTTGTAGTGGCTTTCTTGGATTGTGCTCATGAATTCTTTGGCAATGGAAGCTTGGATACCTCCATCTCTCCTTGGCACCTTTGGCTTGTGGCTTGGCTTGGCTTGGAATAAATTTGGCATGATAAAACTAATTTCAATGGCTTCTTGGAGATATGTGTGCATTATAACTTTGCACCAAAATAGCTTATAAATGATGTGGAAAGACCTCCTATTTATAGATTTTTGCAAATATCTATAATCAACCTGAACCATACATCTCAAAAATGAGATGTGTGGTTGAGGATTAATTCAAATTTTAGAATTAATTTTGTAATTATCCTCATCATGAAATTGGAAGAAGGGGAAATTAAGAGACATGGAGGGCATGAATCTTGATATTTATGGCATTTACGGCCTAGGAATGTCTTCTCAATAAATGAGGTCACTTGATGATGCAGATATTCAATATTCATTTTTAAAAACAAGTGTTCAACAAGTTTCCATGGAATTATTAATTAGGCCTTGATTTCATTTAATTATCTCTTAAGCATGTTTAAGTACTTTGTGCACAAATTACTTAAATTGATTAGAATTCCTTGTTATTGGTCCAAAATTTGACTGGATTAGAATTGAAAGGTGATGTCAGATGAATTAGATTCATTGTCCTATTTAGGATGTTAGAAACAAAAAATAATGAAGGCACGTGTCTTGTAAAATATTTTTGATAGGAGAGATAAATCTAAATCACCTAGGTGGAAAATTGTCATTTTGACTTGGAATGATCTGATCAAAGTTAGCTGGTCCATAAATTGCATTACCTCATTTAGTGATACCCTAGCCAAAATTATCACTTGAATATGTTAGTTTCAAATCATTTAACATGTTTTAGTGTTTTTAGGCCAAATTGTGTATTTTGGGTGGAAATTGGTCAAAACCCTGATTAAAGGTTATCAGTGACCAGATTTAGGTGTCTACAGTTTGCCCTATTTGGGAAGGCATTACAAGATATAAGCACAATAATGGATTCTCAAAGAATGAAAAGGTATTATATGCTTACAACTTCAATGATGATAAACTAATTGTATGATGCCCCCTTGAAGGAATGATTGGCACAAGTAGGTCAGTAAATGGTCTCTCAAAAAGAACGAAGCAAAATGAGGGGACAAAAGAAATGAAAGATGATGGGGTGAAAACATAGTGATACTAAAAAAACAGTCAAAATAATTGAGAATGTAATTAGAATGGTGCATAATGGTTTTCCCAAAGGTGGTTATAAACATTGTACCCCAATAGTGGCAACATGATATGATAACACAATGATTTACCTAAAGACAGTTATAATCATTGAGAAGATGGAGTTGCCCTAGTTAGGATAGACAAACAAGATAATAACATGCCCATATATGGGCAAAAAATGTAAAGTGGTGACAACATAGTGATTTTACCAAAGGTAGTTATAATCATTGAGAAATATAGGGGGAATGGTGTGTAATGATTTACCCATAGGTGGTTATAATCATTGTGTTGTCCCCCAAAAATATCACTCATTTTTGGGACAACATTTGAACTATTTTGGTCCTATAGACCAAAATTGTCTCTTCCCTTTTCAAAATTTGTCTTGGGAATTCAAATTCCTCATATTTAAAGCTTCTCAAAAATCTATGGACTCTGTAGGCTTAAATCTATGGACTCTGCAGGCTTAAATCTACGAACTCTGCAGGCTTGAATCTATGGACTTTGCAAGAAGAGAAAATATATGAAATCTGCAAGAAGAGAAAATCTACAAACTTTGCAGACCAAGTTCAATGGGATTTATAGGTTGATTTATATAGACTTGATTTCTATGGACTCTACAAGCAGGTTCATTTCTACAAGTTCAATGGGCTTCATGGCTTTTACAGGCAGGTTTAATCAAAAGAATCAGTTTCTAACACTTGGTCATTTTTGGGATTGGTTTAGTGCTTTGGTTCAAACAAAAATCTACATTAGCAAGCATCAGCAGCAGCTTCAATGCATTTGGTTCAACCATTGTTCAACGTCAAATGGTTTATCAGTCGATTCAAGGCTTTGTTTAAACTATTGAACCAAAATTTGGTTCAAAAGTTGGTTCAACGTCTTTTGGTTCAATGGTTAGTTCATCGCTTAAGTTCATTCAATTGAACCATTGGCTTGAACCATCAGCTTGAACCATTTAGGTTCAAAGCCTTGGTTCAATGAAGAGGTTCAACGTCTTGTGGTTCAATGGAATGGTTCATTGACTTGGTTCATTCAATTGAACCATTGGCTTGAACCATTAGCTTGAACCATTTTGGTTCAAAATCTTGGTTCAACGAAGAGGTTCAAATCCTTGGTTCAAACAAGTAGTTCAACACCTTGGTTCAATATAATGGTTCAACAACTTGTTTCAAAGGAGCGATCCAATGTAAAATTTCAAAGAGCCTTCTGAAGGACAAGTGCCCTTGCAAAGGACACTTGGTCAACGAAAGTACCCTTCAGAAGGGTCATTTTCAAAAAGACTAAGGCAAGTCTAAGGCACAATTCCTTTGGACTTTTTGTTTGAAGGAATTCCTTCAGAAAAAAAATTGAAAGAATTCTGAGAAGTCGCGGGAGTAAATCTTGAAGGAATTCACGTATATGGCAAACGGAACAATTTCTACAGACTTTTTGTCTACGGGAATTTGTCCGCAGGAATTGTCTACAAGAATTTGCCTAGGGAAAAGCCCAAGGAAAATACCTGAAGGAATTGTCCACGGGAATTTTCGAAAGGCCGCTGAAGGACCCCAAAGGGTAGGAGCCCTTGTGGGGGACTCTTGGCTGCCAATTTGAAGAATGCTTCCCCGAAGCCGAAGGGTCACCTAAAGAAGCCCGAAGGCCATTCAAAGACCGCCTGAAGGGTAGATACCCTTATGGGGGGCTCTTCTCGACCCAAAGAGGGACATTTCTTAAGGCCCAAAATTGCATGTTCAATATGGGAAAAATTCCAAATAGAAAAGTTGAAGAAAGATTAAGGGGTGACATGCCCGAAAATGTCAAATTCAAGACAACGAACTAACCATTGATCCTTTGAATCTACAGACCCGAATGCATTCATAGACTTCAACACCAAGACCAGCAGAAAGAAAGGAAGGAATAGAACAGCAAATTGAATCCAAGACCCGATTCAATTAACCAAAAAAGGAGGAACGATGATGGTAGGATCAGATCACCAGGTGGACATTGAAAGTTGCAAACTTTCAATAACGTGACTTGTTTCTCTGCATTGATAAAATCAAATGGGTAAACACCCCTAAGTTCTAGCCTATCTTCTTAATAGATTCCAATGCAACATGATGTGTTACTATTCCTGAGTCCTTCTTAAAAAGGCTATATAAGGGACTCTCTTCTTTTGTAAAAAAATCTCTTTTTTGACAATCAGAATGAAACTCTGCCCAAATTGAAAGGCACTTCTGAGACTTTGAACTCAGTTTGTTGATCATATTTTGTTATTGGAATAAAAAATCAAGTGATATCTTTGTGTTATCAGACTTTGTGTTGTAATATCTTTGTTGTTGAGGAAACTGTTCTTATGTCTTTTTCCTTGATATATTCTCTGTTCCTTTAATTCAACAAGCAGGATTAGTTATAGCAGTCAAGAAGGTGTCCTGAAGAGTTAATTATGGAGAGACTTTGTGCCCCCATAATTTCCTTTCAGTGTGTTTTCTTTTCAATTCTGTGTAAAAGACCTTGGGATGACTTTGTGCCCTCATTGTCCTTCGTATCTTACTCTTGAGAAATTCAAGTGGAGACTTTGTGTTGCATCTTGATTTGCTGGTTATTACATCTTTTGTTACATTTTGATGTTACTACCTGGAGTATTCTTGTGGATTTCTAAATAGTACTTCTAAAAGAAGAGGAGTGCTTTCTGTCATTTTCCTTGAGGTTCTCCTTTGATCTGCATGCATCATCTCTGAAGAAAGAGAGATGGATGGTTTGTCCTACCCTTGAGTATTATTTTCTATTAACATATATATAGCATACCTACAGGGAACCTCCCCTTGATGAGAGGAGAGATCAATGTACTTCTGGTGTGGTAAACCTACACATTTGGATGACTAATCTTCTTATTTTGGCTGATCAGACCTATTTTTTTTATCAGTACGCTGATCAACAAAATATTCAACCAATAGCTTTTGGTGACTCTATTGGTGATATAAAATCCATTATCCATTTATAATCTATCCATTCACCTCCACACTAACTGGGAAAGAATGCACAATTTAAAGCCTCAATCTTTAACTGAAGCAAGGTCAATTCTTTTCCATTTTTGTTTCACAATCTGACAGATTCAAGGTATACACAAAGCCAAAGGGCTAAAGGTATCGTTGACCCTGTATTCGAGTTGGGATAGCAAAGTGATTTTGATCTATTTCCTTCACCATCTCATCTCCAATGAACCAAGAGTTTCCTCCTACTAAAGTCAGATCTCCATTGCCAAATGAAGTATCTACTTTTATTGTTGATAAAGCTTTACCTATAGTTACCCCTCTGAGATTTTTTATCCCTCCTTTTCATAATCTTATAATAGCAGTTCAAGGCCACTGGGGTAATGCTTTTGGTCCTCTCAATCTTACTCCACCTCTGCATGAGCTTCCACATAGTTCAAGGAAGAACTTCCCCAAATTATATGGTGATGGGAAAGTTCACCCTGATGAGCAAATTTTAGCCTTCAGCATAGCATGTGAGTAATCAGAGTAGAATTTGAAGATGTAGCAGTCAATATTTTTGTGGAGACATTACAAGGTGTTGTTGCAAACTAGTTTTATCATCTACAGGCTCGATCAGTAACTGATTGTAATACTCTCAAAGCTAAGTTTGAAGCCATATTTAACCTATAGAAGATGGACATACACTTCTAGCTCAACTTACATAGATGAAGAAAGAGCCTCATGAGCCTATGAGAGACTTCATTGCCAAATTTGACAATTGAGAATCTCAAATGCTTTTTCATTAATTATTAGCTACCTGAAGTAAGTTTTCTCTTGAGACGTGCTAGTCAAATAGATCTTGTTATAGCTCAACTTTTGGCCACTGAGGTAGAAGATGATCTCATCTTAACAGGAAAGATAAGAAGAGATCCAAATAGAAATAGAGCTTCATCATCTTCTGAATATGCATCTATAGGCACCACAGATCCAATGGTGCAAAAATTAGCAAATGAGTTGTTTGCTCTCAAAAAGCAAATGGCTCAAGGAATGTCTTCTTCTCCTTCATAAAGAAGGACATTCCCAAATCAGTCATATTAGGTCAATGCTACTAGGAATCAAGGGCAATAGAATCACCTTTCTCCTCCACAAGGGAAACTTGACCTGGAAGCTCCTCTAACTAATTCAACAATGAGATATCTTGAAGCAGAATTAGAGTTCTCTTTCTAGCCTAAATTAAATCAAGAAAATGATGCTGATCTTCTTGAAGATAATCAAGAAGAATCAATTGGCAACTCCCACATTGGTTTCTTGAACTACCAGGATGAACCCAGAAGAAAAAGAGAAGCTTTTGATGGATCATATGCAGTGTTTACCAGATCCAAAAACTAATCAGTCCAACAAACTGATAAAGAGAAGATAGAAGAGCAACCACAGCCAACAGTCATGATTGCTAAGCATGGAACTATTTTACCTTTTCAGTCAAAGGATCTGGTGATCACTCAAAAAGAAAATACATCAATTTTTCCTTCCCTTTTTACTTCAAATTCGCAAACCAGCCCACCTCCCATCCCTCTTAAAAATTACAAAGTTGAAGTACATTTCTTTTTACCTAGTTTAATTTAGTCATTTGACATAATCGATCATGTCAAAAAGACAATAATACAAATGTCTGAATTCAAATATTTGCAGTCCAATCTTGATCAATTGAATAAGATGGTCTAATATGTTAAGAACTAAAATGTCCCTGTAGGATAAAAGGCTAAAAAGGTAACTCCTGATTCTCTAAAGAACATGCCTATTCCAAATAATTTGGTCATTACTCCCCCAACTACTCCTAGAAAAATAGAACCTTACTATGTTTCCCTATTAATTAATGGCCACAAGCTGAGTAACTGTATTATAGACTCAGGCGCATCTGATAATGTCATGCTAGCTAAAGTAGCTAAGTCTCTTAGTCTCACACTAACCAAGACATTTGAGAGATGTTTTTCCATGGAGAATAAGCAAGTACCATTGTTGGGTCAAATCGAAGATGCCCAATTTACATTTATAGCCTTTCCAGACAAGAGAATCAAGATGACTGTCTTGGTGGCTGATGTCCCAACATCCTATGGCATTTTGCTTAGACAAAATTTTTGCAAGGACATGGGAGGAGAACTAAGCATGGATCTGTCTGAGGCAAGGATCCCTATCCAAGGCATAATGAAGAGGTTGTTCCTTAAAAAGGAATCAAAAGTATGTGATCACGCAGACATCAGTCCCTGAAGCTCAAATTCTTTTTGAATCAGTAGGTATGGGTAACTATTTTTTGTCTACAGATGAAGTGCATGAAACACCTGATATAATTCTTGAAAGTGTCAACTTAGAAATTAGTTCAACAAGAACATCAAAAAAATTAGTAGGTTGTAGTACAGACCAAGAAGGATCCTCCATCTCTGATGAAAGAAAGTCTAAAGAAAAATTAGTATCAGATAAAATATGGACTTTAGAATTTGATGGTAGCTGTTCCTCTACCGATTCAGGAGATAGGATTGTTTTGATATCTCCTCAAGGAGATATGTTCCCTTCATCTTACAAATTACAGTTTAGCAACACTAACAATACAGGTGAATATGAATCTCTACTGCTTAGCATGAAGGTTGCTCAAGAAAAAGGTATCAAGTTTCTTCATGCCAAAGCAGATGTTGAATTAGTAGTTTGTCAAGTGAGGAACTTATACCAAACCAAGAATGAAAGATTACGCCACTACTATAACTTGGTTTGGGACCAAATTGAAAGCTTTAATGCTTTCAACATTTCTGTTATACCCAGAGAGTCTAATGATAAAGCTAATGCACTTGTTGTTTTAGTAACTCTTTTAGTTCCTCAGTCAGATTTCAAAGAAGCTAGGTATACTATTGAGCTAGTCTATAGACCAAGTGTTCTTGACAATGTTGATCATTAGAAAGTATCTAATGATGATCATCAAATCATTGCTTTCCTAGAATGAAAAGACAATTTTGAACAACTACATTTTGAAGGCAGTGAATCTCAGAATAATAAATCAGTGTCTGAATCCAGTTTGAATATTAATGAAGAATTCTTACAGATGAAAGGAAACAAAATTCCCAAAGGCTTGGTTTCTCTTGAAAAGTTGTTTGACAAGCATGATAGATTCATCAAACAACAAAAAGACTTGAGTTTCTCTTAGGGATTTGATCAAGTGAATCTAACTACTGAAGAAAATCCCAAGATGGTCAATATTGGTAAGTGTTGCACCCCTGAAGAAAGATTCAAGTTCACTTCTTTACTCCATCAATACATAGATGTCTTAGCATATTCTTATGAAGACTTGAAGTCTCTCAAACTAGATGAAATCCACCATGAGATTCCTCTCAAGGCTGACTCAATGCCATACAAGCAAAAATCTAGACAGTATAATCCAAAAATATCAAGTAAATTCTTTTTTGAGATATAAAAAATGTTAAATTCTAGAATCATCTTCCCAATCCATCATTCTACATGGATTGCAAACATAGTCCTGTAAGGAAAAAGAATGGTGAAATTCCCATTTGTGTAGATTTCAGAAATCTGAATCACGCATCTTTGAAGGATAATTATCCTTTGCCAATTATGGATCAAGTGCTTCAAATAGTGATAGGTTCAAAAATGTTATCAATGCTAGATGGCTTCTTAGGATATAATCAAGTTGAAGTTGGTAAAGCAGACTAACACAATACTACATTCACCACACCTTGTGGTACATTTACATATAGAAGAATTCCTTTTGGTTTAGTAAATGATGGTGATACCTTTCAGAGAGCAATAGATCTAGCTTTCAAAGATGAGATTGGTAAATTCATAGTGGTATACCTTGATGATTTGACTATCTTTTCAAATCATCGATCTGATCATGAATTCCATTTGCAATAAGTGCTGGAGCGTTGCCACCAGAATGGTATTTCCTTAAATCTTAAAAAGTCTATTTTTGGAGTAACAGAAGGGAAACTCCTTAGACACATTGTGTCTAAAGA
The DNA here is from genome assembly GCA_037957365.1 of Torreya grandis. Lineage (NCBI taxonomy): Eukaryota > Viridiplantae > Streptophyta > Pinopsida > Cupressales > Taxaceae > Torreya > Torreya grandis. The sequence continues at coordinate 972,185 of JARHVA010002469.1, read as the reverse complement.
AGGCATAAAGATTGACTCAAATAGAGTCAAGTCTATTTAGGAGCTTAATTTTCCTACAAGCAAAAATTCAATTTATTCTTTCTTCGAAAAGGTGAATTTATTATGAAGATTCATCCCCAAATTTGATGAGAAGACTAGACACATTGTGAACATGATGAAAGGGAAGACCATCTTCAACTAGACTAAAGAAGGCAAATCAGCATTTCAGGATATCAAAACCACCATTACTCACTCCCCTACCTTGGTTTGCCCAGATTACAATAAAGATTTCATCATATATAGCTATGCATCTGAACACACTCTTTCAGCAATTCTTATTCAATAAGACAAGGAAGGTATGGAATCTCCTATCTCTTTCATGAGTTTCCCTCTCAAAACCCATGAGTTAAAGTATTCAAATATAGAGAAGCATGCTTATGCCTTGGTGAAAGTAGTCAAACATTTATGCTTCTATATTCTAAATTCACATACTACTACCCTAGTGCCTGACACTACAATCAAGTCTGTATTAACTCAATAGGAGTTTGGCACGAAAAAAGGTAATTGGATTGCAAAGATCAAAGAGTTTGATTTAGACATCAAGCTGACAAAGTTGGTTAGGGGTAAAGACCTATGCCAATTAATTGTTGACAATAAGCCAGAAGACAGAGCATGAAGAAATTGAAGTGGGAGATACTCCAACAGTCCTTTTTGTTTCCACTACCAATGAGTGGTATTCAGGTATCGCTCATTTCCTTACTTATGGTGAATTTTCTGCTGATTTGTCTTACAAAGAAAGGAGGACTATCAAGTTGAAAGTTGCCAATTTTGTCCTTTGGGACAATGGATTGTATAAGAGAAGCATAGATGGAGTATTCCTTCATTGTGTAGAAAAAGAAAAACAAAGCCAGCTTTTGAAATCTTTCCACAATCTGGCCTGTGGAGGAAATTTTTCTACTCCTATGACTACTCACAAGATTATGCAAGCCAAGTATTACTGGCCAATTCTTTTCCAAGATGCACATAAGTGGGTGAGAAAATGTGAACTCTATCAGCAATTTGCTGGAAGACCCAAGTTAGCTGCTATGCCTCTCAAGCCAGTGATCATAGAAGAACCTTTCCAGCAATGGGGACTTGATTTTATTAGGACTATACACCCATCTTCAAGTGTTGGACCTGATTATGTCCTTACAGCAATTGACTATTTCACCAAGTGGGTAGAAGCATTCCCAACTAAGCATGCTACTTCGGAAGTTGTATACAACTTCGTCAAATAGAATATCATTTCTAGGTTTGGAGTTTCAATCAAAATTGTTATTGATAATGCAACTTGTTTCACCTCTCAGGAGATTACACAATTTTGTTTCCATTATGGAATTACACTCTCTCACTCTTCTGATTATTTTCCACAAGAGAATGGACAAGCTAAATCCAGCAATAAGAATCTGGTAACTATTATCAAGAAGCTAGAAAATGATAATCAAAGGACATGGCATAAGGCATTGGTTGATGCTCTGTGGGTAGATAGAATCACACCAAAGAGGGCAATTGGTATGTCTCCTTTTCAACTTCTTTATGGTATCAATGCTAAGATAATCACCTTAGAATTGCTAGCCTTGAAATTGGCAAAGGCAATTGAAGATCAGACATATGAAAGCTCTCTTGATAAAAGAATCATGTGCCTAACTGAGCTAGAGGAACAGAGAACAATGGTGGTGGATAGAATTGTTGATCATTAAAGTCTAGTAAAGAAACTCTTTGACTAGAAGGCTAGAAATCATGATTTACAGATTGGGGATCAAGTCCTATTGTGGGGAAAAAGGAGAGAGCCAAAGGGGATGCATGGAAAGTTTGACTCCCTTTGGAGAGGCCCATTTATAATTCATCAGCACATTGGTGAAAATATATTTCTACTGAAATATCAAGATGGCACACTCTTTTCTCTGCCTCACAATGGGTAGCATCTGAAACATTTCAACTCTTGAAGTGTCAGATCATTACATCTGTATATATGTATATTTGTACAGTTTTTAATTCTATTTTTCTTGTTTATTTCCATTTTTGATGCCTTTCATTTCTGTTGACCAATTTTTCACTCATAGGCCAAAATTATTCACCTTCCTTCTTCACTGTTCGAAGGCAAATTGTTCCAGAGGGCACAAGATTTGCCAATGTTTCTCTTTTTTGGTTTAGTTCAATGAAAAAGGTTTGGTTCAAAGCCAAGAGGTTCAACTTCAATGGTTCAATGAAGTCCATCGGCTTTCTTTGGAATTAGCGCACATTGTTTAAACCTTGAATCGTTGAACCAATCTTTGGTTCAATGGATTTGGTTCAAGGGTAGGCCCTTTGCCGAAGGGGAGTCTTCAAAAGTCATAGTGCTGAGAGGAAAACACAGACATAAAGCAGACCCGATGATGTCCCGGACGACGTCAAGTTTAATCAAGTAAAATAACCATTGGTTTTCCAGCTAAAGACAACCATATACATGTCAAATTTAACAAAGCCACTTAGCCGTTGGGTTTTCGATCTGGAAAGGCACCAAACATGAGGAAAAAGGGGCAAAATGTAGCGACCTGCCAAGGAATTCACTTAAGGGATTGAGTAAGTAGAAAAGACAAATTCCAAGCAACAAGCAGAGATGACAAGGCAAGGAGCAGTCAGGCAGTCCAAGTGGCATAAACAAGGCAATTTATTGCCTGATGGTGTAAAGAGAAAATGGACAGAGTGACAAGCAAGGAATGAGTAAGCAAACAGTTGAGTCCAAGCAGTGCCAATTTGAAGAAGAGACTTTGGTAGGTGAAATAGTGCTAGTGAATTAATCATAAGAGGATGTAGCAGCTAAAGAATGTAACCAGTTTCCTCATTTTTCATTTAATGGGTGGAAAAATTGCGTTTTGCCATTAAAAATGTGGACTTCGAAGCAGAACAGAGCACATGGATCATTAATATTTGGAGCAGCCTCTTTTCTTTTCATGAACAGCCATTTGTAAAAAGAGTGCCAAATGAGCCTCTTGGACTTTCCATATATATTTGATACTTGTAATTTTGTAAACATCTTTTGACAAATTTTACAAGGCGCAACCCTATTAAAATTTCCACTTGAATTAATCAACACATTTTTTACCTCTTCTTGAATAGATATCCTGTGTATGTTCTGAGTGTTGATTTGTGTTTAGTCATTGTCTTTGATGCTCCCACAGGTTTAACATCAACACAGCAGCTATCTACAAGTCACCATCTGCAGCTGATAGGAGAAGAGTTCTATTTTGGAGTGCGACATAGAGGGAATTATCTAGAGAGTGCTTTTTATAACACCTTTGGATGAACGTCCTTTTTTGTATCTTTCATTTTACCTCCCTGTCAAGTTTGCAGATTACTTATTTTGTCAAGGGTGCAGCATATAAATGTGTTTTGTCTAATGGTAAGAGCTTCATTTTCCATATTAAGACTAGTGTCTTAAATTTCTATGCCTAAAGTCACCACTAGGTCTGCTTCAAAAGGGATTCCTTTTGAATTCGTTGAACTGCCTCTAAATTTTGCTAAAAGATTAAGGTTTAGGGAGACTCATCCTTATCCAAAAAGTCATCCTCCTAGACCTGTTATAAGAGACACAGTTATAGTAGAGCCTCAGTTACGCCCCATCCCAGCTATGACTTTGCCATTTGTAGCCTTTTATGGGGAGATCCCCTTGAACCTCCCACAATATGACCCAATTCTAGGGGCAACTCTAAAAATGTACCTTCTTTTGATGGATTGGGACCCATTATAGTCACTGAGCACATCAGGAACGTCTCTAATCTCACAAATATTCATAATATCATAGAGGAGAATGTCACAGTCAGATTGCTGGCTTTGTCTCTTAAGGGAAAGGCTCTTGATTGGTATGGGACCTTGCCTGTGAATTCAATCCATTCTCAGAGTGAGCTCGGTATTCAGCTAACGGACCATTTTGGGGAAAAAAGTGACGACCTCCCGCTTGTTGAGCAGCTGATGACCATTCAGAGGGCTCTGCATGAATATATGCAAGACTTTAACATAAGGTTTCAAAAGACCTGGCAGAGGATTCCCATCCTGGTAAGGCTGAATCCCAGCTATGCTTTTTTATACTATTTTAAAGCATTAAATAGTGATGTTACAGTCATGATACAATCCATGGGAGGGCATATATTTCATGTCGCTTGTGACATAGCCATAGCAGTAGAGAACTATTTAATATAGGCTAGGAAAATAGCCCCTAGACCCCACATGCCAATTTTCCTAGAAATGCCACCTCCAATTCAGGCCCCTGCTCCCACCTTGGCTCCTCTGCCTACCATCAAAAAACTAGCTGCTGCCCCGTTGAATGAATTTCAGGAGGTTAAGAGTATGTTGTAGGCCGTGACCAATGAACTCATTGCCATTAAAAGGCAGCAACAGGCTCAAGGCAATAGACCAAATCAAGGGTACCAAAATTATGGTCAAGCCCCTAGACCCCCTTTCCAAAATTATAATCAAGGTCAGGGGTAGCTCACTACAACCAGGCCATTTTAGAATTACAACACCGGTCCCTCTTCATCATCTAAGGCCATAGTACCTATTCAGAATAATCTTGTACAAGAGTAGCCTAGCTATTCAACCATGGGATATGGTCAAGAACAGGTTGTGCACACAAACGAGATGGTGAATTATTTATAGAATGTAGAGAATTAGGTTGTTGCTATTTCCCAATTTTTGAGGCTCTAGCTCAACCCAACACGAGTGGCAATCAGGCCCAGCTAGATTATGCTCTTATGAATCATCTAGAGGGTGAGTTTTGTGCAATCAACCATGGGGGCGCTATGGGAAATCAGGCTGATTGTGTTGCAGCCAATACAAGATTTAAGAGGAGAGCAGTGGAAGAGGTGCAAGCTACCACTCAGGCAGTAGATGCACCTCCTCCATCACACTCCAATGCAAAGGCCCCAAATTTTAGGCAGGCATCTATACCTTTATCCCCTCAGCCTGTAGTTCAGCCTGGAATCAACCCCAAAGAAAGTTTAAGGCATGGCAATCCTCAAATAAATGTAGTGGATCAGATGAAGAAGCTGAATATGAATATATCTTTATGGGATGTGTTGTCTCTTCCAGGCTAGAAGGATGTGTTAAAAAGGGAATTGAACAAGCTGGATTGTTAGGCTGTCCCACCCGGCACTAATAATGTCTTGATGACAAATAGACAGCCTTCCACTTCAAGACAGGTGAAGAAGGAAGAGAAAATTCATCCTTTCTACGTATCCTTGGTCATTGGGGACTTCTTGGTGCACAATTGCATAATTGACAGCGGGGCCAGCACCTCAGTGATGACCAAGTGCATTGTTGATAAGATGGGATTGAAGTATCAAGAGATGAACAAAAGAGTCCTACAGTTGGATGGGACACCTACAAAAATATTTGGGATTGTGAAGGGTTTAGACCTGACATTACATGCTTGCCCAACCTTCTCAATTCCCCATGATATAGTGATAGCGGATGTTCCTCCGTATTTCACAATTTGCTTGTCCAGGGATTTCACGTCAAAGATAGGTGGCTATCTAGTAGCGAATTGGTCATATCTAGTTTTCAGAACCAAGTATGGGATGAAAGTGAAAATTTAGTCTGACCCATTCTACAAGGACCACCTAGAGCCATATTCACCCAAAGCAGCAAATGTCAGTTACACCATCATCGATCTAGAAGAGCCTCAGACAGACCAATATTTGTCTGCTGCTCTTGAAGGAGTCACAAACTTACTCTTGGATGAGTGGGGAAAAGATAACTTCGAGCATGATCCATACAAATTAATTGAGGAGGTAGACCTTGGAGTCTATTGCATGCATGAGGAGGGTGCCTTCATGCCAAATTTAATGAAGGAAAGTAAAGAAGACCTTGGCCTGTGGCAGCTATATTTTGACGGCTCTAGAAGTAAAATAGGTGCTGGTGGTGGAGCAATGTTGGTTTCCCCTTCCCAAGAAAGGTACTTTTTAGCTTTTTGTTTCCAGTTCTCTTGCACCAGCAATGTTGCAGAATATGAGTCTTTGATCCATGGGCTTGAATGGGCAAGAAAGAGAGGGATTTGAGAGTTGCAAGTCTTGGGAGACAGCAAACTAATTGTAAATCAAGTGAGAGGCCTGAATCTGACCAAGAACTCCTTGATGAAGTCATACAAGCATAGGTTTTAGGACTTGGTGGAGGATTTTCTTGCTTTTAACATTGCCTCTATTCCCAGGGAGCACAACAAATAGGTTGACAGGCTAGTAGCAATTGGCTCCCAATTTGATGTTCCAAAAGAAATAAGTAGAGACTGTGGTGGTTCGGCCTTCAATCCCGAACAACGTTGCAAATTGGCAAGTCTTTGAAAGTGACCAATAGATAGCTTTATTCTTACCAGAAGAAGCTGAGTTTGCAACACACAATCAGGTGAAACTGCAATAGTAATATGGTAATCAGATTGTTCAGTTGAAGAACAATAAACTCCCCAAGGGTCTAGTCATGCTTGAAAGCATTTTCAATAGTGATGACCAGTTAAGAAATGACAAGGCCTGCATCACTACCACAGAGGAAAATTATGAAAGGGTTGAAATTTTCAAAGGGAAGTTGTTGGCGCTTGGTAAAGTCTGCACATTTCAAGAGAGGCAAGATTTCATTCTGTTGTGTCAAGAATTTGCTGACATCTTTGCCTGGGATTATAGCGACTTGAAGGGCTTTGACCTAAGGCTTGCCCAACACACCATTGAATTAGAAGAAGGTGTCAGGATAGTAACACAAAAGCAAAGGCCTATCAATCCTACAGTTGAGCCCCTCATGCAAAGGGAATTGGCCAAATTGATTGAGTCTAGAATTATATTTCCAATCAAACATTCCTCATGGTTGGCTAACCTTGTTCCTATTAGAAAGAAAATGGGGAGATCAGGCTGTGTGTCAACTTTAGAGACCTTAATAGAGTCTCTCTAAAGGATCATTACCCCCTTCCAAACATGGAGTGGATCCTCTAGAAGGTAACTGCTAGTGAGCGGTTCTCCCTCCTGGATGGTTATTCAAGGTATAATCAGATTCTAGTGTAAGGCTGTGACCAGCACAAAATAGCCTTCACCCCTAAATGGGGGACGTTTGCCTACAAGAAGATGCCATTCGGGCTATCCAATGCTGGTGCAACCTTTTAGCGGGCCATGGACATGGATTTTGGTGGCTTGATAAACAATAACGTGCTGGTATACCTCGACGATGTAACGGTATTCTCCAAGAGAGCGAGCCAACACATGGGACACCTCAGGTAGATTTTTGAAAGGTGTAGGGAATTTGGCATCTCTCTTAATCCAAAGAAGTGTCTGTTTGTTGTTCATGAAGGGAAACTCCTTGGCCACATTGTGTCCAAGGAGGGTTTGTCTATTGATCCCAAGAGAGTTCACTTTATACAGGAGATGTCCCTACCAAAGCACAAGAAGAGTTTGCAGAGCTTTTTTGGCAGAATTAATTTTATTCAAAGGTTCATTCTGAATTTTGTAGAGATAGTCAAGCCACTCACCCCTATGCTAAGGAAAGGTGAGGATTTCAAATGGAAAGCTGAGAGGAAACTTAGCTTTGAGGCCATGAAGTAGGCCATAACTCGGGCTTCCACTTTGATCGGCCCAAACTTTAGCAAAGACTTCCACCTCTATACCTTCAGCAATGAGGAAGTGATATCCGCCATACTTACCCAAGCTAATAGTGATGACCTCGAATAGCCACTTGATTTCTTTAGCCAAGGGTTAGAGGACTTTGAAGTTAGGTATACGTATGTAGAAAAGCAAGTCCCAGTATTGGTACATAGCCTGAAGATATTGAGGCATATGTTGTCTAACAATAGTATCCACCTTATGGTCCCACATCTGGGTGTCAAGGAATTCTTGACCAATTGAGATTTAAACGAAAAGAGGGCAGGGTGGATTACCAAAGTGATGGAATACGACATAGACATCAAGATCACCAAGCTGGTGAGGGGAAGAGGCTTGTGTGAATAGCTGGCTGCAGACTTAAAACAATAAAGGAGAGACAGCTTGTTAATCCATGATGCAACCATAGCAGAAGAACCAGCTGTCATAAAGGATTGGACGCTGGACATGGATCATTTCCTTCTCATAGGTGAGTGTCCACAGGGTCTTGATAAGGCTGAAATAAGGTATTTTAAACTTTAGTCCCTTCCTTATGTCCTGGTTGACAAAGTATTGTTTAGGAAGGATCTCTCTGGGGTTCTTTTAAGATTCATTGACCCCAATTAGGCTGATAGGATACTGACTGAGTTTCATGATGGGCCAGCTGGTGGTCATTTCGCTCCTAGAGCTACAGTAGCAAAGATAATGAGAGCTGGCTATTTTTGGCCTACTCTTTTCAAGGATACCCATGCCTGGGTGAGAAAGTGCCAAAAGTGTGCACTTTTTGATGGAAAATAGCAATTGGCTGCCATGCCTTTACAGCCCATTCAAGTTGAGCAACCATTCATGCAATGGGGCCTAGATTTTATAGGGATGATTAATCCTCCCTCTAGTGCTCGGCACAAGTGGGTACTGACTGCCATGGATTATTTCACCAGGTGAGTGGAGGCCATTTCTTTGAAGGAGGAGAATGAGAGCACAGTCTTAGATTTTTACGAAGACCTGGTAACAAGATTTGGGGTCCCAGCCACCATAATCTCAGATAACACCTTGGCTTTTTTGGGAATCAAAACTAGTGAATGGGTGCTGAAGTATGGCATATACCTCAGCACTTAATCAAACTATTATCCATAGGGGAATGGGCTGGATGAGTCCACCAACAAAAATTTGATTAGGATTATAAAGAGGACTGTGGAAGAAAATCAGAGGACTTGGCATGCCAAGCTATAAACAGCTCTATGGGCCGACCGAGTTACTCCAAAAAGAGCAATCGGAAATTGTCCATATATGCTCATGTATGGAAGGGAAGCCAGGCTTCCCATCTCGCTTGAATTGCTAGCATTGGATCTCTCCCACCAACTACAGCTAGAAGAAGGAACCAACATGGAGGTCAGATTGTGTGAGCTAATGGAGCTCCAAGAGGTAAGGGATCGGGCTATGGCTTCTCTGACAAGTCGCCAACAACAATTAAAAAGGCACTTCAACAAGAAGTCTTTGTCAAGAGATTTTTTTGAAGGAGACATTGTCTTAAAGTGGGATGAAGATTGAGCTAAGCCCAAAAAACATGCAAAATTTGATGCCCTGTGGAGCGGTCCTTACATAATCACTCAGTGCAAGCAACATAATGCATTCCAACTTTCCAGGTTAGACGGTGAAGAATTGTGTATCCCAGTTAATGGGATACATCTGAAGCATTACCACTAATTTATTTTGGGTTCACTTGTACATATTTTCCCTTGTTTTCATTTTCCTATTTTTCCCTAAGTGTTGTTGCACAGGTTGTAGTCTTCTTAGTCTTGCGTGTGTTTTCTTTTCCTCGGAGGTGGATCTACATTTTTGTTTCTATGTTAGAATAGAGCTGCTGCTATTTCTCAAATTTTCTACTGAATCCATGCCCAATGGATTTTCAAGGCAGCTGGATTATAAGTATGGTGGGCATGCTTCCCCTGTGAGTCGCCATGTGTTGACCAATTTTTCACTCACAGGCCAAAATTGTTCACCTTCCTTCTTCACTGTTCGAAGGCAAATTGTTTAAGAGGGCATGAGTGTTGCCAATGTTTCTCTTTTTTGGTTTAGTTCAATGGAAAAGGTTTGGTTCAAAGCCAAGAGGTTCAACTTCAATGGTTCAATGAAGTTCATCGGCTTTCTTTAGAATTGGCACGCATTGTTTGAACCTTGAACCGTTGAACCAATCTTTGGTTCAACGGATTTGGTTCAAGGGTAGGCCCTTCGCTGAAGGGGAGTCTTCAAAATTCAGAGTGCCGAGAGGAAAACATAGACATAAAGCAGACCTGATGATGTCCCAGAGGATGTCAAGTTTAATCAAGCCAAAGAACCGTTGGTTTTCAAACTAAAGACGGCCATATACATGTCAAATTTAACAAAACCACTTAGCCATTAGGTTTTTGATTTGGAAAGGTGCCAAACATGAGGAAAAGGGGGAAAATGTAGCAACCCACCAAGAAATTCACTTAAGGGACTGAGTAAGTAGAAAAGACAAATTCTAAGCAACAAGTGAAGATGACAAGGCAAGGAGCAGTCAAGCAGTCCAAGTGGCATAAACAAGGCAATTTATTGCCTGATGGCATAAAGAGCAAATGGACAGAGCGACAAGAAAATAATGAGTAAGCAAACAGTTGAGTCCAAGTGGTGCCAATTTGAAGAAGAGACTTTGGCAGGTGAAATAGTGCCAGCGAATTGATCATGAGAGGATGCAACAGCTAAAGAATGTAACTGGTTTCCTCATTTTTCATTTAATGGGTGGACAAATCATGTTTTTCCATTAAAAATGTGGACTTCAAAGTAGAACAGAGCACATGGCTCATTAATATTTGGAGCGGCCTGTTTTCTTTTCATGAACAACCATTTGTAAAAAGAGTGCCAAATGAGCCTCTTGGACTTTCCATATATATTTGATACTTGTCATTTTGTAAACATCTTTTGATGAATTTTACAAGGCGTAGCCCTGTTAAAATTTCCACCTGAATCAATCAACACATTTTTTACCTCTTCTTGAATAGATATCCTGTGTATGTTCTGAGTGTTGATCTGTGTTTAGTCATTGTCTTTGATGCTCCCATAGGTTTAACATCAACACACCAGCTATCTACAAGTCGCCATCTACAACTGATAGGAGAAGAGTTCTATTTTGGATTGCAACATAGAGGGAATTATCTACAAAGTGCTTCTTATAACACCTTTGGATGAACCTCCTTTTTGTATCTTTCATTTTACCTCCCTGTCAAGTTTGTAGATTGCTTCTTCTGTCAAGGGTGCAGCGTATAAATGTGTTTTGTCTAATTTTGAGAGTGGGTGTGAAAGGGTCATATTGTTTTGGTGTATCACCTCCTTAGAGTAGGTTTTTTTTCTTGCATTTCTTCTCATTTTTCATTCCCCCCTTTTTATTATATATATATATATATATATATATATATATATATATATATATATATATATATATATATGCCTGTATGTATTTTTTGCACTGCTTGAAACAAACAATGATACATCAAAGGGAGCTAGCCCTTAACTAGAGACTCTCCTCTCTTGCTTCACTGTCCCACAGGCGAGAGAGGAGTTTCCATGTTGCGAGGAGAAGGCAGGAACCCATTTTCTTGCCACCGGGTGCAATCTCTAGCGTCAACAATTTCTAGGTAGCATGACTCCATAGCCCAATGGTGTACATGAAGACACTAGATATTTTGGATTCTACTCCTTTCAATTCTTTTTACAATTGATAGAAGTTCCCCAACTAGAGCCAGTTGTTGTCCTCTAAAAATATCACTCATTTTTAGGACAACATTTAAACTATTTTGGTCCTACAAACCAAAATTGTCTCTTCCCTTTTCAAAATTTGTCTTGGGCATTAAAAATCCTCATTTTTCAATCTTCTCAAAAATCTACAGACTCTGTAGGCTTAAATCTATGGACTCTGCAGGCTTAAATCTACGGACTCTGCAGGCTTAAATTTATGGACTCTGCAGGCTTGAATCTACAGACTCTGTAGGTAGAGAAAATCTACAGACTCTGTAAGAAGAGAAAATCTATGGACTTTACAGACCAAGTTCAATGGGCTTTATATGTTTATTTCTACAGACTTGATTTCTACGAACTCTGCAAGTAGGTTCATTTCTATAAGTTCAATGGGCTTCACGGCTTCTACAGGCGGGTTCAATCAAAAGAATCAATTTCTAACACTTGGTCATTTTCAGTATTGGTTCAGTGATTTGGTTCAAACAAAAATCTCCATCAGCAAGCATCAGTAGTAGGTTCAATGCATTTGGTTCAACCATTGGTTCAATGTCAACTGGTTCAATAGTCAGTTCAAGGCTTTGTTTGAATCGTTAAACCAAAACTTAGTTCAATGGTTGGTTCAACATCTTTTGGTTCAACGGTTAGTTCATCACTTCAGTTCATTCAATTGAACCGTCGGCTTGAACCATTTAGGTTCAAAGCCTTGGTTCAATGAATAGGTTCAACATCTTGTGGTTCAATGGAATAGTTCATCGACTTGGTTCATTCAATTGAACCATCAGCTTGAACCACTTTGGTTCAAAACCTTGGTTCAACGAAGAGGTTCAAAGCCTTGGTTCAATGTTTGGTTCAACCAAGTAGTTTAATGCCTTGGTTTAATAGAGTGGTTCAATATCTTGTTTCAAAGGAGCGATCCAATGTAAAATTTCAAAGAGCCTCCCGAAGGACAAGTGCCCTTACAGAGGGCACTTGGTAAACAAAAGTACCCTTCAGAAGGGTCATTTAAAAAAAGACTAAGGCAATTCTAAGGCACAATTCCTTCAAAAATTTTGTCTGAAGGAATTCCTTCAGACAAAAAGTTTGAAATAATTTTGAGCAGTCACGGGAGTAAATCCCGAAGGAATTCATGTATATGGCAAACAAAACAATTTCTGTAGACTTTTTGTCCACAGGAAATTTTCTGTGGGAATTTTTCATGGGAATTTGCCCAGGGAAAATACCCACAAGAATTGTTTGCAGGAATTTTCAAAAGGCCACCGAAGGACCCCAAAGGCCAGGTGCCCTTGCGGGGGTCTCTTGGCTGCCAATTTGAAGAATGCTTCCTTGAAGCCAAAGGGTCACCCAAAGAAGCCTGAAGGCCATTCAAAGACTGCCCAAAGGGTAGATACCCTTGCGGGGGGCTCTTCTCGACCCAAAGTGGGACATTTCTTAAGGCCCAAAAGGGCAAGTTCAATTTGGGAAAAATGCCAAATAAAAAAGCTGAAGAAAGACTAAGGGGTGACGCACCGGAAAACATCAAATTCAAGACAACGAACTAGCCATTGATCCTTTGAATCTACAGACCCAAATGCATTCATAGACTTCAAGGCCAAGACTAGAAAAAAGTGAGGAAGGAACAAAATAGCAAATTAAATCTAGGACCTAATTTAATTAACCAGAAAAGGAGGAATGATGAAGGTAGGATCAGATCGCCAGGTGGACATTGAAATTTGCAAACTTTCAAAAGCATGACTTGTTTCTCTGCATTGATAAAATCAAATGGGTAAATGCCCCTAAGTTCCAGCCTATCTTCTTAACAGATTCTAATGCAACATAATGTGTTGTTGTTCCTGAGTCCTTTTTGAAAAGGCTATATAAGGGACTCTCTTCTCTTGTAAAAAAATCTCTTTTTTGACAATCACAATGAAACTTTGCCCAAATTGAAAGGCACTTCTGAGACTTTGAGCTCAGTTTGTTGATCATATTTTGTTATTGGAATAATAAATCAAGTGATTTTTTAGACTTTGTGTTGTAATATCTTTGTTGTTGAGGAAACTATTCTTATGTCTTTTTCCTTGATATATTCTCTGTTCCTTTAATTCAACAAGCAGGATTAGTTATAGCAATCAAGAAGGTGTCCTGAAGAGTTAACTATGGAGAGACTTTGTGCCCCCATAATTGCCTTTCAGTGTGTTTTCTTTTCAATTCTATGTAAAGGACCTTGGGATGACTTTGTGCCCTCATTGTCCTTCGTATCTTACTCTTGAGCAATTCAGGTGGAGACTTTGTGCTACATCTCGATTTGTTGGTTATTACATCTTTTGTTACATTTTACTATTACTACCTGGAGTATTCTTTTGGCTTGTTGAATAGTACTTCTGAAAGAAGAGGAGTGCTTTCTGTCATTTTCCTTTAGTTTCTCCTTTGATCTACATGCATCATCTCTGAAGAAAGAGAGATGGATGGTTTGTCCTACCCTTGAGTATTATTTTTTGTTAACATATATATATATATATATATATATATATATATATATATATATCATACCTACAAGGAACCTCCCCTTGATGAGAGGAGAGATCAGTGTCCTTCTAATGTGGTAAACCTACACATTTGGATGACTAATCTTCCTATTTTGGCTGATCAGACCTATTTTGTTTATCAGTATGCTGATCAACAAAATATTCAACCAACACATTGGACCCTGATTATGGAAAACATGATAAACTTGGCCAAGGATGATGATAACTTAACATAGAGGGTAATGATGAATTAGAACAACCTACTAGTAGGGAGATGCTCATCTAAACTAATAAATGGTATAATTCTTTCATGGTTAAATACTATGTGTGGAATATCATTTGGATTAAATTAGGATGTCGATGCTGAAGAGATGTTGCCATTACTGAATAGTCTTTTTGAATCTTAGATTTTTTATAGCATGTGTCCGTAAACATCATGGTATAACATCATGAGGATTTGGTTGAAATATGCATGAGCACTAACTCCTATAATCCAATACTCAATAGAAAACAATGAACCAATGATAGAAACCATGATGACAATGTAAACATATGAATAGGGATGGATTCAAGTGTAAGTTTGGACAAAGAATTACCCAATGAACACATAAATTTAATCAAGGAAATAATGTTAAAAATAAACAAATAGATATAAAAACAAATAAAAATAAACAAACAAATAATGCAATAGAAACCATATGAACATTGCCCTTAGAAAATAGGTGACAACTGAACAAACGAATGAAATGGGGGAATAAAATAAAAGGAAGGGGGTGATTGAGTTGTCTCTATATGAACTAGGCAAGTGAATGATACCTACATAGTTCTATGGATGCAATATGCAATAAAAAAAACTTCAGGCCAAATGTAGTTCTCCCAAAGAATGGGAAGAATGTGATAAGTAATGAAAATAAATAGAATGGATGTGAGAGAAGAAGAGTAATGGTCTTAAAAAATGGCAAGTGCATCAGAGAAAAGGGCTAAAAAATATGGGGAAACTAAATGATAAGTATTTCACTTGTAACTTAGTAAGGGTTCCCAGAATATTTAAGGCAAAGAAGTGGTCAATGTTTTTGTTTTTGCTCTTTTCTAACTATTTTTCAAATATTTTTTGGAATTGTTTTGGAGTGTCTCAACTCAATCAAGAATGACGAGACACTAAATGGTTGAATCTCATAAAATGGTGAGAATGTTTAAACTAAGGTAGCTCATAAAATGGTGAGAGTGTGGCTTAGGTTACTTGAAAAATGGTGAGAGCATGGCTTAGGTTGCTCACACAATGGTGAGAACATGGCTTTGGTTACTCAGAAAATAGTGAGAGCATGGTTTAAGTTACTCATAAAACGGTGAGAGTGTGGCTAAGGTTGCTCAAAAAATAGTGAGAGTGTGGTTTAGGTTGCTCATAAAATGGTGAGAGCATGGCTTAGGTTGATCAAAAAATGGTGAGAGTGTGGCTTATGTTGCTCACAAAATGGTGAGAGCGTGGCTTAGGTTACTCATAAAATTGTGAGAGCGTGGCTTAGGTTACTCACAAAATGGTGAGAGCATAGCTTAGGTTACTTGCAAAATGTAGAGAACGTGGCTTAGGTTGCTTAAAAAATAGTTGGAGCATGGCTTAGGTTACTCACAAAATGGTGAGAGCATGGCTTAGGGTGACTGAGCTGACCTCAACAAGTATCAAGTGCTTCTTACATAGTCCTAGAGTAGGACTTTAAGTTAATATAGTTCTGTTCTATAGCAGATAAATTTAACTAGTGTAGTAATCAATTCAAAAAAAATAGGCACAATTGGTAAAAATACATAGGAAGTGGTAAGTTGGTACATCAAGGCTTAATTTTTCCCCTAGTTTATCTATAGGTGGTTATAAATAGGGCATAATAGCATAGATCAATGGTACTAATTTTCCCAAAGGTAGTTATAATTAGTATCAAGACTAGTGGTAAGAAAGGAATAAAAAATGAAGGATGCAACTACCAAAACTTCTATCATACTGTCCCAAAATATGATCTCTATCTAAAGTAATTAAACTAACTCATGAAACTAATTAGATACCTTGATGCTAAAAATGCATAACAAATGGCAGAAAACCAAGGTCGAATAGGCTAGGCTCTAGAACACACTGGGTCGATAGAGCAAAATGTTAAAATGGATACAATTAATAGAATGGTTAAGAATGATATTTTTACAAAGAATAATAGTAATAAAATGGCATAAATGAAACAATCCTTACATATAATACACCTTAGCATTCAATTATAGTACTTCTTGAGATGAATAATATTCATCAACTCAGAAAGTTCAACTCCATCTAGTGTGGCAAGCCTTTATGCTCTTGATACATAATATATACTAATGATGAAAGGCCATATCCAATTTAGTTTGAATTTCACTTTATGTTTCTTCTTATCCATGGTATTCTTTTGGGTTTTTTAAGAACAACATCACCAAGTTCAAATGTTCTATACTTAACACACTGATTATAGTGGCCTTTGAGTCAGTTATGGTATTCTTGAAGATTGTTGAGTGTGGTTTTACATTTCTCATCAAGTAAGTCTAGATCTTACAGGTGAGCTACTCGATAGTCATGATCATCTAGGACATGCTTGAAAGAGATGCATAGTGAAGGCAATTTAACCTCAATGGGAAGGATGGATTTAGTACCATAAACAAGTGAGTATGGAGTGGCTCTTGTGGGGGTATGATGATTGGTATGGTATGTCCAAAGTGTAAGAAATATGTATAAGTACCAATCATGACTGGCATCATTGACAATTGTTTTGAGAATATTGACAAGGATTTTGTTGGATGCCTTAGCTTGGCCATTACCTTGAGGGTAATATGTTGTAGACAAATGTTGAGTGATGTTATATTTAGTACATAGTTGGTCTACATCCTTATTATTGAATGATCCTCCATTATCAGATATCATGTCAGAGGGGATACCATAGTGGCAAATGAGATGGTTGAAGATGAATTTGGAAATTTCCTTTCCAATCACGTAAGGGGTATAGCTTTAATCCACTTAGTAAAATATGTGATGAAGTAGGGTTGATATTCTTAATGAGTTCAAGTCCTCATGTAGAAAAATTCCATGCTATCAACATTGTTTTCAAAGTTTTTGTTAGGGCATGAATCAAATTAACATGCCATTGACATTTATCACACTTCTTTAAATATTTAGTGGCTTATATGTCCATAGTGGGATAATAATAACTAGTACGCAATATATTTTTGAATAGGATTTCCCCTATAATGAGCTCCACATACTCCATGAACTTCTCTTAACGCTAGTGTAGACTGTCAAAGTTAAACAATGAAGTAGATTTCCATCAAAACTGTGATAGTAAAGGGTGGATCCAAGTAGATTATAATGAGTATAATGATGAATGAAGGCTTTGGTTTGTTTTCAAGAGAGGTTAGGTGATAGAACTTGGTCATGAAGGTAGCCGTAAAGGTCTGAGTACCAAATAGAATTAGGACCAACAATATCACAAATCATTACAAGAGTTGAAGGTTCATGAGCTGGTGCTGACAAATTCTTGATGAGGAACTGATACTCTCTAGATTTATTTATTTTTTGAATCAAAGAGCCAATAGTAGCCATGACATCTATAGTTCTGTTACTAGCCCTTGGTATGTGCTTAAACTAAATGTTGGCAATTTTTTATTTAAGAGTGTCGACCATGGCTTTATGTGGAACCAACTTATCATCTTTGGTTTGAAAATGATCTGTGACCTAATTGATGATTAACTGAGAATCACCATAAACTCATATATGAGTTATATTCCAATACACTATTTGTTGAAGTCCTATAATAAGTGCTTCATACTCGGCCATATTGTTAGTACAAGGAAAGTTGATTTTGAATGATTTATGGATTAGATCCCCATGTGGTGTAATAAACAATAAGCCTACCCTTGATCCATGTGTAGTAAATGAACCATCAAAATATAGTTTCTAGGGCTGCTCCTCAAGGGGTGTATCAATGATGGTCATTGTGTATTCATCAAGAAATTAAAATGTGAGTGGTTTTGTTTCTATGAGAGGTGGTTTAGCAAGTTGATCTATAAGAACATGTCCCTTGATTGCCTTCTGATTAACATACTTAATGTCAAACTCACTGAGAATCATGATTCATTTATCCATTCTACCTTACAAATCTATTTTAGATAGTAGATACTTGACTGGATTTACTTTTGAAATGACCATGGTCTTATTATTCAACATGTAATGGCACATTTTTTTAGCTATGAAAACCATGGTTAGACAATATTTTTCGATAGGTGCATAGTTATATTCATATGTAACCAAGTTACAACTTAGGTAGTATATAGAATGATTTTTTCATTGGCATCATGTTGAACCAAGAGTGCCCCCAGAGCATGGTTGGTAGCTAATAGGTATAACAAGAATGGTTTTCTTGACATAAGAGGTAATAAAATAGGTGGATTAATAAGATGGTCTTTGAGTTATTGAAAATATGTTTGGCAGTGATCATCCTAGTGAAATGTAACTCCCTTCTTCAAAAGGTGTTTAAATGGATGGCACTTGTCTATTAACTAAGAGATGAAATGTCAAATTGACTGGATCTTACCCTACGAACTACAAAGTTGATTTAAATTGGTTGGTGGCAACATCTTGGTTATAGCATGGATTTTAGCTGATTTGACTTCAATACCTCTACAAGACATGATGAAGCCAAGTAATTTGCCTAAATTTACACTGAACACACATTTATTTAGATTTTATCTAACTTATACTCCCATAATCTTTCAAATATCTTATGTAGTACTACTAGATGGTCGACCCTAGTTTTGGATTTTCCTAATATGTCATCTACATAGTCTTCAATAATATTATGCATCAGATTATGGAATATGATAGTCATGGACATTTTATATGTAGATACAACATTCTTAAGGACAAATGGCATTCCCTGATAATAAAATGTTTCCCATGGATTTGTGAACATTATTTTATGTTGGTCTATTAGTGTTATTCTGATTTAGTTGTATCCTAAAAAGCCATATGTGAGTGAAATCATTTCATAACCTATCATGGATTTGATGATCATGTCGATATTAGGTAAGGTAAAATCATCTTTATGACAACCTTTCTTGATGTCTCAAAAATTAGTACAAATTTTGATCCCTTCAAGCTTTTTACTAATAGCTACCACATTAGAGATCCATTCTAAGTATTCAATGGATCAGATACATCCTACTTCTAAGAGTTTTTACAACTCTTTCTTTACCAATACAACAATTTGAAGATGCATCTTACATAGCTTTTATTTTATTAGTTTGTCATCAAGATTAACTATAAGGTGGTACAGAACCAAGGTGGGGTCTAAACCTGGCATGTCAAAATAAGCCCATACCAATATATCTATAAATTCTCTCAACAGAGCTATAAAGATGTCATGTTCCTCCTTAGTGAGGGATGTTCCTAATTTTATCCATTCTAGGTCTGATGGAGTTTTGATATTTACCTTTGTTTTATCTTCGACTATAAGGGTTGAACCATCTTTTAGGATAGTAGGCAATGACTTGAACTATTGGATTATGTCAGGGTCCTTCGTTAGGACTTACTCTTCAACTTCTCCTAGGCATGATGAATCTGAGTACCCTAATGGGAGATATGGCCATATGATTAAAAAAATGAAAAATTATTGAATAATTTGATCAAATACTTGTTTTTTCTCAAAGCTAAACTTGGATCCATAGGTAAGTTCATCATTGGTGGTCTTCTGGTCTAAATCTAAATAAGATTGAACATGTCCATCTAATGGTACCTAAAATAGGTTTTCACCACTAAACTGGCCTTTATCTTTAATTTTCCCCTAGTTAAAAAGCACCTCAAATAGGTTTTCACTTTGGGACCTCAATGTTTTACTTTTTTTTGGCTAAGGGTGTTCACTCACTCTCCAAGATAGGCTACAAGATCTAATGTGATTGAGAATCTTGATTTGTGATCTCCCAATAGAACATTGTCTCTAAGGCCTAAAAGGTCACATAATGCCTCATCATTCTATAACTCATCAATCAGTAGATTAGATTCTTTTTGGTCCCAATCTATCAGTTGGGGATAATATAATGGGAAAGGGTTATGATGAATATCCAGGGTAAGGGTACAAATGGCATTGTTATCAAATAGGTTGGTTTCAGCTAGGTAATTAAAGATGAGGCTATGATCAGACTCTACTTCACTATCAGCATTATCATCACTAGTCATTAGTGATAGAGTTTGAATAAGATATGTGGGGTCACCCCCAGGTAGTTTAAATCTAAGTCCATAAGGTATTTCATACTTAGTTATGGAAATTAGCTCAATGGTTCCTTGCTGATTTAGTCTGAGGCCTCTTCTTTCATAATTGTGATGCTCCATGATCTTATTGAGAATAAGATATTTTTCATTTTTATAAAAATTAGCTTGGTTGTCATTGTATAACCATGATTCATCCCCTTCAAGAGGGTTAGGTTCTAGGCCATATGTTGGTATAAATGTGATAGGTCCCTTATCTTTGTTATTTTATTGTCAATGCATATGTGGGGGGACTTTAGGTCACCCAAAGGTTTTTGGATTCTAAGGAAGATTAGAAATATTAAATGTATCATGGGTCACATACTCTCTCAGTCCATTATCTAAAATGGTGAAATCATTAGAAGTTTTAGGAGGTATCATATGGGAAAGGGAATCCAAGGTATTAGGATCTATGTAATTATATAGTGAAGGATAAATAAGTATATCCTTTCTTTTATCCTACTTGGTACTTTGATTCATGTCGTACTGATAATTATAGCTTTGAAATTTGGCCTCAAGACTCTTATAGTGTTCATATGGGTGTAAATCTCCTAGAATATTCACTTCTATCCCCGAATGGAAAAACTTGATACATTGGTGCAATGTTGATGGGACTACATGAATCTCATGTAACCAAGGCCTACCTAGAAGCATATTATATGCTAACTCAATATTAAGCACATGGCAAAGTGTATCATGGGTTAAAGGCCCAATGATAACTATCAAATTAATGGTGTTTTGTAATTCTCTTTTTTGATTATCATAAGCTTCGATGGTTATTTTTTTATTGGAAATCTACCATTGTGTACCCAAGAAGCTTGATGAGCATTAGAGACACTATGTTGAGGCTGGATCCATTGTCTATAAGGACACATTTTACTTTATGCCATCTTATATAAACTTATATGTATAATAGATTATTATGAAGCAGGCCAAAGGAAGATAGATCACTTTGGTTGAATGTGACTTGTTAGGCTGAAGCTAGGTGTCTAACCAAAGCTTGAAATTTGTCAGGGGATATGTCACTATCAATAGTGGATTGGGTCAAAAACTCATTCAAAATGTTCTTGTGGATTATTGGCATTCATAAAAAATAAAAAATAGAAACTTGTGCTGGTGTCTTTTATAATTGTTCCAAAATATCAAACTTCTTGTCTTGGTCAATAGTGAATGGTTTATTCTGAGGCTGAATGGTTGGTTGGATGATAGGCAAAGTGGTGGCTAGTTGTGGGATTCGGATAGTAATATTCAACCTTCAAGTTATTATTTCATAATCAATATTAAATACTAGACCATTATTGCTAACCAATGTTGGGAATGGTGTGGGACTAGATAGGACAAGTCTCGGTTGTCAGTGCACTCACATGTGGTCACGTGGTAAGGATGAGTTGTTGATATAAGGTCCAAAAGGGGAAGTCATAGTTTTTTGGTTTGCATGTATTCATTCCTAATTCAAAGAAGTATTATCCATGTAATTTGGCTAAATGTTGCTGTTTAGCAATGATCTAGGATGATTAGTGCTTGGTCTAGTATTAATGTAGATGGTATTAACACTACCCCCTATAATATGACCTACAACCCTATTGTAGTCATGTAAAACTACATGGTAGGTTTTTTTGTTATTACCATTCTAACCTTAGTTTTGTTTATTGTTCTTTTATTATGGGTTTTGCTACTGATTTTATTGATTCTACTAGTTTTGCCTTTGATTTTGATACTACACTAGCCATTATTGTTGTTGTTGCTGATCATTTTGCTACTATTGATTGTTATATCGGGGAAAGGGGTTTTGATAAATCCTAAGAGTTTGATTGGAATTGAAAGCCCCATTATCTAATGTTACCTCCACCTTATCTAACATATTCTCAATTAAATTCTTGATTTGGACACATCTTCATAGATTATGTCCATTGACTCGATGATAGTCATAGAATTCACTTTCACGGTACTAATCAAGATAAGGAATGCCTTGTAGATAATGCTTTAGTATAGGCCAACTAATCAGATTAGCAATAGAAATCTTAAAAAATTCATAATCAATAGGTTGTCCTAGGTCACTAAAGACATGATGTGTAGGCATGGTTCTCCTAGGAGGAGGGGTTGGCAATGGTAAAGGCTATTGTATTTATTATGCAGGTCTTGGTTGTTGTGCTTACAACATTGGTTGGAGAGGTCTCTAGGTAGGAGTAAGCTAAAAAGTTGGTGTATATGATGTTTTTAATATTTAGACATGATGGGATTTGGTTACTCCATTTCCCATAACATTCCTATTATGGTTGAATTTCTTCTGTCTTTTTTAGTTATTGGCATGTACCAGTTGTGATGCTTGCACTTGAATAGGATGTTGATGTTGGCCATTTTTATAATTGGTAATTTGATTTTGATTAGTTGAATTAAACTTGATTACTCCTTTATTTATGAGTGCCCACTTGATCAACAAACCTTTATCAATGATCTCTTTGAAAGTATGTACACATTGTAGTTCTAGATGATAAGTTATCTCACTATGCAAATTTTTAGTAAACACAATGGCTAATTATTTATCTAGTAAACTATGGGTGAAATGCCTTATAAGGGCTCTCCATCACTGTAAATAACTTGCAAAACTCTCACTAGCTTTTTTCTTTACTTGTGTTAATTCCACTAATGAAATCTCATGCTCAAAATTATAGGAAAAGTGCTACACAAACTTATTAGAAAGATCATAAAAATTTGTTACTAAATTTTTGGTCACCTTTAAAAACCACTTCAACGCTTATCCAAACAAGCTCTTTGGAAATAATAGCAAAAGGTATATGTCACTATATGCCACTAGTTGACATGAAACAAACAATTTGGTAAAATAAGCCTTAGGATCACCTTTCCCTTTGTATTTGTCAAATTTTAGTGGTTCTTATCTTGGAAGAAATGGTATCTAAAAACACTCCATGTTGAATGGGTAGGAACACATGTCATCCAATTTGAACTTTTTAATTTGTTTTCCAGCTTGAACAATAGTAATTTCATATTTTATCTGTTACAATTCTTTGAATAGGAAACTAGAAGGAATATTGGTTTGAGGGATACTATTAGTTTGGGTAGATGGTTGAGAGGTCATAAGTGGGACACTTTGGCTAGGGTATGATGGAGATACATGTTTGGGTATATCATTTTGGTTGGGAAATAGAATAGGAAAACACATATGTGGATTATGATGTACTTGAAATTTCACAATTAGTTGCATGATATTCTAGTTTGGGTTGGTAATAATGGTTTGACTTGGAGGATTTTGTGGTCGGGATAGAGGGATATAACTATATTGTGCTTGTTTTGGTTGAAAAGGGACATGCTACCAACTAATTGAACCTTGATGTGGAGTGGGAACTTGTGGACCAAGACCCTGTCTCTAAATTTATGGCACATTTTGAACCAATGGTTATCTACTAGGTACTTGAGAAACATAGAGACTTACTTGTTGCATTAATCCCTATGAGGAAGTGAAAATAGGTTATAGACTCAACATCTATCATTGACCAACATTTGCACATTGTTGACTAGTCATTGCTTGGTTTTGAATTGACATATTAGTTTGTGACTAAAGAAGTATGTTTGTAATTACCTGGTGAGGTAGAACATTTATTTTCCCTATTTGAGGTGGAAATGTATTTATCCTCTATTGCATTGATATACTAGATTGTGCCTGCTATTGTGGAATACTACTCATTACTTGTTGAGGAGGAGTAGAGTTCATCACATTCTATCATTGAGACATGACATTAGCCATTTTTTGATTACCTAATCTTGAAGATTATACACTTGAGGAAGTGGCCAATTGAGGTTGGGGTGTAGAAACTCCTATTCCTTAGTATGATGATATACTCATGGGATTAACTATAGGCACATGTTAGCTAGTTATTTGTGTGTTAGTACCACTTTGAGCAAAATTGGACATTATTTACATATTTTCCACTATATTTGGCTCATTATTCTATGTAGATTTCAAATACACTTATTCAATAATAGGCATATGCCTCAAAATATCTATTGAATCAATTTGTATGAATAGGTCAAAACTCAAATTCTCTTGTCTAGTTAACTCTATCAACACTCATATTAAAGGAACTAGGTCAGTAAGAGGCTTAATCACCATGTTTATTTGATTGAAATTATGTGTTAGATTCATGTAAGGTTGATATGCTATCTACATTTAGTTAAAGTGATCTTCTATGATGTTTTTCCTTGATTAGATATATCAGGGTCTTGATACGTTGTTTGGACTAGAGCCATAAGATTTCTATAAAAAGCCTATTGATCATAAATGATATTGTGGGGCACTCTTACTAGACTTGGTAAATTTTTATGAGGGAAGTCTACTAAAAACTTGGCCCTTACCTCTGTGTCTCTAACCAAAATCTCATCTTTGTTCTCTTAAAAAATGTTACTCAAACAAAAATGGATCATACGTGGAAGCCATATTAGTAAAATATGACAATTGAAGAACTGGCTCATCCACTATGGGTATTGTAGCTAGGTATTATGCATTTTATTCTTAGTCTTATTTTGAATAAGGTGGTGTGTTAACTGGATAGTTATCCAATAGATCTTAGATTTGTGCCCTTAATTGGGTATTATAAGAGGGATAAGAATCCATCTCATAAGCAATATTATTCACATATGGGTCTTACACCATTTCTTCCTACACAACTACATTACTAATCTCTAGATTATACATGAGTCCACTATAATTGTAGGAATACATGTTGGGATCCATAGTCAATATTTTTTGATAAAAGGTTAAAGAGTTATTAAAACTCTAAAAAGGATAGAATCTAAAACAAATGATGTTCTAACTTATTCTAGATTCATAAAAAGAATCAAAAGGTTTATGCAAATATTTGTGAGGAAACAAGTTAGCGTGAAGTATCTAAAATTTCACTATTAACACAAAGACAAGCAAGTAAATGGACCAAAAATTAGAATTCCAAACTCCTAGGTTGAAGTGTTTCAAATCAGTCAAATCTAGAAATTTAAAAGTTATGTCTTTTGTCCAAATGCAACATCAAAATCTAGGCTCAAACAAAGCTGTGCTAGGACTCTTGGCCAAATGGTGTCAAAAACTAGACTTTGAAATAGATAAAAGTTTTAATCTAATGGATTTTAAACACTTATAAAAAACACTATGCATTTGATTCTTGGACATGAATTTGATCAACTAGGTATAAGGTATGAAACAAAAGGAACTTTTTAGAGATCGTTTATTTTCTCATAAATAATGTTATAAAACTTGGTTCTCTGACAAATAAGCTAGACAAAAGTGAATAGTATAACTATGCTAGACAAACTATCATAAAAGTACACTCGAATTGGTCTAAAAATATAGGAACAAATTTGAACTCTATGCAAGAGGGTCTATGAAATAATATCTGAAATGTTCTGGACATCATAATAATTCTATACTACCCAAAATGTGTGATAATTTTTATAAAAAAAAAGCTCTCTAAGGCAAAGATAATTTCCCACAATTTTGACAGCATAACACTACTTTTATTAACTCAAAATGTTGTGGTGCATAGATTCAAAGTGCAAGTGTTTAGCATAAAATAGATTAAGTCTATCAAGTGATGAAAATTATTATGAATCTTAAATGACCTTCAACCCAAATTGAAAATTAAACCTAAGTTCCCTCAAGTTTAGTGCAAATGGTGAACCCACTTAACACATCAACCCTATGAACTTATAAAGGTGCAATTCTAAATTTAGATTATAAGTGAAGGACTTAAAACAACTTTGGTAAATGTCTAGACTCAATTGGGTAGCATAACTATGCCAAAGTGGATGATATGGCTCCCAAGCTTTTGATGAACTTTGAACAAGGAAAATTGATGATCTCACATGGGTAGCATAATGTCTCTTTGTTCAAAAGAAAATGAGGACCATGTGTTTGGTTTGAATTTTTTGTTTACACTAAGTGTTGACTTCAAACAGGACTTTAATCTAGGATAAGACCAACTAATTAATCGCTCTTAGATCCTAAACTGACAAGGTTGCTTGGTATTGTTGGAATCCATCACTATACATCATTTGAGAGGATTTTAAGTGTTCATCCAAAAGTAAATGTGCATTATATAGTAGGGTTTTTACACCCCCCTTCTCTCAAATGACAGTACTACGACATGGACCTTGAGGCATACCTTGCACCAAGAATACTTCCATGGCAAGTAGGGATTTGTCTAAGATCTAACAAGTTTTTGAATATTCTAGGAAAATCGATTGCATAATGAATTTCATGCCAAATAATAAATAAAACATGGATTTTGGGTCTGTATCACTTCACTTGTTGCAAAAATGTCTAATCTATTTTACAACCACTACATCTTGTTATTCGCTCAGTGTAGTGCGATGTCCAAAGTGCTACTACATCACATGTCTAACTCTATTTAGGAGCCAAATGAGTTCAATGTTAGGAGGTGAAACCCCAAGTCAAAGATTCCCTAAATAACTTTTGAGAGGTGATTAATTCCCCCTCGTAAGCCAAGTTTTCATAAAAATAAAGAAAGCATGAAAGTAGAAAGGCTTTAGGGTCATTTTCAAGGTCACCCAAACTTTGACAATTTTTTGGGTAGTGCTTTAGAAAACTTTATTTCTAAGCCTTGAACTAAGCTACTTGTAATAGGAATGGCATTTTTTATTCCAAGGGTTCCCTAAAGGGGACAAATAGAAGAGCATACATGCAACATCCCTCCTTTTGCCAAAAAAAAATTTAATCTAAATGACTAAGTAAATACAAAAAGCTTTGAAAAGGTGAGTTCATTTTTAAGCTCAAATGGAAAATGAGGTGGTGTTCATTTGACCCCTTGGTCTTAGTTGTAACTTTGAAAACTAATGCTAAAAACTCACTTTAGTACCTAAATATTAATTTAAGCACCCAAAATAATGTTCCTAATTTATTTTAAGCATGCAAAAGGTGATATAAACATGTTTTTAGCAAATTTTAAGCTTGGTCTTACAAAAAAAATGTTATCATGTCTTTTAGCCTTGAAGTTCTTTTAGGTTTGAAATAATGAACTTTAAAAAAAGAGCTCTCGAGTTTGTGTTTTAAGAAAAACATAGTGACTAACATCAGTTATATAACTAATGATGGTTACATTTTCTAATCAACATCAGTTATACCAATGTGACTGATGATATTTATCTAATCGATGTTAGTTAAGCTATCCAACTGATGTCAATTTTACTAACCAATGTTGGTTATTATGTAAACCCATGATAAATAAAAATGGCAAAATAAAGTTATAAAATAAATTTATTAAGAGTTTCAATTATCCAAATGAATATTTTAAAGCTGAAAAATGATCTTCTTCATGTTTGGGATATGTCTAGTCCCACTTGGTGTGCCATATGTGATTCATGAATTTGACTCAAAAAAGGATGGTTAGTATGGTGTTAATTCCAAAATAAAAATAAAATGAAAAAAACATACTAACTAGTATAACATATCTAGGCCTGGACACTAGGGAGAGCTTAGTTAACAAACATGAATAAAACACACAACTAAAATTCAAAATATACCCTCTTTTACCTTCTTTGGATGCTCCAAAATACTTGTTGTAGTGGCTTTCTCGTCTTGTGCTCATGAAGTCCTTGGTAATGGAGGCTTGGCTACCTCCATCTCTCCTTGGCACCTTTGGCTTATGGCTTGGCTTGGAATTAATTTTGCATGGTAACACTAATTTCAATGGCTTCTTGAATATATTTGTGTATTATAATTTTACACCAAAACAACTTAGAAATGACATGGTAAGGCCTCCTATTTATAGATTTTTACAAATGTCTAGAATCAACCTGAACCGTCCATCTCAAGATTGAGATGTGTGGTTGAGGATTAATTAAATTTTTATAGTTAATTTTATAATTATCCTCATCATGAAATGAGAAGAAGGGGAAATTAAGAGGCATGGAGGGCATTATGGAAGGCATTGATGAGGCATGTAGGGCATGAATCCTAAAATTTATGGTATTTATGGTTTATGGATGTCTTTCCAAGAAATGAGCTCACTTGATGATGTAGATATTCAATATTCATTTCTAAAAACAATTATTCAACAAGTTTCCATAGAAATATTAATTAGGCCTTGATTTGGTTTAATTAACTCTTCAACATGTTTAAGCACTTTATACACAAATTACTCAAATTGATCAGAATGGCTTGTTATTAGTCCAAAATTTGATTGGATTGAAATTGGAAGGTGATTTCAGATGCAATGGATCCATTATCCCATTTAGGATTTTACCAAAAACAAATAACAAAGGCACATGTCTTGTACAAGAGATTTGATAAGAAAGATCAATCTACAGCACCTAGGTGCAAAATTGGTATTTTGACTCAGAATAATTTGATCAAAGTTAGCTGGCCCATAAATTACAGTACCCCATTTAGAGATACCCTAGCCAAAATTGGTACTTGAATATGTCAGTTTCACATCATTTAGTATGTTTTAATATTTTTAGTCTAAATTGTACATTTTGGGTGGAAATTAGTCAAAACCCTGAATGGAGGTTATCAGTGGCCAGATTTAGGTGTCTACATGGATTACCTTATTATTAATTTTAACTGTAATATAAAAAGGAGGTATATAATCTATAGGAAGATCATAATTTTTAGCATAAATAGTTGATTATTCATTGCTACCTTTTTCTTGTAAGCCTACATTAGTTTAAATATTCTTAATAACTTCATTGATTTTATCAAGCTATCTTGGAAGGTTGGATACCTAAAATAATGAGAATATAGCCTTAATTGTTGATAAATCATCAATTATATTATAATTTTTTGTATCAATTTATCTAAAAATTTTAGGCTTATATTGTTGATATTGACTATTATTATAACCAGTTGACAAAATAATATTTTGAATGGCATTATCAGTTGAACTACTTGCCTTATTCAAAATTATTTTTCCATTATAATTAGAAGAAAAAATATTGTTTGTTATTTTAATATTCTAAGAATAACTATAATATTTATTTCTAGTGTTCATAACATATGCATTTTCATTTTTTCATAGGTTATTAAGAACATTTATGTTGTCGACTAGATCTTCAAATATAAGATATTTCCCTTGAAAAAACTTCTTGAACTTATGAACAACAACACATGAATTTGGATCATGATCTAATTCAAATAAATTATAGTAATAAGTAATTTCCAACTTTTTATTTTCATTATTATTTCTATTTGATGAAGAAGGTTTATCATTGAGCTATCTTTTAACAATGACCAATTCATTTCCTAGACTTTAGATGGCTTTTAAATTTTTTGAATTATCTGGATTTAAACCTATAAAAGAGTTATCCTTAAACCCAATATATTTAATTTTATTTTCATATTCAATACAGAATGTTATATTTTCATCATATTCTATAATATCTCTATCTTTTAAATCCATTTTATACTTCAAAGCTAAAGCACTATAAAATTAAAGTCTAGATAACTTCTTGGAAGGTCTAAAGTCACGTGAACTATTTTGATGCAACTTAGTGAATATAGTGATAAAATGATAAATGGTCTCACCTGAATCAAGAGAGAAATTCATAAGGTCATTTACTAGACCAAAAACTTCTTTAGCTTTCCCAAAAGACAACTCTATCCAATATTTAATGTCTTTCTAAGTGATGATAACCTTAGCAGGTAAATTAATAAATATTTGGTAAGCATTTCCTTCAAGTGTTTGAGAAAAAAATCTTAAACAAATATTTTCATTTTTTATTCCAAGAGTATCACAAACTAATCTAAATGCTTCTAAATGATCTTCCTAAGATTCTATAGCAACACCAGAAAACTTTGGTATATTTAATCCTTTTAAGGAGGGTAACTTACCAGGATGGTTTCCAACACTACTTAGATTTACGAAATTCCATGGAGTTGCAACTATATTTTATTTTTCTTTAGTTTCATCTTCATCTTCACCTTCAGTGAGATCATGATGATATTTATTGTTTTGAAATACATGAATAAGATCTCGTATCCTCTCTTATACATCTACTTGATCTCCCATTGGAAGTTTTAGTAGTTTCTACCTAAACATATTGATTATCTTGAATCTAGTTAACTTGATTTATTTGTATATTTTTAATATCAGGTGTAGAAGGAAAAAGAAAATCATCAAATAGAAAGAAATCATAAAAAAGACAAGTTATAGGCCTAGGATTAGCATCTAAAACTCTAGCTCTATCTTCTTCAATTATTCTATTTATATTAACAATATCTTGTTGAGTTTCACAAGTAAGATTTGAACACCAATATATCTAAAATTCTACTATTTATTGTTCTTCATTTATGACTTGAATAATATGCTAAAGTTTTTTATTATGATTATACCATGCTTAATGTGTTAGATTAAAAGCAACATCAACATGATCATCAACAACGTCATTTCTAATTTGAATAATAGGAATTTGTTGTCCCCTATGTACCATGAGCAAGAAGAAAATGAAACTTAAAATAAATCATATTTCTGAATGAATCCCCAACAAAGTTACCATATTTGTTGATTATAAAAAGTACACTATCAACTAATCAACCCTTTCACCTATCATGAAGGTCAAATTGGAATCATACCAGTCTAATAGTAAGGTTATAAAGGTTTAATTATGATCCTAAAGATGTAAGGGGTTTTTAAATTTTATAATAAATAATAAATAAGTCATCAAATGTAACATATTCCATTATAATTTTAGAAATCCATTTTATCAAATAATAAACTAGTTTAGATATGAAAGTATAATATATCCTATCTAATAGAGAAGGCCTATGAATTAAACAATCTCTTCAAGGCGATAAATTTGATTCAATAAAATAAAATATTTCAAGTAATATCTTATCTCTACTAGGTTATCTTCCAATTAATCTCAAGTTCATAAACTAGAAATATAAAGTAAGATAGATTTGAGATAAATCTAGATAAATAGATCTTTAATCAAGTCAATATTCAAGTAGAAATCAACACAAAAAGACACAACAAACAATGATAAAAAATCTAACTAAAGGAACAAAGAAAAAACAAAATAAGTTAAGAAAAAAATAACAAACCATAAAATAATTAAGCAAACTAAACAAGAATAGAATTAATACTAAGCAATTAAAATAATCTAAATCTAACTAAACTAAGAAAATAATCTAAACTAAAACTAAAACTACCAACAAATTAATCTAAAAATGTATATCTATAAACTACTAATCTTAAACTTGTTAAATTTATATTAAATTCTACTATTAAAAGAGAAAACAATCTGACCTAATTAATCCGACAACTTAAGAACTAATAAAACTAAAGATTCTAAGAACAAATCAAAATTCTAATAAGTAACTTAAACTAAAGAGAATCTAGAAACAATCTAAAACTGAAAAATATATTTATAAATTATTAAATTATGAATTAACAAAATCTAAGGACTAAACTTAAAGTTATATCTAAACTATGAAAAGGAACTAATCAGAAGAAAACAATATATCTTAAGAAAGTACACAAGAATATCTATCTAAGAAATAACAAAATAGAAATGAAGAGTAAATAAATAAACTAAAAGATAGAGGTATTAATCTAAAGAAAATAGAAAAGGAAATAGATTAATTAAAGATTAATCTAAAACAAAATAGACTATATTAAAATTTAAATCCAATATAAGTACAATAAACTTTGTGAGTCTCAAAAGGGAGAGTCGTCTTAGTAGAAAAGATAGATTTTATTTGAGAAACCAACGTCTTTCTTTACAAGCACTTGAGAGATAACTTTTACAATCAAAATAGATCAATGAAATATCACAAATAACAAAGTGTTCATCATTATTTGGGTTGAATATTTGGATTTTGCACATAGGACTACAAATAGTAATCATCAAAAGATATTAAACTTGAAAAACCATAGATAATCTACTATAAATGCTAATATAAAAACTAGATATATCTGTGTTGCCTAAGTCATTATTGAATGGTCAGAGAAAGTATCATTGGGTATATCTACAAAAGTCATGCTATCTCATAGAAATTGCATAGAAGAGAGAAACATAAGTGATTTGACTTCATAAAATGTATAAATCTGCAATACCTATGTTGTTCCTCCACTTTAAATGAATATTTTATCTCTTTTTATGCTTCAAACTTGGTTTGAAAGATGTTATAACTAAACTTCGTTAGTTATTAGTTTAACTTAACTAATTGACTCTAAAAGTCAATTAATTATAAATAGTTAATAATTAAGGTTATGTTTAATTAAGACTTAAATGTTTTAATTGATCAAATTTTAAATATAGACTGGGTATTATCTAATGGGTAGCGACCCATATCAACTAATAATAAAATAGAATACCATATATCAATAAAATGGATAAATCAAAGTTTATTAAATTCCTATTTATATCAATCATAATGCATATTTCCTAAAATTAACTTAAGATAGATATGTGTGTGTGTGTGTAGACACACACACACACACACACACACACACACACACACACACACACACACACACACACACACACACACACACACACACACACACACACACACACACACACACACACACACAAAGTCTGCTATACTTTCCAAAATACCACCACCAAATTATCAAAATTGAAAGTCAAAGTATTAACTCTAAAAGTATATAATTATTTTAACTAAAGTTCAACTAAAAATAAAAATTTCATCTTACTGACATCCATAAATCATCAGAATCTAACAACACTTCAATTACTGGTTTGCCTTGTTCATTAGAATATTCATTGCACTTCATTTTAGTTGCTAGAAACTACATCATCTTTGTTCTAGAATCACTCATATTTCATCAATTTCTAGCTTGATTTGTTTGATCACTCTAACCTCAACTGGTCAATTTATATCATTCTATTTGTCTAACCTTTTATCTGAAGTAGAAGGATGAATCTCAAAAGTATATTTTCTACTAGCTAAAACAAGCTTCTCAAAAATTAGTTTCCTACATCATAAACTAGGTTCCCTTTGAGAAGATGAAGACTCATTAAAACTAAATGAAGGGCAATATTAACAAAGTTTTTGGCATGGGTTGTTTCAATATCAAGTTGAGTGGTTCCACAAATAGGTTGTAGTTCAACAACAATCTGAATTCTTTTAGGAGTGGGTGACTAGATTGGCAAATGATATATATTAATTTGCAAATGGTGAGAGGAATTGATGTGTGAAGGGTTTTTAGCACCAAATCTACATCCATAAAATACCCTATTGCCCTTATTATTGGCTGGATTGAAAGAAAAATTATTTAGTACATTCCAAAACTCAAGGTCTATTGCATCAAAGTGGATAGACATTCTAGCACCTCTATGAAATCTAGGGCCAAATATTTTGGCCCTAAACCACCCCTTGGAAAATATCTATTTGGTTTCTATTGATTCATATTGCTATCAAAATCTTAATATTCCCCAGCCTTGATTATCATTATTTTTATTTAACCTAGGTTGATTCCATCTAGACATCTTAAATACAATCTGAAATAAATCCAAATTTGACTAAAATGATTGAAAATCAACACATTCATATTGAAAATCAATTGTATTTCAAACAGACAACCACATATTAACAAAAAATTCTGAACTATCTTGATTGCCACAGAACTGAATTATCTCTAATGTATCTGATTACCACTATAATATTTAGTTGATTTAATCAGAATATATAAAAATCTATTGGAAACTTCAAAAAATATAATTATAACACCATAATTTTATTTTAAAATACTCTGACATAACTCCCTAATTTTCTGTTCTTATTGTATTAAAACCATCTAAAAGTAAACTAAACTAATTATTGAAACTAAAAGTAACATTTCCACAAAACTTATTAATGAAAAATATCTCTTAGAGACTATATATCTTTCCAATTTTCATAAGTTCAAATAAGATTTAAAAATATGACCCTTTCATTATCATATCTCAACTGAAAAATCAACCTTTTAAACTCTAGAAATATAAGCAATATATTGTCCAAAGTCTTAAAATGAAACCCTAATAAAATTTCACAATATATACTAGTAGAACCCTTGAATCATTTTTTATTTTCTAAACATTAATTTAAACTAAAAATATTTTATCATGGCCTTCCAAATCTTTAATTATTTCATCATTGAAATAGAAACCAGGATTTCAAAATGCTTTTTACCAAACAACTTCCTTGGTACACAAATATTAGGCATTCTAAAAAATATTTCCAAAACTATCTCATATAAAAACCCTAACATGGCTCATATTACTATTATTTTGAGATTTAACTTCAAAGCAAAGCCCAAAATTTTAAGATTGAGGTGCAAAACTAGAAACACCTTCATTATTTTGGAATTCAACCTATTATATTTTCAACTATAGATTATCCTTCAAAGAGAAAATTCAAATCTGAAACTAATACTTTAAGCTATGTATTTATCACACCAAAATATAAATTCACATTTATATTTTCAACCACTTCAAATGACTTTTTATATCATGGCCGACCAACAAAACACTCAAAACTCAAATCTGAGA
>JARHVA010002469.1:835000-932500 GCA_037957365.1 Torreya grandis | reverse complement strand
TATGTTTTCTCTCAACTTCAAGCTTATCAAGGAGTTCTGCATAGTCCACCTAATCTTGGTCATTATTCTTTATGTAAAACTCTTTCTCTACCTTCTCATGTAATTGAATCTCAACTTATAAAATATATTTAAGTGCTTAAAATAGTTTCATCTACTGATATCAATCATCCTTATCCTCCTTATTCTTGAGAACATCACCTCTTAAACCTTCTCTTCCTGATGTATGGGATCATCAAAATGGTCTTCTTTATGTTCCAATGCATTTGAGGGTTATTTAACATTATTTTGAGGTATGGAGTACTCTTGAATTAATACATCTTATACCTTGGTCTCATGAGACTCTTCTAGGACTTGAACTTCTTGACGAATGACTTGAAGTTTAACTTCATTCTTGATAGCACACTCAACTTCATGCTTGAGTTGATCATTTACCACCTCATGACCAAGGATGTAATTCTTATGAAAATAAATTAGATCACATAGCTTATAAAAATACTGATTAATTTCATGAAACTTATTTCATAGGTCTTCCTCCTCATGACTATCATATTCATGAGCTATTTCGTCATGGATAATAGATATAGAGTCTTTGTCAAGCACCTCTTCCTTCATGTTTTCATCAAATTATGTTTATATGGATACAATAGGATCCTCAATGTATTTATCTTCATTAAATAAGGTATATTTACACTTGAGTTCACCAAAGGGAGTCCCTATGGTGATTTATTCTTCATAGATACTCATGACATCTTATTGATCAATTATATCTTGGGCTTTTTTCCTCTTCATTTTCTTCCCTTAAAATGGGATATTTTTCAAGAAGGGGTGATGTGGAAGGTTGATGGATAGGCTCATGAGTTAGAGGTGATAAATGAGGTGTGATGGATGGATTAATAATTGTAAATTTAGTGTGATGTGTATTATAGGGTTTATGAATAGATTTAGGAAACATAACTTCACTATTAATCTCATGAGGAAGTGATAATTTGGGTTTACTAAAAGGAAAAACACCTACATCAAAAAATTCTTCTCCTTTCAAAAAACCTCCTTGAGGATCTTCAACAAAAACATATTCATTCTTAATCTCTTTGTCCTCCCACATATTTAGCCTATCTATTGAGCATTGAAGACACTTCTTTCCCAAGTCTAGTTGTTCTCTAATACCCCATTGAGTTTCATCTTCAACCACCTCCCATGCACTCATCCATCTTTGGACAAAAATTATTAACCATTATATGAGATG
This sequence comes from Torreya grandis, assembly GCA_037957365.1. Taxonomy (NCBI): domain Eukaryota; kingdom Viridiplantae; phylum Streptophyta; class Pinopsida; order Cupressales; family Taxaceae; genus Torreya; species Torreya grandis. The sequence goes on along the minus strand of JARHVA010002469.1, from coordinate 931,257 downwards.
ATTAGGAAGCACATCAAACTCATTATCCCATGTTCCCATATTATCTTCACTATCTAGTAGCTCTAGTAGGAGTGATAAGAAGGATTTGGCATGAGATGGGGCTGATGCAAGAGGAGGAGAGTAATGATGGGGATTTAGGTCAACTCTACATTGTTGGATTTGATTTTATAAGAATTAATATAGTGTCTTATAATATATTTGTGTACAATTAATGGGATCATCTTATTCTTCATGATAAGACTCATAGGAATCTTCTTGAGTTTGATAGGCATCATGATATGGTTGGTAAGGGTCATATTAGGATTGATAAGAAGGAATTTATTGATAACCTTCTTGATATCCTTCCTCATAGGGCTACCTAAAAATATTATGTTCATATGAAAAGATAAATGGAGGAATATAAAGCTACCATGGCTCATAGGATTGGTAGCCATTATGATAGGACTATTGAGGTGTATAGTATGGTTCATAACAAGGTAGATAGGGAGATTCATAATAGGGATATTCACCATATATATTCATATCAACCTCATAGGTTAAATGAGATAAAATAACTGATAAAAAACTTCAATAAAATATACTTGGGTTGCTTACAACTAGAATATTTCATTTGGAGTCACCATTGATGCTATCTTACTTACTTCCAAAATCTGATTAGAGGAAAGACACACTGAAATATTTCCACTCTCTTGGACCTTGGTCCCAACTGGCATGCTAGAACTTTTGTCACCAAATATTTCACCCTAGAGGAGGATTTTTAAGCCTCTTACATATTTTGGAAATATGGGAATATTTTTAGGTATGTGGGTTTACCTATAATAGAACTAGACCTCTAAATTTAAGGGCTAACTCCTTGAATTTACCTTGAAGTACTTATCACCTACACTAATTATTTCTTGTGTAAAAAGGGATATAAGCTTACGTGAAATGAAACTAATCTAAGGGTTTGATATACTATAAGGATTTTTACAATACCATCATACTTATTTCAGTAATAAACAAGACCTTCAAACCAGCTTCAAAGTCCTAAGAGGTTCTAACATAAGTGTTTCAATATAGAGGTGATATACATGAGACAACACAAGGTACATGAACCAGGGGGTAGGTTGCACACTCTAAGAATAATTTTGAATTTGAAAGGAGCATAACACACTATATACACTCTATATTACCTATTAGAATAGGAAATCTTGAATAAATATAAGAGGATAAGGAGAAGCAAGGATAAAATATTATCACTTAACATCACCATACATCACTTTGCACACTTAGACTAATGTTCATGAACTCAAAAATATTTTTGAAATTATTTTCCAAAGGCAAATTACAACATCAATCCATTATGGCTTCACCATACATGGAGTGGAATTAGCCTAAAAGAGCCAAAATGGTTACTACTTGTATAATTTGAGAAAGGAGAGAAGAGAATGAATTCCAAGAGTCACTAGAACATGTGTCAAGATAACAAGAGGATTTACATCTACATGAGAATGAAATATGTAATATACCATGTAAGGTCTCATTGTAAAAATGTACCTCAAACCATAAAACATCTAAAATGTGATGTAAGATTCTTCATTTACAATTTCATAAACTGCCTTCATCATTTGGTCTCCTTGGTGTGCTCCACAATAGACTAGGAATAGGTGATATGATTTAACTAATAGGGAAGGGTTATAAATGTGCTCCAACATGAATTGGAGGTTTCCCTAATCATCAGGATTCTTCTAGCTAAGTGTTATCAATACCTACAATCATAATCACTCATATTTCCCTTACCCTTCACACTTGGCACCAATATTTGATTTAGTTTCCAAAACCAGTCCATACATAAGGTGATGTGATACTTTTAGATATCCCTCATGCCTTTAGATTCATCAATTAGTCCTTAAAAGGCCTCCCACTTGAATTATTCACCTTCTCACTAACTTGTTCACTATGCCAGTTTGGAATGGCTGAGATGAAGGTGTTAGCAAAGACATTTGTGAGATCTCATAAAGAATGAAATGGATATTATGAATTATAATAGGTCCCAATGTCTCTCCCAAAATTTATTGCATCTCTTGAAAGCCTTCTGTACTTAAAAAACACACAAAACTATAGATAAAATCTATTTTTCACCCTATTTATACATGTAGGGTCGAAACCAAATGGATGGGAAGGATTCATGGAGAGTCATCTATAATATATAATCATCTCCCAATCCATTATATCCCTCTTGTATTACTCTCTTACTTCATCTTCCCAGTCAGTCACTATCGAGGGTTTTAAAGGGCTTTAGGTGGTTTTCATCCTTAATTTTTATTCATAAAGTTTTAACATTTAAACCCTAAGAAAATTGTAGGAGAAAAATATATAGGAACCTATTCAACACCTCGTATCTCCTTGATTTCCCATGTTGAACCTCCATGTGGGTGTGAGCTCTCAAACTTACCTTCTCAAGCTCTGTTCCCCATTTTATGCAAGCCTGAATTAGATTGAGCCAAAATATAGCTTTTATATGGCTTATTTTGCCTTCAAAAATATCTAACATAACTTATATCTCCCCAATTAGGTGTCCCAATGCTTTTAAATGCTCATATGGTGTTAGAAATGAATTTGAACCCCTTTTAGGCATTAGGCCTAGACTAGGCCTAATGGGCTTTGACTACATCTATGTGGGTTTGGACCACCTTATTGATATTATATCACCATTTCATGGTTTTTCATGTTGTTCCATGTGTAAAAAAAATCTAAACATCTTTATTCAAGGTATCATAAACCTATATCTCACCCTCTGATCACTTTCATGACTCACCTATAGGGTTTAGCCTTTTGGGGGTGCCCTATATCTAAGATAGAGTAGAGGGCACTTCCCTTATTTACCTAGATAAGAGGATGGTGTGAGGGGATTATAAAAGTGGTGGGGAAAATCTATGGAAATTTTCATATATTTTTCACATTAATAACCCCACCAAACATCATCAAAACCTCAAGGTAGACTACTATGTAACTCACTGTGTGCAAGGTGTGAAGTATGACTATAGGTTGTCATACCATAATCACTCCTTCCCTTATTTCAATTTTATGGGAGTATATTGAGGTGGTCGTTATAACTATGGATTCCCTCTCATGAATGTTTATTATCTAACCTTTTACAACCTTTTATTGGTCAGCTCTCTCTTTGACTAGTCATAAGTGGTTGAATGTGTGTGACTATGTCTCACATTAAGAAAGAGGTGCCTATAGGTGTATATTGTGTATTATACCTTAGATTATTCTTTCTCCACCTCCCATAAGTTTAAGGTTCCATCTTATAGTCATTTAGGTCCATTTTTACCATTATCATGCTATGTCAACACCATAACCACAGTGTTTCTAGGTCACTATCAAATGAAATCAAGTATAGTCGACCATTATTGGAGTAATAAGGGTCCTGTAGGTGAACTCATTTATTGAAAACTTGTGTTTCACTACTAAGGTCTTTTAAATATCTTGAAACTAATTCCAAAAAATAAATTTTCATGCCTTTAAGGCTTCTAATATTCCAAGGTGTATGTCATGGTTTATGAGTACCTACAGTCAAGCTATAGGTGGTTAGTCTGAAGGAAAGGAACACTTGTAGGTGGTGGTATAAGTCCATACCTTAAAAATCAACTCCTTTTGATAAAATTTCAACCAAAAAATTCCTTATCACTTGAAAAAAACATCTACCATGAAGATATGTTCTCACCTTATATCTTTAGACAATGAGATTAGTTGGAATTCAAAGTACTATTGTAAATACAACCCATCTATAGTGAACAAATGCATGGTTTGGAGGCTTCCTTTTCATCACTTGTGGGACCAAAAACCCACTCTCATTTTGAAAGATAATACCCCTATGATATTACTATAAGATGGAAACATATAAACTTATTTAGATTGTTAGGTTGTGGAGCTAAAAGCTTCACTGTTATGCAAATGGTGGAGGTTGTTGAGTGTTAGAGTAACCAACATCGGTCAGGCCAACAGACATCAGTCATATTCAATGTACTTAGTAATCGACAATGGTTAGGGGTCAGTCGGCATCAGTCAGACAGGAACCGATGTCGGCAACCTATGTGTGTGTGCGTTTGCATGCGTCTCTAGAACTAGTCTAATTTTAGACGGATAGTTAATTTGCATGTAAAGACTAATTTTAGTCTTGAGTCTGCATTTATAATTATGGTTTATTTTGGGATCTATTTAATAGACCCATGGGGCTGTATTTTAATCAAGGAAAAGGATTAGATCCTCAACTTGAAGGCAAGAACAACAATTGGGTTGGTTGTCTCAAGGTGTGTAAGATCAATTGATCTACAGGTTGTGCAAGATCAGGGAGATCTACATGGTAAGTAAGATTAGTTAGATCTACAGGTGTGCAAGATCAAGGAGATCTACTTGGAGTACTTGAAGTACTTGGTGGACTGGCAGGAGGCAACAACAACCATTGGGTTGATTGTCACTGACTGGTGGAGGGAACAACTCTGTGTTTGAGTTGGTTTGTAATTGAGAGAGAGATAACTCTTGAGGGAGAATTACTATACATCTAAGAGGTGTGGGAGGAGTGTGATTTATTCATTGTATTTCCTTCTGGAAGAGTGTTAATATAAGATTGTATTGTCTCTCATATTCTGTGTTGTTTCTAAATTCTAGTTACTTATTACTTCTGGTTTAATTCTGTGTTTAGTTTCTTATACAAAAGGTAATCAAGTGTACTCTTAAGGAGTAGATCCTGACAAGTGGTATTAGAGCCTGGTTCAGAGCAGGTTAGCATTTGTTGATTATAGGTCACTCACAAGGGTTTCTGTTTGAGTGGGAGTAAAGCAATGGCAGAAGAAAGTAAGCTAAGAATGGAGAAATTCAATGGCAAGAATTATCAATTATAAAGGATGCAGATAGAAGATTATCTGTATCAGAAAGATATGTACTTACCATTGGGTGGGGTTGCATGCAAGCCCACAGATATGAAAGATGAAGAATGGAATGTTCTTGATCAGAAGGCTCTGGGATCTATAAGGTTGAGCCTGGCATCGTCTGTGATTTCCAAATTATCACAGGCAAAGACAACAATAGAGTTAATGGAATCTTTGGAAAATTTATATGAAAAACCCTCAGCTTCAAATAAGGTATTTCTTATGAAGCAATTATTTAATTTGCAAATGCAAGAAGGTGGATCAGTACATAGTCATCTTAGTGATTTCCATGGATTAGTAAATTAGTTAGTTTCAGTCAATATAGATTTTGATGATGAAATTAAGGCTCTCTTAATCTTATGCTCTTTACCTAAAATTTGGGATAGTTTGGTAATGGTAGTTAGTAATACTGCATATGCTTTAAATATCTTGAAAGTTGATGATGTTGTTAGTGTAATCTTGAATGAAGAAATTTGTAGGAAAAGCACAGGGGAATCATCAGGTAATGCTTTAAGTGTTGAAAGTAGGGGAAGGCAATTAGAGAAGAGCAAGCAAGGGAAATCAAGGTCAAAGATAGGTAGTAGATCCAAATCTAGAAATGGAGGTATAACCTGCTAGAAATGTGGAAAGAAAGGGCATGTAAATAAAGATTGTTGGTTGAAAGAAGATCAGCATGAAGGAAATGAAGAAGCAAAAGATGCAGGTATTATTACACAGGATGCTCTTGTATGTTCCTTGGATAAAGTAGAATCTTGGGTTTTAGATTCTGGTGCCTATTTCCATGCAACCCCAAATAGGGAATTTTTTCATGATTATGTCCATGGAGACTTTGGAAAAATTTATGTAGGGGATGGTAAGCCTTGTCAAATGGTTGGCAAAGGGGAAGTGCAGCTGAAATTGTAGAATGGCAACACATGGGTGTTAAAGGATGTCATGCATGTCCCAGTCATAAAGTGGAATTTGATTTCTGTAGGAAAGTTGGGTGATGAGGATTACACAGTAACTCTCACAGCAAAATCTTGGAAAGTTGTTAAGGGTGCACTTGTTTTATCAAGAGGTAAGAAAGTAGGTACACTTTATCTATATACTTGTATTATTGATTCTCTTTATGTTTTATCTACTTTAGATGTAGATGCAAAGATGTGGCTCTATAGGCTTGGTCACATGAGTGAGAAGGGAATGCATGTTCTTAAGTCAAATGATAAGAACTGGAAAGCCTTGGTTTTCAAGGAAAAGATGATGGACAGAGATCAGCTCAAGAGGCTAAATAATTTTGAGTAGGGCAGTGTTGATTTGGACAAGTTTATGATCCAAAATGAGCTCGTGGGTAAAAATCATCACTCATAGGAAAACACAGTTACCAACATCGGTCAGGTGAGAACCGACATCGATCAGGTAGAAACTAACGTCGGTCATGTGTAGACCAAAGTCAGTGATGTCAGGCAGGTGGACACCGATGTTGGTCAGGGAACTGACGTCGGTGATCAGGAGGAATCGACATCGGTCGGGTGTAGACTGAGGTTGGCCAGAGGTGACCAAGATCGGTCACTATTAAAATGGATTTTGGGTGGACAACAAGCTGTCAAGGAGTCTCAAATGCCCATGAGGAGGACTGAAATGGTAAGTAAGCCTCAAATTCATTATTCCCCTTCTTTATACTACTTTTTGCTCACTGATGGTCAAGAACCATGAAGTTTTGAAGAGGCAATGTAGGTAGAATCCAGGAAACAGTGGGAGCATGGCATGAATGAGGAAATTGATTCCTTAGAAGAGAACCAAATAAGAGATTTGGTAGAGTTGCTAGCCAGAATGAAAGCACTAAATTACGAATGGATTCATAGGTTAAAGAAAGGAGAGAATGGATAGGTGAGATAGAAGGCCAGGTTATATGGTCTTGAGCAAGCTCCAAGACAGTGATATAGGCTTGACAGGTGTATGACAAAGCATGGCTTTAGTCAATGTCAATGTGACCATTGTGTTTATTTTACCAGGTTGGATAATATTAGCTACATTAACCTGTTACTGTATGTAGTGTATATGTTTGTTGCAGGGTCACACATGCAGGGATTTGCTGAGCTAAAGGTAAAAGTAGCTCAGACATGTGCCAAGAAGGATTTAAGAGTATAAATCCTTGGAATGAGTATTTCTAGAGACAAGGAAAATTACAGGTTGATTTTGTCTCTAGAGGATTATGTGAATAAGGTAGTGGATAGGTTCAATTTGTAGGATACAAAACCGGTAAACACACCTATGGTTGGACAATTCAAGTTGAGCTATGAATAACATCCTAAATAACATGATGAGGTTGGGTACATGGTATGTACTAGACCTGATATTACCCAAGCAGTGGGAGTTGTCAGCAGGTTTATGGCCAATCCAGAAAAGGAGCATTGGAAAGTAGTTTAGTGGATTCTTAGATATCTGAGAGGGACTAGCAATAGGTATTTATGCTATGCAGGTTCAAGCACTTCTCTACATGGGTATGTAGATTTGGATATGGTAGGTGACTTGGATGATAGGAGAATCACCATAGGATATGTGTTCACTATTGGTGGTATGGTGGTTAGCTGGATTTCAAAGATGCAGAAGGTTGTTGCAGTCACAGGGCTAGCAAGCATAAGAACCCTGCAGAAATGTTAACAAAGTTTGGAACAAAGGATAAGTTGAATATTCATTCAACTTTTGTTGGTCTTCAAGATTAAACTTGAAGAGGATACAAGCCAGGAAATAAAATTAGAAGATGTACAGGTATAGGTATAGGTGCAGCTATTTATCTCCAAGTGGGAGATTGTTAGGTTGTGTAGCTAAGAGCTTCACTATTATGCAAATGGTGGAGGTTGTTGAGTGTCAGAGTAACCAACGTTAGTCAGACCAACTGACATTGGTCATATTCAGTGTACACAATAACTGACATCGGTTAGGGGTCGGTTGACATCGATCAGACAGGAACCGATGTCGGCAACCTGTGTGTGTGCATTTGCATGCATCTCCAGAACTAGTCTAATTTTAGACAGATAATTAGTTTGCATGTAAAGACTAATTTTAGTCTTGAGTCTACGTTTCTAATTATTGTTTGTTTTTAGATCTATTTAATAGACCCATGGGGCTGTATTGTAATCAAGGACAAGGATTAGATCCTCAACTTGAAGGCAAGAACAACAATTGGGTTGGTTGTCTCAAGGTGTGTAAGATCATATGATATGTAGGTTGTGCAAGATCAGGGAGATCTACATGGTAAGTAAGATCAGTTAGATCTATAAGTGTGCAAGATCTAGGAGATCTACTTGGAGTACTTGGAGTACTTGGTGGACTGGCAGTAGGCAACAACAACCATTGGGTTGATTGTCACTGACTGGTGGAGGGAGCAACTCTGTGTTTGAGTTGATTTGTAATTGAGAGAGAGAGAAATCTTGAGGGATAATTAATATACATCTGAAAGGTGTGGGAAGAGTGTGATTTCTTCATTGTATTTCCTTCTGGAAGAGTGTTAATACAATATTGTATTGTCTCTCATATTCTGTGTTGTTTCTGAATTCTAGTTACTTATTACTTCTAGTTTAATTCCATGTTTAGTTGCTTATACAAAAGGTAATCAAGTGTACTCTTAAGGAGTGGATCCTAACATAGATCTCATGCTACACTATTCCATGACATCACCAAAAGTATAGAGGGCTCTATTTTGGAGTTTTAAGGAAACTTGTTCTTGAATTCAATATTCTTTACTTGAGGTGACTTTTCAAGGTTTCCTACCTACCAATGACCTCAATCATGTTTAATATAGAATTATTAAACTTAAAAAGCTTCATGAAGGTCTAAATAATGTCAAACTCTTTCATGACCATGCTTCAAGTATTTATGTAAGGCCACCTATAGGTGGACATGCCAGTATACAAGGTAGTGGAGGTGAGTTATCAATAATTTGCATCATTATGTTCTAAAAATAGTATAAAACCTTTTTAAAATACCTAAAATTTATATTTTTCACCTTGAATAACTTTTAAAAAATTTCAATACTCCCATTCCAACATGATATTCTCTTGTAGGCACCTATAGGTACACATCAATGGTGTATGATTGTGCATTTAGTTTGCATTGACTATCACAATCCCCTATGTGCCATTTGGAGGGCTTGGATTGTTGGCTCATGTTACAATAATGTGTTCATAAACTTGATACTATTAAACTATAAAATATGAACATTGTCACACTTTAAGACACCTCAATTAGTTGACTATGTATGATAAGTTAGGCAAGAAAGTATGATTGTGTTAGAGGTTGACTTCAATTCTATTTTTCATCTCCTTTGATACTAAGTTTGGAATGAGAGGTGAAAAAAATACATTTTATATATGTAACATAAAAACTCACATCTATTTTAAACCATTGAAGATAAATAAACCCTCTACAATTGATGAATATGTTTGCAACCTCACTAGTTTACTCCACCTATAACATAAGAGGTTTTAAATCATAAAATTAACTCAAAACATGAAAATAGAGATGGTATCCATGAAATAAGGAAGCCTACATACTATGGAAGCAATTTCACCAATTTATTTGTATGGACTATATCATATAGAAGCAAAACATGCAGGGTGTAGGGATTAGTATGCATAAAAAGATAGTCAAATTTTAAAGCATTGTTTATAAATCATAGGAAACCAGTCTATGAAATATTTCCATGAAAATTAATTAGACAAATTTTAATATTGACCACCATGATAATTTGACCTAGAAGCTCTCCTATTGGTCATACCATCAAAATAACTATTGATCAGTTTCATATGCCTAGTGGAGTGATGGAGAAGAGAAATATTTTTGGCCCATTTTTGGCATTTAAAAAATATATTAATCATGTATATGGAGTCAAGGAAGATAAAGGGTCACTAAATAATATTTTCACATGTGCCACTCTCCCTTATAGGCTGTATAACTTCCAAAACTCCTTCATTTCACTTATTTTCTTGATTTTTAGTTAAAAACATGCAAGTTTAAGTTAGGGATAACATTATTGACAAGGAATATAACATATTGGATGTTTTAATAGATATTATAATACTTTTACACCTTTAAAAACTATACCACCTTCATTTATGGCTCTAGAATGACCTTTAAGTGACATAGAATGACTTAGGAAAGAAATTGACTATGACCAAGGTAATGACACATTAAATGACATCAAATAAAACCATGATACACCCTATATGATCCTAATATATCCTTATACAGTTTTTTTACTATAGGAGGGTTGATCTATTTTGACTTGTGTTCAAAATAGTCAATACTATGTTCATGACAAATTCGTATGCATCTTATACGATAATCATTTTGACCAGACTCAGCTCCAATTGAATGCTTAGCCTCAACCCATTAATGTAATGGGATACCTTTTCCATGTTAGCCTCTAAGTGGCCTGTTATGATAATAATATTGTATAAATATTTCATATACTCCTCAACAATCATGTTTGATTATTTCAAACCTTGCAACTTTTTCATCAGCTCTAACTCATAATCTACAAGAATAAACCACCTCTTCAAGTTTTCCACCATTCTATCCCATTTGGTTATTTTCTCTTTTCTTATTTGATTTCTTTCTAACTAAACTTTCTCTGAATAGACATTATTATGACCTTTTTATCTTGGTCTTTGTAAATTCTACCCTTTTAGGGTCTTCCACATCTTCGTATTTAAAGTACTCCTCCATTTAATTGATCTAGTCGATAAATTTTTATCGATTCGAATTTATGGAATATGTATAAACTTCAAACTTTGGCCTTTTTCCAATCTTTTAAATGGCCCTCAACAACCTAACTTGCTTAGGATATCCTGCAACATCTTGTTCTTCTTTGAAATTCTCTTCTTCTTATTCTTCGTATTTGCTTTCCTCTCTTATTCTTGGCTCAAATCCTCTCTACAAGACCTCTTTTAATGAATTGATTTTTATTTATAGGGATCTAAAACCCTCTTCTATCACAACATTTATCCTATCATCACCATGCTTCCTTAGTGGAAGCATATTGATCTCTACAACAAACTCACAACCTCAAGTCCTAGTGCAAATTGCCTCAAAGTCAATGATCTATCTAAACTCTTATAACTACTGATCTATTACCACTTGGTAAAGGAATCCTCCACCCACCTTTCAAATTGACTACATAATAAAAAATATTCTCAAAAAAATTGTGAAGAATCCTGTGAAACATAGTTTATTATAAAAAATTGCAATGTTATAGCCACCTAGGCTATCTCACTACCAAAAATAATAACCTTTCAACTTTCCTGCAAGATGGAACCATAATCTACATTGATAATGTTAAAATTCTAAGTTCTTGACTTCATTCAAAATGACCAATCCCCTCTGTGAAGGAATGCATATCATATTAATACCCAAGAGGCTACAAATGGCACCAAAAATCAAGATCCTTTAATTTGAAAAAAGATGACATAAGTTATAAAAATCATCTTCTCCCTATCTTGATCTAATTTCCTAATAATCACTTAGATATTTCCTTTTTTCTCCTTTAGTTTTATCTCTAAACTTGCTAAAATGTGACCTACTTAACTTGAGGATAACCATGCACATAATTTAGTAAGTTTCCTTCCCACTTAATTTGAATATAAACATGCAACATAACTTAGAAATTTTACTTTAATCCTTAGCATTATCCTCTCTTAGATAATCATGCCCACTTTGGTAAGTTTACTTCACCTAGATTCCATGCCACACTTGATTACCTTCCAATTTTTAAATAACAACCTTCCCTTGGGTCCACATCTTCCAAGAGGCATAACTTTTGAACTGTGTGTTCATTTGGCAAACCATTTGTTGCATCAGAAATCTTGTGATTTTTTTTATGACATATAATGTGTAAAATTACATGTACATATATGCAAAAATACCATATTAATAAAAATAGTATGTTACTATTTTTAGCCTTCAACAATTTTTGATAGTCCAAAACCACTATAAACTTCAACCTATGCTCCAACTGAACTAAGAAACTTATGAAACAAAATTAAAAGCAATAACAATGTTAAGCATGAAATATACTATGAGGGGGGGAGGGGTAAATCAGTATATTATATATCTTATTCTTAATCTAATTTATTTTCTTTAACCACTCAATCATAAATTCAAGATATGCAATAAAATTGAAATAATAATTTTCACCACACGAGAGAGAGAGAGAGAGAGAGAGAGAGAGAGAGAGAGAGAGAGAGAGAGAGAGAGAGAGAGAGAGAGAGAGTGTGTGTGTGTTAAGAACCCGTGCTTAATGGCTATGGACGCATATGCTTTGTAAGTCATCCCTTAGAGCCTATTCGAATTATCCCACATACAAGGGAAGTAGTAGTTGTTAGAATAGAGTTAGTATATAAGTAAGTGTTGAGGCTGAATAAAGGCATCCACGAATTCATTGTATTGAGCTTGCTCAAAGGAGGTTGCCCCCTCGAAGAGGCCTGCGATCAATATAAGCTTTCTGTGTTTCTGTTATTGGTAAGAGTTATTTTATTTTGGCATATTTTGATTAAATCTGGTAAATTGTTGTAGGAGGTTCAGCACATTTGGTATCAGAGCGCTTTCTTGGCTTTGTGGGTAGATTTGGAGCAATTTTTTTTCAAAGCAGGGCTTTCCAGGAACTGCGCCATTTTCTGGCAAGAAATTTTTCATTGCAGGTTCCATCATTTCAGATTGGGTAAATACCTATCCGCTTAACTGTGGGAAGTGCTTGGGCATAAGCCCTAAAACTCATTTTGAGGAGTACCACAGGAACCCCGAAGTAGCTGGCCCATTGAGAGGACCTGCCAGCGAAAAGGGCAACGACCCCAACCTGATTGACTAGATCCCACCCGTGAGGTAAACCAAAAGCTATCGTTAAGGGGTAAACCTGCGGCCAAAAATTTCTGGAGAGCGGTACTCGCTCAGACAGCTTTGGTGGCCAGAGAGAATTTAAAAATCCTTTAGGCAGCCAAACAAACCTGGGGTCCATATCCAACTTATCAGGTTCAGAGAGCAAACAACAGCATATCCACATTTGATGATATTTCGAATCACACAGTTGCAGACAATCCGTTCCTGAAACAGCCGCTAAAAAAAAAAAAAAAAAACAGCCGCTAAAAAAAAAAAAAGCAGCAAAAAAAAAAAAAAAAAAAAAACAGCAGCCAAAAAAAAAAGAAAAAGTCCAAAATTTTTTTCGGGGCGCTGCCCCGAACCCCGCCCTGCATCGCGGCAGGGAACGCGAAGGATCCCCGACTATTCACAACTGGTTATGGTCACCACTCGTGTAGGCACAAAAATCATGGAGGAAGAAATCGCCACATTGAAATCTCAGGTTACAGAGTTAACCGATATGATGCGTGGCTTGAATCAACAGAATAGCATCTTGCTCAACCGAATGCAGAAGGAGGAGTCTTCTTCAGACCGTCACTCCTTTACTTCCAACTCCTCCCGTGGACCTAAGCTAGACTTTCCACGGTTTAATGGTACAGATCCTACAGGATGGATATATCGAGCTGAACAATTCTTCAACCTCCACAATACTTATTCTGCAAACAAAGTCCCAATTGCTTCCTTTCATTTGGAACAAGAAGCACTTCAGTGGTACCATTGGTATCTCAAGACCAATGATGAACCTGATTGGTCAACTTTTGCATCCTTAATTTTGGGTAGGTTTGGTCCCTCAGCATTCGAGGATTTCACAGGCGCTCTCACGAAACTCCGTCAAACAGGTACTGTTCGGGAATATCAGCTTGAATTTGAAAAACTCGCTAATCACACTGAAGGGTTGTCAGATGACTTCTTCAAAAGTTGCTTTGTTAGTGGCCTTAGAGAGCCGATCCGCTCAGAGGTAAAAATGTTTCGACCTGAAAATATGATGGACGCTTTGGGTCTGGCTAAGTTAGCAGAAGATAAATTCTCCACACAGCGTCGACCTCCCACCTTTTTACCAGCAAAAAACACAGTGAATCAGCGGACAACCATAACCACACCAATCAAGCGCCTGACTGAGGCAGAGATGTGGGCTCGTAAAGAAAAAGGATTATGTTACAACTGTGATGACAAATGGGTTAAGGGTCACAGGTGCGTCCAACAAAAACTTTACTTGCTAGATGTGGAGTCACCACCAGAACAAGACAGTGAGATTGATATTCCAGAATTTCAAGATGCTCAAGATGAACCCGGCACTGAAGAGGACCCAATGGTTCAAGAGACTCAACCTGAGATCTCAGTACATGCACTAGTAGGTGTCACTACTCCCCAAACCATGAAGGTCAAAGGGTGCTTCAAAAAGATCCCTCTCACAATCCTCATTGACTCGGGCAGTACTCACAATTTCATTGATCCTCGCATTGCTAAGGCAGCAGACTGCTTTATATACCCTTGTTCTAGCTTTGAAGTCATGATTGCTAATGGGGGCACATTGCCATGTAAAGGGAAGTGCCGAAATGTGCGTCTTGCAATCGGCGATTATAATTGTCGCTCTGATATGTTTGCCCTACCCTTAGGTGGGTGTGATGTGGTTTTAGGGGCACAATGGCTTCGCACATTACGACCTATTTTATGGGACTTCTATGAGCTTTGGATGCAGTTCACAGATAATGGTCAGAAGCACACCTTAAAAGGGTTATTACCAGGATCTGCTACCATCATCAGTTCTCATCGCATGGTAAAAATTTTGAAAAAAGGCTCACATGGGGTCATTGCACAACTGCATTCCATTCAACTCCAGCCCTCTGCTGCTTCTAACCACCCTACAGACTTACAAGCCATACTCGACAAGCATGCAACCATTTTTTTAGAACCAGTAAGGCTACCCCCTTCACGCCCTGAAGATCAATGCATTCCTCTCCTTCCAGGAAGCATTCCACCCAACATTCGGCCATATCGTTACCCCCATCTGCAAAAGACTGAAATTGAGAACTTAGTCCGGGAACTCCTCAAGTCTGGCGTTATCCGCCCCAGCACCAGTCCATATTCCTCCCCAGTGCTTCTTGTCCACAAAAAAGATGGGTCGTGGCGCTTTTGCATTGACTTTCGAGCCCTTAACCACCTCACTATCAAGGATAAATTCCCAATTCCTGTCATCGATGAGCTTCTTGATGAGCTCCATGGGGCCAAATTCTTCTCCAAGTTGGATCTGTGTTCTGGCTATCATCAAATTCGAGTGCATCCTGATGACATTCCCAAGACAGCCTTCCGAACACATGAGGGTCACTATGAGTTCCTTGTCATGCCATTTGGCCTTACAAATGCCCCTTCCACTTTTCAAGCACTCATGAATAAAATCTTTCGGCCTTTTCTCCGTCAATTTATTTTAGTTTTCTTTGATGACATTTTGATTTACAGCCGCACATGGGCCGAGCATCTCCAACATCTTGACAGGGCATTACAGTTGTTAGCCGACAATCAATTATGTGCCAAGCAATCCAAGTGTTCATTCGGTCAAGAGGAAATTGACTATTTGGGGCACATTGTTTCAGCCAATGGGGTTCGCATGGACCCAGAAAAAATCAGTGCTATGCAGAATTGGCCTCAACCAACCACCCTCAAGAGCCTTCGTGGTTTCTTAGGCCTGACAGGATACTATCGCAAGTTCGTCAAAGATTATGGAAAGATCGCGGCTCCTTTGACTTCCTTATTGAAGAAGGATGCTTTCACCTGGGGTGCAACAGCTGATCAGGCA
Source organism: Torreya grandis (assembly GCA_037957365.1). NCBI lineage: Eukaryota > Viridiplantae > Streptophyta > Pinopsida > Cupressales > Taxaceae > Torreya > Torreya grandis. The sequence goes on along the minus strand of JARHVA010002469.1, from coordinate 915,657 downwards.
TTCATCCAACTCAAATAGGCTATGTGTAGTACACCAGTTTTGGCACTGCCAGACTTCACCAAAACTTTCACCATCGAAAGTGATGCCAGTGGCATTGGCTTGGGTGCTGTTCTTCTCCAAGAGGGCCGACCAATTGCCTTCACCAGCAAAGCCCTTTCTGGCCGCAATTTAGCTTTGTCTACATATGAAAAGGAAATGATGGCAATTTTACATGCAGTACAAAAATGGAGACCCTACTTACTGGGAAACCATTTTTGCATCAAAATTGATCATCAGAGTTTGAAATATTTCTTGGAACAGCGGGTCTCATCCCCAGCTCAGCAGAAGTGGGTCAGCAAACTCATGGGCTATGACTATGAGATCACCTATAAGAAGGGAAAAGACAATGTTGTGGCTGATGCTCTCTCAAGAACCTTCGAGGACCACCCTTCCCTCTCTGCCATCTCCATGCCCATTCCTAAATGGTTGGAATCTGTCCAACAAGGGTATGTAAATGATCCCTCCTTATGCCACATCATTCATCAATTGGCCACTAACCCCTCTGCCATACCGCATTATTCATGGGATGGTGCTTCTCTGCGATACAAGGGTCATTTGGTGCTTCCCCAAATTTCAGACCTACATCAGGCTATCTTCTATGAAATCCATGCTTCCCCCTCAGCAGGGCACTCAGGGTTTCTCAAAACCTATGAGCGGGCACGTCGACACTTCTTTTGGAAAGGCATGAAAACTGAAATTAAACAGATGGTGGCTGAATGTGAAACCTGCCAACGACACAAAGGTGAAACCACATTGACTCCTGGTTTGCTCGCGCCTTTGCCCATTCCTACTAGGATCTGGACAGATATTTCCATGGATTTCATTGAGGGCCTCCCTAAATCTGGGGGAAAGACAGTGATCCTAGTTGTTGTCGATCGCCTCTCCAAATATAGTCATTTTTGTGCACTCAGCCACCCATACACCGCGTCCACAGTTGCACAGGTTTTCTTGGATCAGATCTTCCGTCTTCATGGCATTCCTTCTTCAATTGTCTCAGATCGTGATGCCACTTTCACTAGCCATTTTTGGACGGAACTATTTCGTCGCACAGGCACACAGTTGAAAATGAGCTCTGGGTACCACCCACAAACAGATGGCCAGACAGAAATCGTCAACAAATGCTTGGAGACCTTCCTTCGTTGTTTTGCTTCAGAACAACAACATCAATGGGCCAAGTGGCTTCCCCTAGCTGAATGGTGGTATAATACCTCATACCACACTTCCACCAAAATGACTCCCTATGAGGCAGTTTATGGTCAAGCACCGCCACCACTTCTTCCATATCATCCTGGTAGCTCACCAGTTTAGGCAGTTGACACTACTCTCCGAAATCGGGATCAGATTCTCCGCACCTTGCGAGACAATCTCCACATGGCCCAGAACCGAATGAAGCAGCAGGCTGATCAACACCGCTCTGAGCGTACCTTTCAACTTGGTGATATGGTATTTCTTCGTCTGCAGCCATACAAGCAATCATCACTAAAACAAAAAGGGTGCCAAAAGCTTGCTCCAAAGTTTTATGGGCCATATAAGGTTCTCCAAAAGATTGGGTCAGTTGCTTACAAGTTAGAGCTTCCACCTTCCTCCCAAGTTCATCCTGTCTTTCATGTCTCCTGTTTGAAACAAGTTCTTGGATCCAACATCCGAGTGCAGACAGCTTTACCAGCACTTGATAATGAAGGCTCCATCCTTCTCGAGCCCGAAGCAATCTTGGACAGGCGCACCCGCCAACTTCGATCCCGCTCCATCACAGAGGTCTTAATCCAATGGCACGGCATGCAACCAGAAGATGCAACCTGGGAACCACTCTTCCAGATTCAACAACAATTCCCACATTTGAAGCTTTGAGGGCAAAGCATTTTTTAAGAGGGAGGGGATGTTAAGAACCCGTGCTTAATGGCTATGGACGCATATGCTTTGTAAGTCGTCCCTTAGAGCCTATTCGAATTATCCCACATACAAGGGAAGTAGTAGTTGTTAGAATAGAGTTAGTATATAAGTAAGTGTTGAGGCTGAATAAAGGCATCCACGAATTCATTGTATTGAGCTTGCTCAAAGGAGGTTTCCCCCTCGAAGAGGCCTACGATCAATATAAGCTTTCTGTGTTTCTGTTATTGGTAAGAGTTATTTTATTTTGGCATATTTTGATTAAATCTGGTAAATTGTTGTAGGAGGTTCAGCACAGAGAGAGAGAGAGAGAGAGAGAGAGAGAGAGAGAGAGAGAGAGAGAGAGAGAGAGAGAGAGAGAGAGAGAGCAAATTTTTACATGAAAACCCAAAGTGGGAAAAATCACAGATAAAAATATCAAGTATATGAATGACCACCAACTCAAAATATAAAGTTTGTAAGCACCAACTTGTAGGAGTACCAACCCCTTTGCCAAGCACCAACATAACAACTATTTATGAGCACCAACCCATAGGAACACCAACCCCTTATAAAGATTTTTGAGCACCAACCCATAGGAGCAACAACCCCTCTTGTGTATAAAACACAACTATCTCTCAATGTTGCTTACTCAATAAATGATAGAACTCTACAATATCTCCTACTTTTCTCTCTTCGAAAACAAACTCAAACCATACACTCTCTTGCATATTACAAATGGCTTCTCAAGCCTTTATGTATAGCTTTCCAAATTACCTTTGGCATTCACCCTTTATGACCCTTCAATCCTCATGGAAAATGTTTCCAAACTTGAATGACCCTTCGTATCCTTTCATTTAAAAAGTCATATGGTGACCCTTCATAAGCAAAAGTGTCCTTTCCTATTTTATCTTTATCTTGGTGACTTTTCATATTCCTCAAACTGTCCCTTCATAGAAAAATGCAGCATACCTCTTTTGTCTTCACATGGTGACTCTTGGAATTCCTCAAGATGACTCTTCATGAGAAAATGTATCCCATTCCTCTTTCATGTTTTACCCTGTGACTCTTTGACTTCTCCATGGGTCCTCTTTTTAATTATACGCAACTAAAACATATTCAATAATATTAAATAAATATTAACACACATTATCCAAGATATGAATATTAAAAAAAACCATTAAATGCAATGGGGCCTTTATCACCAAAAATGCTAGACCTTTGACATCAATGACAATATTTCCAACAATCTCCCCCTTTCTCATTGATAGAAACCTCAAACTAAAACTACCACATTGTAAAACCTACACATACTACCATCTAAAAGACATATAGTAATTCCCCCTTACTATAGCAACCTGTATCTATTCCATATACTTGTACTTGTTATTCTCCCCCTTTGACATCAATGGCAAAGGGCCTATCTGGAGCTAACACTTAGCTCCCCCTCAATTGATGTTGAACCTCAATGGTAGGAAGTAAAATAAATTACTCCCAACTTCTCTCATAGATACTCAAATGTGTCTTTTGGTAGTGCCTTTGTCAAAATATATTCAATCTACTCTATAGTACTAATATACTCCATCTTAACCTATTGATCTGTAACCTACTCTCTCAAGAAGTGATATCTAATGGGAATATGTTTTATTCTTGAATGCATCATTAGATTCTTCAAAATATTTATAGCACTTGTGTTATCACATAAAATATAAATAGGTTCATCATACTTTACCTTGATATATTCCAAATTTTGCTTCATCCAAAGCACTTGAGTGCAACACAATACTGCTGCAATATATTTTGCTTCAACCATAAAAAGTGATACTAAATTCTACTTCTTGCTTAGCCATGATACTAAGCTATCACCAAGGAAGAAATCTCCTCCACTTGTACTTTTTCTATCATCCAAGCACCCTACCCAATCTAAATATGTATAAGTAACCAAAGTGAAATATCTACCTGTGGGATACCATAATCCGTAATTTAATGTCCCCTTGATATATCTAAATATTCTCTTCACCAACTAAACATGACTATCTTTTGGAGATGATTGATATCTTGTAACCATACCTACTACATGCATGATGTCTGGCCTTGATGTGTTAAATATAAAAGACTACCAATCGTAGATCTATACAAAGATTGATTTGTAATAGGTGAATCTTCATCTTTTCTCACCTTATTTAATATACACATTGGTGTGCCAATTGGTGCACAATCCTCAAAACCAAATTTCTTCAACATTTTCTTGGCATATTTACTTTGAGATATGAAAATTCCTTTATCTGACTAAAATATTTTTAGTCCTAAGAAAAATGACAATTCTCCAAGCATAGACATCTCAAATTCTTTTTACATATTATCAGAAAACTCTTTTATCATCTTTTCAATATTTCTTCCAAAAATTATATAATTAACATATACCACAACAATCAATTGATGCTCACCTTCTATTTTAATGTAGAGATTACTATCAGCAAATCCTCTCTTGAAACCTTGATCCTATAGGTGCTTATCAAGTCTTGCATACCAAGATTTGGGAGCTTGTTTCAATCCATACAATGCTTTCATCAATATGCATACATGGATACTAATATTTGAGAGAATAAATCCCTCAGGCTGCTCAATGTATACCTCTTCTTCTAGATTCCCATTTAGGAAGGTAGATTTGACATCCATCTGAAACACTTTGAAATTTTTAAACACTGCATATGCAAGAAATATTCTAATAGCCTATAACCTTACCACTGGTGCAAAAGTTTCTTCAAAATCTATTCCCTCAATCTGAGCATATCCTTTACATACTAATCTTGCTTTATTTCTAGTCACTTCTCTATTTTCATTCAACTTATTCCTATAAACCCATTTTTTTATTATCACATTGTGATCTTTTAGTCCAGGCACTAATTCCCAAGTGTCATTATTTTTTATCTAATTTAATTCTTCAACCATATCCTTAACCATATTCTCATCATGTCTAGCTTCTGAAAAAGTTCTAGGCTGAATTTTGGATAACAAAGAAAATTTAACTTGCTCAGATTCACTTACCATCATTCTTCTGGTGTGAATTCCTTCATTTATGTCCATGATGATGTCACTTTCATTATTATTTATATAATCATATTTGGATGTATTTTTGGTACCCTTTTTCTCTTTGTTCTCATCTTCATCTAATTCTTCAAAACCTTCCTCTTCAATGATTTCAATAATATCTATTAGATGACTGATTCTTTGTGTTCCATCTTCTTCTATCCTGACACTTGCACTTTCAACAATTTTGTTGGTTCTTTTTGTATAACATTTATAACATTTAATTTTTCAAGAATAACAAAGAAATATACCTTCATCTACTCTGGATTCAAACTTACCAAGTTTCTCATATGTTCTCTTTATGAAGCATCTGCTACCAAAAACTATGAAATAATCAACTGTTGTTGGTTTTTATTTCTATAGCTCATAAGGAGTCTTGTCACTATTGACTCTTAATAATGCTCTATTCTGAATATGAACTATTGTAGTAACTACCTCTCTCCAATATCTATCTACTATCTTGGATTCATTTAGTATTGTCCTCACCATCTCCTAAACTATTCTAATTTTCTTTTCAACTACTCCATTTTGTTGTGGAGTTATGGCTACTAAATAATGTCTCTTTATTCCATGGTCTGCACAAAACTCAATAAATTTATCTAACATGAATTCTCCTCCTCAATCGGATCTTATACACTTAATTTTCAAATTGGTTTCATTCTCAAATAATGCTTTGAATGCTTTGAAATATCTGAAAGCTTCTAATTTTTTATTTAAAAATAGTACCCAAGTCATACATGAAAAATCATCAATAAAAAATATGAAATACTTCTCACCTTGAGTACTTTGAGTTCTCATAGGTCCATATAGATCAATGTGAACAAGCTCTATTATTTGAGTAGTCATGTACTCTTTTGTTTTAAATTGCCGTCTAGCTTGCTTCTCATGCTGACAAGGTTTACAAAGCATATCAGATGGCTTTGTAATCTTTGGAAGATTTTTGACTACTTGATTCTTGCTTATGTTGACAATATTGTCAAAATTTATGTGCCCCATTCTCTTATGACATAGACAACTTTCTTCAATATGACTCAAACAACATCTTTGACCTTTGATGTATGATAGCATATATAAATTATTGCCTGTTCTCTGAGCATCTACAACCAACATATCTGAATCTTTTCTTCTAATTTCATAACCTTCTACATAAAACTTTAGTGTGTGCCCCTAATCACACATTTGACTTACACTCAAAATGTTATGCTTAAGACCTTCTACATACAAAATATTTTTAGTTTTAGTTCTACCATTATCCAAACTTAGTGTACCTTTTCCAACAATTTTGGTAGTAGTATTATCTCTAAATTTCACTATGCCACCATTGATCTTCTTCAAGGTTATGAACTTGATTTTGTCTCTTGTCATGTGCCTCAAAAATATACTATTAATGAACCATGGATTTTCCTCATTTCTTGCATGCAAAGCTATCTGCACCAACATAGATTTTTTAGGTTATTTATTTTTCCATGAACCTGTCTAAACTTTCTTCTTGATGAATGAAGCCTTGAAACTCTGGTCCTTTTTGACTGACTCAAACACACTTCTATAGTACTAGGATATGTGTCTAAAGTTTTTGCACTTGTAACATATTATGGCCTCTTTATTAAATCTTGATAGAGGAGCAAAATATTTATGGATTCTGCTTGACTCTACATGACTTTCCTTCTTATTTTTGAAGCTATTAGATCTTTTAATTTCTTATTACCATATCCATTACCATAAAAATAGGACCTATTTGTGTATCTCTAACCTGATTACCTTTTGTATCTCTATTCCCTCCAGCCTTCTTTGTTTGAGATGTCCTCTACATTCTTAGCTTCTTCCCTTTTTATTTATTATTTTGTAAGAGCTTCAACATAGCTCTTTCCTTTTTATTTATCTATGAAAGTAGTGACCTCCTCTTTCTCTTTTTCAAATCCAATACCTATTTTATCTAGCATTGATATTTGATTTTCTAATATCTTATTCAATGTATTAGTGTTATTCTCAAATTTTGAATCATTGGCTACTGTATCATTGATTGCTTTATTTGTTTTCTTAAGATCTAATTTTAAAGAAACAATTTCATTAACATACCTTTCACATCATTTACTTACTATTTTCAACTATGCTATTAGATCTTATTCATTCCTCTTGGCTTCTTCAAAGTGTGTTTGTATATCTTTAATTATTTCTTTTGACTCCTTTTCATTTTTCTTTATCTGGAGCTTTAATCTTTGATTCTTCTTTTCAAGAGATTTTAACTCTTTTAAGGCACAGATGAGTTCTCCTTCCAAATTCACTTTAGCTTCATCCTATTCTTCTTCTTGATCATCTGTACTTTTGCTTGTGGAGGCATCTTCATGTTTGTCCATTAATAGAATCTCTTCTTCTTCTAAGTCACTGACGCCGCTATCTTTAACTAAGCTAGGATCTTTATAATACAAACTCTTCTTCTCGAATCCCTTCTTGAATTTGCCTTTGAAATTCTTCTTGTATGTAGACTTTCCTTCTTCATTTTCATCATTACCCTTATTTGGGAATTTAATGCAAAAATTCCAATCTTTCCACAATTAAAACATTTCAAAGGTAATTTTCCTTGATATTTACCTATGCCCTTTTTCGGCTTGCGAATTAATAGAGATCCATTGTCATCTTCATCATCACTATAATTATCACTTGATTCTTGAATTTTAGCCTTCTTTTTCTTTGATGTTTTGAAAGATACTTCTCTTTTTGAGGGTTTATCTTGTTCAATTTGCATCTCATATGTCATAATAATACCGTGAAGCTCATCCATCTTTAGCTTGTCTAAATTATTCATCTCTTCAATTACCAAAGCTTTTGCATCATATCTTAATGGTAGAGATCTCAAAACATTTTGAACCACAGTAGATTCTTCTAAAAAAATTTCCAAGACCTTGAATCTGATTAACTATTTGATCAACCTACAAGAGATAACTTGCTTTTTTTTTCTTCTTCTTCCATCTTCAAACTCTCAAACTATCTTTTGAAAGTCTGAAGCTTAGCTTTTTGAACCTTTCCATCACCTTTGTAAATATTCTCAAGTTTTACCCAAGTTTTATGAGTAGTTATACATTGTATAACTTTAAAAAAATTAGATTCACATAAACCATATAAAATAGCATTTAAATATTTAGAATTATTTTCACTTGCCTTCTTTTCTGCCAAAGTAGTTACAAGTGTCTATGGCTCTTCATATTCCTCCACCACTGCTTGCCATATGTCAAATCTAAGGGCCATCAAATAATTCTTCATTATTATGCTCTAAAAAACATAATTCATCCCATCAAACAAAGGTGCCTTATTTTTATAAAATCCTTAATGTGATCTAGCCATCATGCTTTCTTGATCTTCCTTCAAGCTATAAAACTTTTTTAGAAGGAACCAACTCCGATACCAATTGTTAAGCATGAATCATACTAAGAGGGGGGTGAATCAGTATATTATATATCTTATTCTTAATTTGATTTATTTATTTGAACCACTCAATCATACATTCAAGATATGTAATAAAACCAAAATAATAATTTGCACCACATGAGAGAGAGAGAGAGAGAGAGAGAGAGAGAGAGAGAGAGAGAGAGAGAGAGAGAGAGAGAGTCTATTTTTACGTGGAAACCCAAAGTGGGAAAAACCACAGAGAAAAATCTCAAGTATATGAATGAGCACCAACTCAAAATACAAAGTTTGTAAGCACCAAATTGCAAGAGCACCAACTCCTTTGTCAAGCACTAACACACCAAATATTTGTGAGTACCAACCCATAGGAGCACCAACCCATAGGAGCACCAGACCCTCTTGTGTATAAAACACAACTATCTCTCAATGTTACTTAATCAACAAATGATAGAATTCTACAATATCTCCTTTATTTCTTCAAAAACAAATACAAACCATGCACTCTTTTGAATATTAAAAATGGATTCTCAAGCCTTTATTTATAGCTTTCCAAATGACCTTTGGCATTCACCCTTTGTGACCCTTCAATCCTCATGAAAAATGGTGCCAAACTTGAATGACCCTTCATATCCTTGCATTTGAAAAGTCATATGGTGACCCTTCAAAAGCAAAAGCATCCTTTCCTTTTTTTGTCTTTACCTTGGTGACTTTTGATATTCCTCAAAGTGTCCCTTCATGTAAAAATGAACCATACCTCTTTTATCTTCATATGGTGACTCTTGGAAATCCTCAAGATGACTCTTCACGAGAAAATTCATCTCATTCCTCTTTTGTCTTTTACCCCATGACTCATTGACTTCTCCATGGGCCCTCTTTTGACTTATATGCAACCAAAAATATATTCATTAATATTAAATAAATATTAACACATTATCCAGGATATGAATATAAAAAAACACCATTAAATGTAATGGGGCCTTTATCACCAAAAATGCTAGACCTTTGACATCAATGACAATATTTCCAACAAACAAAATATTAAATTTGATGAAAGATTACACTTACACTTTGGATGCCCCTACATCATCTCCAAAGTTTGAAAATCAAATTTTTATAATCCCTAATTGGACAAGATGAAAATGCATTAAATAATGAGGATTGTCAAGCCCAAGACCATCTAGGATTATAACATAACCATGCCCAACACCAAGCAAAAAAGGGGAAAGTATAAAGCAGATGATTGTAGTTTATTCATAAAATTTTCAAAGAATACAACTGTAAGGGCCCATAAAAATAATTTTATCTAATAGATCCTAAGTGAGGATACAATTATGAACTGCTAATGAAAAGAAAGCCCTTACTTTATAAAGATCTATCTTATTTTAAAATAATAATCTTGCCTAGCTCAGTGCATCATCTGTTACCTCAACCATCTGATAACCAAGGATTACTTTAATAAATATAATTTGGGAATTTATGTATCCATTTTATTTATTATTTCAATTAAATGAAATTATCTATTTATAAATATATGTTATAGGTTAAGAAATAACTATATACTAAACTAGAGCCATAATGTTTTCAAATTTAATGTTGTAGGGTTAGAGTTATCTAAAGTTTTTTTTTTTTGGAACGTCCATAATATAAATTTTTGTCACCAAATCTTGAATCCTACAGGAATTTTTTAAATCCTAATATAATATCTTATCAACATTTAAATTCTTTTAGGCTTGTGGGTTGCCTATAGTAGAGGTAAACGTCTAGGTTTGTGGGCTAGCTCCCTAGATTTATCCTTAAGTGCTTACCACCTACACTAATTGTTTTCTTGGATGAAAAGGGATAGAATTATACCTTAAATTAAGATAATATAATGGGGTGTTACACTATAAATATATCATCAATATTATCATACAATTTCACTAAGAGACATAACTCATAACACTAGTCTCAAATCCTGAATTACTCTAGCATTAGTATTTTAAACAATGAGGCGACATACATGGAAATAATCAAGTTAAGTGAACTAGAGATAATTTTTAGAAACTAAAGATACTTATAAACTTTAAATTATATCAATAAACTTTACAACACTTCATGTGAACTAATAGAGTGGAAACAAATTGCATCAAACATGAAAGGATTAAGAGAAAACAAGGATAAATATCAATCACTTGACATTTCACTATAAATAACTTCACATACTTATCCAAGATATTTTGTGAATTAAAAAATATATTAAATATATTATTTTAAATTAAAATTACAATATCAAACCATCAGGGCTTCACCTACTAGTTTTAGAATTAGAATACAAGAGCCAAAATGGCTTGCATTTATAGAATGTTATAAGAGAGAAAAAAGTGGAGCTCAAGGGTCACAATGCCACATGTCAAGGAATTAAAAATATTTACATCATATAAGGATAAATTTTATAAAAAAAATTTGGAAGGAATTTTTAGACAAGTGTCTCTCTAAAGCATGAAACTCTCCAAAACTAGTGTAGGGATCCTTCATCTACCTTCTTGAAATTACCTTCATGATCAGGCATATTTTGACTACTCAAAACTAGAATAAGGATATTAGACACATATAAACTATATTAAGGGGTTATAAACATTTCATAATAGTCATAATAGGTGTCTTTAACTCATATCCTTCTTCTAGACACTTATTTTTACCATTTGTAGTCATTTATTAGTCCTCTTTCACTTATTCTTCACATTTGTCACCCAAGTGATCTTTAGTTTCTAAATAAAATCCATAAAATAGGTGTTTATAAACATATATAAAACACATATACCTTCCATTCCATGATTTAAACCTTAAAAGGTCCCAAAAACCAACTTCTCATTCTCTCACTTGGCAATCACTCTCCATTTTCATTATCTGCCAAAGACAGATTGAGATGAATGAGTTAGCAGAAGTGTTTCCATGCCATTTTTTTGTGAAAAATGGAAATTTATAGTTAAAATAGGTCCAAATTCATCCCCTCCAATTGATATAATTATTCAAAACTCCTATCCACCTAGAAAATAATCAAAATTTATTAAAAAACCCCTATTTTGTAGCCTATCCATACAAGTAGGGTACAGACCAATCTAATAGGAAGGAACCTAAGAGAGTCCTCAAAAATTTACAATAAATTTATAGGGAAAAATACCTCATATGGATTCATCTTATTTATTATCTTATCCATTGGGACAATACCAAGGGTTTAGGAGGGTTTTAGAGGGTTTGTACTTTTAAGGATTGTTCATAAAATCCCAATATCCAAGCTCCCAAAAAATTCCAAAATTTTCAAGCTCAGGACCCTCCTAAATTTTTCCCAACTCCTTGGGTCACCATACGACCAATCCATACAGATGTGAGTGCTTGAAGATAGCCTATCAAGTTCTTAAGTGCATTTTAAATAGGTTTAAGGTAAAATAGGCCAATTTTTACCAACTTGTGTAGTTCCCATGAAATACAATGGTTTAAAAGAACCTTATACCTCCTCCTAAATGTCATCAAATATACTATATATTTTATCTTTTCTTATAAGTAAAGGTGGACCTAATTAGGATATAGGTGTAGTTTAGGCCTAACTGTGCTTTTGTTTCCCATAATCACCCTTGAGTCATTTCTCAAGACTATAGGGTCTCCTCTATTCTATTTAAATTTCAATCCAACTATGAAAATAATAATTCAATATACTTAAGACTCAATTTCACACTTTTTTAACCTCTTCATGCCAAATCTATAGTCTAGACTACCTAGGAGTTCCCTCTATCTGAGATAGAATAGAGGGAATCTCTCTTATCTTCTCAACCATTTTAAAGTAATAGATGGATTAATTATGTCTTATTTAATATATATACCATTTTCATATTTGTATCACATGAATAGACCCTTCAAATCTTCAAAACCTCAAGATAGACTTCTCAAGTTGATGACTATGTAGGGTTTTAAGAAATCTTAGACTGAGTGTAGAGATAGAATGCATCCATTCTCCATTTTCCTTCATATAAGAAAATATAAATTTATTAATACAATTTTTTGAGTTATATACACATATTTAATTCATTATAAAACTCTGCTTACCTCCCAACTTGCACCTCTTCCATTTGCATTGGCTAGTCTATGGACTAAGTTGATTATAGGTTGAGGTGTGAAACTTACCCTTGCCTTGATTATTTTGTATAAAGACCTAATTAAAATAATGGAAACATTTTTAATGTGGTTCCAAAAATGTTCAACATAAAATTTTTTTTCCAACTCTCAAATCTCACACTCTCTCCACTTACCTAGGTCTAGTCTGCAGTCAAACTATAAGTGCTTGTTTTAGTTGAGATTTGGGGTGTCTTCTAGGTTGAATGTTTCACACTTAACCCTATGTTACATGATTATGAACTTATTTGAGTTATAAATATAATATAATATTCAAAAACATTCATATCATGCCTATGGATTGAATCTAACACCCAAACTACCAATCTCCAATATGCCATCAATCTACAGTCAGCCTGTAGGTGCCATTTAGGAATTTCAAGACTATTATAGTGATCATCTCTATCAAAACATAACCCCCTTAATTTATATTTGGGCCACTAGTTACATTTATCATCATATGAGGTCAATTATCATGAAGGTATGTTTTTAATTATGTCTTGTTGCATTAAAATGTCACTTGGGCTTCAAAAGTAATGTAGATGACACTGAAAGTATATAGTGAATGATTGCTTGAGCTCAAATCCATATTTCATCACCCTCTCTTATCCAAAAAACCATTTTATTTTTTAAGGAATTTCCCCTATAATTTTTATACATGATGTAAACACTCATTTGTCCAGGCCTCATGTCACCTTACTATACTATGGCATCAAATATAGACAAAACCTTGATTTGGAGAAATAAGGTACTTTGTCCTAAATGAAACTTTCGCAAACTGAGGGATATGATTCAAGTTTTTTTACACCTTATGACTCCATAATTATTATTATGATAATATAAATGATCATATACCTCAATGAAGGCTTCAATAAGTTTCAATACCTTTATCTTATCATCCTCAGATCTATATGGAGTTGTTTGTAGGTGCACACCAAAAACAAGTCTATACGTATTTAAGCATTGGTTGTCACAACCAATATTAAACCATTTAAGATAGATCAAAATTATTTTTCACACATTGGGAATGTATTCAATAGCCTAAAATATCATCATCCCATCACCATGACTATTCAAATCTCTTTTTTACCTAATTGTAGGTGACTGCTATAGAAAAATTGACAATAAATTTTAAGTCTTGCATCCCATAATTATTATGAGCTACTATAAAAGAATAACTCTGTAAGAAGTGAAAATATTGGCCTGCAACTTCAATGGTCCTCTCAACTAGAAAATTGAGATAACTTTGCTCATCAATTCACCTCTACACATGAAATAAAGGATATAAACCATGAGATAATGGTGGTCACACTCCCTAATAACATGTTCCATACTTTGTTTAGATGGACCAATCCAAACATAAGAGAAACCATGAAGTGATGGAGATGTGTAGGCATAAAATAGAAACAAACCTTCTTAGAAATGTTTCATAAAGGACAAGAAACCAAACATCTGACTCTTGCCATGAATTTTAAGTATAAAAGGAGTGTTTTTCATCCCTCAAGGTCATTTTATATAACTCATGTCCTGTTGTCCATACCATGCAAATAAAATTTGACTATTTCTGCATCTAAAGGAGAGTGATAGAGAAATAAAATGGTATTTTTTCTATTTTTTAGATTTTAAATGCTACCCAAGTGTGGAAGTGAGTTTAGGGGAGTTTAAAAGACACTATTAGACCTACCACATGTGTCATAACTATCTTGTAATTCATACAACTACCCAAAATCTCTCTTTTTGTAGTTAAACTTCCTATTATACATTGAAACCTATAGTTTTTCAGCTCAAAATAGTTTATATGACACTTGAATAACACATGGACATTGTATGACATATTTTAAACACTTATTTTCCATAAAAAAACTCATACAAATCTAATAAATGACCAAAATGACCTTATATGATGTATAATGACACTAAAGACTAATGACAAAGCTAAAACACATTATATGACCCTTATTAATACCATGAGAGACATCGCACACACAATAATACCCTATGAAAAGATTTAAATACATAGGAGGTTGACCTAATTTGAATTGTGTTCAAATTAGTCAACATTTTAGCAATTTCCTAGGGGTGGAAATCCAACTATGTCAAAGATCAATAGCCTACTCCTATCCATTGGGATATACAATCACCTATGAATTGATTAGACACCTAATTGCCTATGAAACCACACTAGATAATAGAAAAAAAAACACAAAATAACATACCTAATAAAACACACATGTATTCTTAAAAAATACTTAGGGAAACACACACATCAAAATCAAAGACACACACCTACCCTAGTATATATAAGATATCAAACTTGAGGTGAAAAACAACTCACCATGCTTCAACCAAGGTCAAATATGGTTCCTTTTACATCTTTGTTTCTCCATGAAATCTCACCATGCTTCAACAAACACTTTCTCATGTTGATGGTAAAAATACTTACCATCCTTGGATATTATTCTGCCTACACTTATGGTACTATGAGCTCTCAAGGATGTTATATTTAACCTCCCAAGGATATTGTTTGAAACTATAAACTTATTAACTTTTTCCATGTCCAAATGATGCTCCTCAAACTTCAACTTAGGAGTGATAAATAATACCTCAACATTAATCTCTTTACTATCATGATGTATTTGATGTATAGGATTGCTAATTTTCTATTCCTTCTACTTCATTAGGATTGAAAGTGGTTTGACCTTAGGTTGAAATTTTTATTTCTTCTCAAACACATACATCTCTACCTTAACTTCATATGACTCATATATGACTACAAAATCTTTGAGAGTAGGTAGACACTTAACCTCATACTTAGCAAGACATTCTCCTTCATACTTGATAATAATCTTAACAATCTGCTTGTTAGGCTTATTAACATACTTATCATTAGATACACACTTCTTAGGAGGATAAGTAATCCTACTAAATTGTTCAAATTCTTGACTAAATGCATGAAACCTTTGCCATAGGTCATATTATTCTTCATGATTATCATCTTCATAGACTCTTTCATCAAGTGTGGATATAATGACATTATTCTTCTCATTATATTGATATATCATGATTTGTAAAATATCATCATCATACATGTGAATAAGGTAATTTCCCTTATCATCTTGTGAAAAGGAATGCTCAATTCTTACCTTAGATTTCTCATATACTCCATCATAGATGATCTAGGTGCCAAGGTCAGTTTGATCAAACTAAGTATATGGATCATATCCATAAGTGTTTGTATCATACTCATCTATAAATAGATCATATATGCCCTCAAGCTTATAGGATGCCCCATCATCCATAATAGACTCTTTTTTTAATCATTAATGACATAATTCAAATTGGAGATTGCTTCTACATAGGGATCAATATGAAAATTAGCTAGTGGTTGAGTCCTAACGATTACCTTTTATCCATACCTTGTTCTAAAGTCCAAGGAGGACCAATCAGATAAGAGTTATCCTCATTTATTTTTTGTGAATCCCTTGAGAGGTAGATAGTTAAGTGAGTAGTCAAGTCAATAACGACAATGTCTTAAAGGATAGGGAAGATAAGACAATCATGAAGTGAAATTCTCAACCCTTTGACCAGTCATAATGACTTAACAAGTGTCTCATCAAGTTAAATTACACCATTATTATATGGTTCATATTTCAATCCCAATTTATTAGCTAAAACCTTGGGAATCACTTAAGTACTAACCCCAATATCTGTTATGCATTTGTGAACAAATTTATACCCTAGAATGAGAGTGAGGTAGAAGGGTGGAGGATTTTTTAATTTGGAAGATGGTTTCACAATGTGATTAGGAAATTGGTGAGGGAAACATTACCATGACTTGGTGTTTGATGACTAACATGAAATTGAGATAGTTGCTTTTGTAAAATTTCCTTTTGGCTAGGTAAGTGAAGTATCTCTGAAAGAGAGAGACTAGCCTTAGCACTTTTCAATGACTCAATAATGTTTAAATTATAATTACTCACCTTTTATTGTGTCCTTAAATGAAATTAAATGTTTTAAACTTGATACATTATAACCTTTTTAGTAACCCTTCCAACATTCTAATTTGAACTAAGTGCAAGAGTTGTAGGGATTATCGTGTTTGTATTCGTACCTTAATACATCATAGGATGACTACTTGATATTTTATAACCATAATGGGAATCTCCCAAGTCCTTTATCTTTTATATATTATTGTCCACAATTGATGAATTCTAGTTGAGGACATAGACATCTTCCTCTAGAAAATTTTCAAGGTTTACCTTTCGGGGCTACCATCCTTCATTTGTTTGTATGAGGACTTCATCTTCTACTGATAGTTGAAGAGTGAATCGTCCTTAAGAAACCAAAAATTTCCCTTCACCTTGATTTTAATCCATTAATTTTACTTTATGACATTCTTATCCTTACATAAATTTGATATGTATTAGTACCATGGCTCTTGTATTGGAGGTAGAAGTGGGATTGTATGCATTGATAGGCCTATTAAAGTTAGGTTTTCCTTGACCTGTACCTTAAACATATTGGTTGTGGTGGTAACATTTTTCCTTGTTGAGGATAGGGGTAGGGATTTTTATGAACACCATACTAAAAATTTGATTGCCTAGTTTGGGCCTCTAAGGATTCATATCTTGCCTTCCAATTAATTGTCTCTTTTGCCTTGTTTAGGGAAATTCTAGAGTTGGCATTTACACTAGGAATTTGAGAAGAACTTAGAGTATCAACATATATTTTAGGTATTAAATATATAAACACATTTTGAGGTAACTTCCTATCTTGTATTAGGACATTCTCAGCTCTAATAGCAAGGTCATATGCTTTAGGTAAGGTGTAACCACCATGAACTACAACATTATGACTATGTCAGTACCAATAGCCCTTAGATATGTAGGGAAAACAAATATATCATGTGGTCTCATGGGAGGAGGTAAAATATTCTAATTTATTTGGAATCTCTCATTAAATTCATGCATTATCTCTTTAAGGGATCTTTGAATCACATTGAGCTAATGAATGAGTGATGTGTGATCCCTCTTATCTTCAAACCTTGATGTTAGTAGATCTCCAAAATCATCCCAAGTTATGATATAACCTTTGGTAAATGTCCTATGAAATTCAATTTATTTCCATCTAATGTAAATGGAAAGGAGTCTAATGGTAATATTGAACTTAGTGACATTGTGAAAACTATAAAAGTTTTAGATGTCCCTAATATGCTCATTAGGAGTGACATAACCTTCAACATTAAATGTGGGAAAACTTTTGGTATCATTAGAGGGTATACCATCATATGCATTGATATGGATGGGATTTTTAGTATTAAATTCTAGGAATGCATGCCACCTAACCATATTTTCCTCAATTTCCTCTTCACTCTCTTGATCTTATTGGCTTGAAAAGTCCTCTTGTTCTTCAAAAATCAATATAGGCTAAGGATGTTGAACTTCAAGAGGAAGTTTAGGTCAAAGAGGTGGGGTTATAGGATTGAAAAATCTATTATAATATTCCCTAATATTAACACAAAGATATGACAAAAAAAAATGGTCTACAACCAGATATTACCTTAAATGGAGTTGCCAAATGCCGAGTAGAACACCATATGCATCTATGCTATTTTCAAGACCAACATTCACATTAATAAATTATCTTTATGAAAATGTGTTATAGGTAAAATCCATTAAGAGGGGGGGTGAATTAGTGACAATAAATAATCCAATTTAATTTCTAAACCTTTGCACAATACTTAAGCATTAAATATATTCATTGATGAAGCATATAAATCATTCATAGCAGTGAATAATGAATATAACCCAAGATCACATACACAACACAATATTTACGTGGAAAACCCTCTTGGGGAATAAAAACCACTCTCAATCCTATAAACACAGACTACTATCCTATGAAATGATAAAAAATAAGAGACTGATCAAGTCCTTTTGATTACGAATCTTCAATCAAGTCCTTCCGACCTACAACATTGATCAAGTCTTTCTGACCAAAGGTCTTTAGTGAAACCTTGTTTTCCAATAAGTAATTTCCCCTAAGGAAGACCAAATCATTTAGACCCTCCAAAATAACACTTCCACCTTAGATCTAATATCTTTAACACCTAATGATGGACCTCTTGATTATCAGACCGCTGCACAAACTCTCTCTCTTTCTCAAACAAGCCTCTTACATAGGCATGTCACAATCTCTCTCCTTCACTCAAACAAACCTCATATGCACACTTATATCTCTTTTCACAAATTCAAATTTCAAAAACACTATACTATCATCAAAAAAATGACCTATAAATCATACATATAGTCCTTAATCTCCTCTAATCATCAACCCAATAGTTGGGCACTCACACTCTCCTTTGATTTTCTTTGCTCTCAAACTCTCTCAAATATTCAATTCATAAAATCTCAAACCCAACACATTTGGTTTCACTATATATATCACAATCATTAATTATCAAGTCCATAATAATCCTTGTTAGCCATAATACATGCCTTCACCCTTAAAGCATGTCACGTGGGTCACACTTAAGCAACCACACCTTTTAATAAGTCTCTTATGGCTCTTATAGGTCTCATGGAGACCTATTCACCCATTTATCACACCATCAAAAAAATTAAGAACACATGACCATTTTCATATACATGGGTGCACTCCTTATGTCCCCTTTGACATCCTTGAATTATCACAATCATCTTAGCTCACCTCTGCATATGATAAAATAACTCAAATAGAAACCTTATACATAGGAACACCATTACTAACACATACAATCAATTTATTAATCATTATTCATACTTAATATATATTTATCACACCTCTAAAATCCACATAGAGCATCTTCATGGAGTGTACAACACTACTTGATAGATAATTAACCATGAAACATCAAAACAATATCCACATGATCTTGAATATCCTTCTCAGGTCACTTGTAGAACATATATGGAAACATAGTCAACTTTTTATCTTAATATTTTTATTGTATACGCTTCTAAATCTTCAAATCCATATTTCTAGATGTGCCTTGGAGTCCTCTACCACTTTGATTTTTACTAAATGAGAAAATTCTATCTAGATCAAAATTTATGGTGAAATAACCATATACTAGTATTTCCTTTGTAAAATTCAAATATTCAAATTAATATGGTCATAATTAAACCTTGAACATCATGCTCACATCTCGTGTCCTCTTCATCTAAGATCGAATATGCACCATCAATTTATTTTTATCATTAACACATAATCACCAATGCTTAGGTGTTAAACCTCAATCATGTTGACCTTATCTTGTGCAATCTTAAAATTTTGACTCAATGTGGTTTGTCGATCTATGTGGATCAACTAGGTATTGAATGATCATCGCTCACCATTTGATCACCCATTCGCTATTGGATCCTTATCTTGTACCTTTACTTAGTTGTTAAACATCATGTACCTATCCTCATTTCACTACTTCTTGACTTATTGGAACAAAGTATACCATTGATCTTGCTTGAGCTTTAACTCTTGAAAAAATGACTAAGTATGGGGACCCTTTCAATATTCTTGAGTATCCATTTTTGAACATTGATAACTTATTCTGTGTTTTGATGCAAGATATTAAAATTGGACCAAATGACCTCCTCACATAGGAGAATACAACCATATGGCATACTTATCCTTAAAAATTAGTGCGTGTAAGATATAAAACCATTAAATATCCTTCTCAAAAACTTCTATCATAGATCTAACTATGTTAAGATTTATTTGAGAGGCAAACTTTTTAGCAAGCATAACTTTTTTTGTGCTTTAGTGTATGATATCAAATTTAGTCAAATCAATTATGCTCAAAATTGAATAAATTGATATTATTAGTTTCTATTGACACCTTCACACATAAAAGATATAATACCATCAAAATTCTCACTTGGCTCTTCTTTATACATTGCAAAATTGGCTAAGTATGGAAAAACATAGTCAAACTAACTAGTAGCATAACTTTGCATAAGCATATCTTTTGACACGCTTCATCACATGATATAAAAATTAAAAATAAAATAGGTCCAAAATTGAACAAACCTATATTATCACCTTCTCTTTACACATCTACACATGAAATATATTCCATCACAAAACTACTTACCTGGCTCTTTCTGGCCACCATGCAAATTTGGCTATGGGAAAATAATGAATTTTGACTAAGAAGCCAACTTTGCACCCTCATATATTTTATTTTTATTCAATACATGTCTTGAGATTTAGCACATATCAACTAGGGACTAATGTGATCACAACCATATGACTAACTCCCCTTGAATCATTTCCACATGGTAATGGTGACATCATCAAACTATCTACTCAGATTTATTGCCACTAGACCCAAAGTGTTTAGATGAAAACTATCATCAACCAGATGAATTTCACTCATACACATAAACATATATAATATCTTAGGGACCACTTACATATTCATCCCTTAACATATATAGTCAATTAAACTCTATAAATTAACCAAGCATACTTGAAATATACTAAAATAATCATATTTCACACTTTATCATTGTTATTTAGGCTATCAAAGCACTTCATCCACTCACAAGGACACTTGTATGACATCAACATGACATCACTAAAAACTATTCAATAATCTCCCCCTTTTTTAATTAATGTCAAAAAACATCATATATATCATTATATAACTCACCTTCTCTCTCTTCAAGCACTCCCACAACATGAACTTTCTCCCCCTTTGACACAATGAAAAAGTGGGCACCAATTGATCCTGAGGACCTAAAAATACTATCAAATAGGAAAGGACCATCTTATAAAGATGATACAAACTCCCCCTTACCTTGAGCCTACCTTTTCTTGCCTTGATAAACTTCCTCTTACTCCATGACAACACTTACTTCAACCAAACACTGTAACCAATGAATAAAGAACACACAAAACCACAAAAATTTGATGGAACACATCAATAAACATCTAAGAGGGACTCCCCCTAAGAGCTCTGAGTAATTTCATCACTTGATCATCTTTAGATCTCCATATAGTATTAGGAACCATAATCTAGGCTTACCAACCTTCTTTCTCAAGACACTTCCATGACCACCAAAAGAGCATCATACCACTCACCAAAAAAGAATCATTCACTAAACCATCTTGAGAACTCACCTTGAAACATTCATTCTTTTCTCTTTTGGAGAGACTAAACAAAACCACCTAGAGCATGCTAGAATAAGGTTAATGGACCTTTATATGCAAGAAATTCATCTTGACAAAACATAAATCCTCCTTTTACATTTGGGAACTTTCAATCTAACCCTACAGAACACTCAACCATATTTCAACTGAGAACACTCAACTCAAGTCTTCTAGGACCATCTCAAGAGTACCATAACACTTTCTTTTCCACTTGAAAGGAATCTTTTAATAAGTATAGATAGAGATATGCTCTATACCTCAATACTCTAAAATAAAAACAAATCCTCATATTCCTCCTCTTCCTTGCTTAAATGATACTTCTTCTTCTTCTTCATCATCATCATCATCATCATCATCTTCTTCTTCTTCTTCTTCTTCTTCTTCTTCTTCTTCTTCTTCTTCTTCTTCTTCTTGTTCTTGTTCTTGTTCTTGTTCTTGTTCTTGTTCTTTTTCTTGTTCTTGTTCTTGTTCTTGTTCTTGTTCTTGTTCTTGTTCTTGTTCTTGTTCTTGTTCTTGTTCTTGTTCTTGTTCTTGTTCTTCTTGTTCTTCTTGTTCTTCTTATTCTTCTTGTTCTTGTTCTTGTTCTTCTTCTTCTTCTTCTTTGGTTTTAGATAAACCACTTCCTCAACTACTACATCATTCTCTTTTTCTTCTATGATTGTATTATCAATACATGGAGATGACATAGATTTATGGCATACCTTTTTATCTAAAATATCTTCCTTGCAACTTGGATTATCATCACTAGGTACTTGTTCAACAATAGTAGGATGTTCACTTGGGTCCATACATACCTCATAACTAGCACCTTGGTCTTCTCCTTGAGCTTAGTCTCTTCCTTCCCAACATAAGTAGATAATGAAACCTCTTGGGACTCATCGATTTTAAAAGAATTCTCTACCATAACAAATAGATTACTTGGACCTATAGTCTCATCATGACTCATACTTACCACCTTTGGTTTTCATCTGTTAAATTTTCTTTTTTCTTGCATTCTTGGAGCCTGATTGAGCCTTTTCTGAATTGTAGGCATTTACTTGTAGAACCTAGCAATGTGACCTCTATTTCATTATTAAAACATACCATAATTTTAAAAAAAATATCATTATGCCTTACTATATTTGGATAATATCTTGAAATGTGTCCTAGTTTATAACAACTATAACACTCAATATCTCTTGAAGTAAACTCAACTTGTCTTGCCTTAAATGGATAATGTTTTGAAAAATGTCCCACATCATGATAGTTGAGACACTCAACCTTGAATACACATTTTAACTGATGACCCCCATCATAAGTGTAGGCAATTTCATTCTTAATAGGTCTTCTACATTGTCTATATATATGCCGAAATAGATTATAAGTATAGTAGTAATCATTGAAATTTGCATACCTCATGGCATTTGGTTATCTGATCTATTTAGTATTCATTTTGTGAGCACCTTCATTCCTTTTCTGATGATTTGTCATCAAAGGCTGATTGTCTATGTTCACATTAGTAATTTTCTTATCTTGAGTTGTAGTCTCTAGTTCTTCTTTGTATCTAAGACTATTCTGATCACTTGTGTGATTTTTATCATTAGAATGTTGTCTAGATCACTTGAGCTCTTTTTTAATCTCACAAATGACATTAACTTACTAGATACCTTATATAACTCAAATTTAAATGACTCATTTTCAACTACATACCGTGCACATTCATCTTCTTTAGCTTTTAGGATTGTAGATATAATTTCCAATTGATAGCTGAGATGCTTGACCATATCTTCTTGTTTCTTGATGTCTTCATCAATTATTTCCTTAAACATACTAAATTAATCCTCAAATTCCTTGAGTTTATAATTCATCTTCTTATTGATCTTCTTTTCAATCTTCAGTTCTTCATAAACATTTTTCAATTCAGTCACATAGTCAACCTCATCTTCATCATCATCTAAATCACTCCAAGGAAGATCCTTTTGATGTGAGTAACTTCCTTCCTTAGCCATGAATAAAGCTTAATTTTTAGTAGAACCATCATATTATTATTAATTATCTTCACTCTCATTTAATGAGTTTTAATCTTCTTTGGTGTAAAGACTCTTCTTGTCCTTGAACTACTTTTTCTTATTATCAAACCTTCTAAATTCCTTTTTACTTTTATCAGACCTAAAAGATCTCTTTCCCTCATCATGATCTTGATCATGTTCTTCATCATCATCCTTATTAGACTTATGAGGGCACTTATTAGTAAAATATCCTATCTCACCATAATTGAAACATTCAAGGGGTAGCTTACCTTTATACCTGCCTATGCTTGTTCTCAATTTCTTTAAAATCAAAGAAATTAGTTCATCCTCATCTATATCAAGAATGTCATCCTCCTTGAAATTTATTACCTTAAAAATTATTCTTTGTCTTCATTTTATTGTTTGAAGTTGCTTCCTTCTTTGGTGGTATATCATCATCCTTCCTCATCTCATAGGCAATAAGGGTGCCATGTAATTGATCCATTTTCAACTGAGTAAGGTCATAAATCTCTTCTATAGTATATACTTTTGGATCAAACTTGGGGGATAGAGACCTCAATACCTTTCAAATAATAATATCTTATTTAAGGTTATCTTGAATACCTCTGATGATATTCAAAATCTCATCAAATTTTTCATAAAGGATGCCATGATATATTCTTCACTCATCTAGAGACTTTTAAATTGCATCTCATGAGTCTATAACTTTGCCAACTTTACCTTTGAATCTCATTCAAAAATAATTTTAAATTTATCCCATATTTACTTGGTAGATTTTTAATGAATTACTTTTGTGAACTCGCTTTTTATAAGACCACAAGTGATGGTATTCATTGCCTTAGAATTATTCTCAAATGGCTTGTTATCTATAGTACTAGATGAAGGAGTAGTAGGAATAACATAACCATCCACAAAAAATTGCCATACATCAAACCCTAGGTACATAATGTATGTACTCATCCTATCACTCCAAAATACATAATTAGATCCACTAAACATCAATGCTTGCTTAGTAGAGAAAATAATGTGCACATTCTGACTAGCCATTGTACCTTGGATCACCTACAAGTTGTCAAGATTTTCCCAAAGGACCTTGCTCTATTACCAATTATTAGAGATACAATCTAATGAGAAGGGGAGGTGAATTAGTGATGAAAAATAATCCAATTCAAATTACAAACCCTTGCATAATACTTAAGCATTTAATACATTCATTCATGAAGCATACAGATCTTTCATAGTAGTGAAAAATGAACATAATGCAAGATCACATACATAACACAAGATTTATGTGGGAAACCCTCATAGGGAATAAAACCCAGTCTTAGGCTTGAAAACACATAGACTAATATCCTATAAAATTATCACAAACAAGAGAATGATCAAGTCCTTCTAATCATGAACCTTCAGCCAAGTCTTTCTGACCTACAACCTTGATCAAGTCCTTTTGACCAAAGGTCTTTAGTGAAACCTTGTTTCACAAGGATAAACTTCCCATAAATAAGACTAGATCATTTATACCCTCCTTCAATAGAACCCTTATACCTTAGAGATGATGTATTCATCACTTGATGATGGACATCTTGATTATCTAAACCTTGTATAAACTCTCTCTTTCTCAAACAAGCTTTTCACATAGGCATGCCACAATCTCTCTCCTTATTCACTCAAATAATTCTCATATGCACACTCAAATCTCTTTTCACAACTTAAAATTGCACAAAAAACTATAATTTCATCATAAACATGACCTATAGATCATACACAGAGTCCTTAATCTCCTCTGCTCAACTCAACAACTAGGCACTCTCACTCTCTTCTACTTTTCTTCACTCTCCAACTCTCTCAAATCTTCGATACATCAAATATAAAACACAACATTTTTGGTTTCACTATATATATATATATATATATATATATATATATATATATATATCATGAATGATCAAGTCCATAATAATCCTTGTTAGCCAAAATACATTCCTTCACCCTTAAAGCATCTCATATGGGTTACACTTAAGTAGCTACACCTTTTAATAAGGCACTTGTATCTCTTATAGGTCTCATGGAGACCTATTCACCCATTTATCACACCATTAAACAAAATAAGAACATATAACAATTTTCAAATACATGGGTCCATATATCATGTCCCTTTCAACATCTTTAGATGATCACAATAATTTTAGCTCACCTCTACATATGCTCAAAAATATCAAATAAAGACCTTATACATAAGAACACCATTACTAAACATACAATAAAATTATTAAGCATTATCAATAACTATTATAGATGGATCACACCTTCAAAATCTACATAGATCATCCTCATGGAATCTACACCACTCCAAAATAGACAATTAAACATGAAACATCAAAACAACATCTACATAATCTTGAATATCCTTTTGGGGTCACTTGTAGAACATATATGGAAACATAGTCTAATTTTGAGTTCAATGTCTTTGTCTATACACACTTAAAAAATCTTCAAATCCATATTTTCATATGCACCTTGGAGTCCTCTACCCCATTGATTTTTACTATATGAATAAATTCTATCTAGATAAAAAGTTATGATCCAATAACTAGACACTGGTCTTTCCTTTGAAAAATTCAAATATTCAAATTCAAATGATCATGGTTAAAACTTGAACACCATGCTCACATATCATGTCCTCTTTAGATCAGATCAAATACACACCATTGATCTCTTCCAATATTTAACACATAGGTTCCAATGCTTATATGTTAAACCTTAGTCATGTTGACCTCATCTCATGTAATCTTAAAATGTTGACTCAACATGCTCTGTCTATCTCTATGGATCAACAAGGTCTTTAATTATTATCACTCACCTTTCGATTAATCTATATAAATTCCCACTCACCATTGGATATTTATATTGTACCTTTTCTTAGTCATTAAACATCATGCACTTGTCCTCATATTTTTGCTTCCTGACTTTTTGGAGCAACATGCACCATTGATCTTTCTCAAAATTTAACTCTTTCAAAAATCAATATGCCTAAGTATCCATATTTAAACCTTGGTAACTTATTATATACTTTGATACATAATCTCAAAATTAGACCAGATGACTTCCTCACATAGGAGAATCCAACCATGTGACACACTATTCTTGAAACTTTCCTACATGTGAGATATAATGCCATTAAATATCCTTCTCAAAAACTTATGTCATAGAGCCAACTATGTAAAAAAATTATTGAGAGACCAAATTTGTTCACGCTTTAGTGCATGATCTCAAATTTAGTGCAAATCAACTATGTTCAAAACTGAATAAACCCATATGATCAATCTCTCTTGACACCTTTACCTGTACGAGATATAATACCATAAAAATTCATACTCAGTACTTCTTACCACATTACAAAATTGGCCAAGTATGGAAAAATAAAGTCAAATAGCCTGGGATCCCAACATTGCATAATTATATCTTTTGATATGCTTCATTACATGATCTAAAAATTAGTAAAAATAAACTAGGTCCAAAATTTAACAAACCCATATGATCACCTTCTCCTTAAACATCCAAATGTGTGAGATATTCCATCATTAACATAATTACTTGGCTCTTTCTATCCATATTACAAATTTTTCCAAGTATGGGAAAATAATGAATTTTTACTGAGAAGCCAACTTTTCAACCTAATATATTTTACCATGGTTTAATACATGACTTGAGATTTAGAGCATATCAAATAGGGACTAATGTGATCACAACCATATGACCAATTCCACTTGACTCATTTCTATGTGATAATGGTGATGTCATCAAACAACCTACTCAAATTTACTGCCACTAGACCAAAAATGGCTAGATGAAAACTATGATCAACCAAATGAATTCCACTCATGTACACAAGCACTAAAATCATAGATAACATCTTAGGGACCTCTTTTACATTCTCTAATCACCATACTCATCCCTAAACATATCTAGCTAGTCAAACTCTAGAGATCAACCAAGCATACTTGAAGCACACTAGAACAAGAATATTTCACACGTTGTCATTATTACTTAGGCTATCAAAGCACTTCATCCACTCATAAGGACACCTTTATGACATCACCATAATATAATTGAAAAATATCCAATGCAATGGTCCCATCAGGCATGCCATAAATGTTGTCACCAAATATTTCACCTTATAGGAGGTTGTTCATGCCTACTCTAAGATTTGGAAACCTTTGGAATACATCTATGCTTGTGGGTTGCCTAGCAGAGGTAAGCCTCCAGGTTTAAGGGCTATCTCCCTAGATTGATCCTTAAGTGCTATCACCTACACTAACTATTTGATTGGATGAAAATGGATAGAAGTAGACATGAAAGTAAGATAATCTAAGGGGATGATACACTTTAAATATCTCCACAATATTATCATATAAGTGCATTAAGAGAAATGACTCACAACACTAGTCTCAAATCTAAAATTACTCTAATATTAGTATTTCAAACATGGAGGTGATATACATAAAACTACTCAATGTAAGTCAACTAGAGATCATTTATACTCAATGTAAGTCAACCAAACATAATTAATAAACACAAAGTCTAATCTTACACTTTAAAGTAGATAAATAAAATTTACAACATTTCATGTGACTTGATAGAGTGGAAACAACTTACATCAAACATGGAATGATTGAGAGAAAGCAAGGATAGATATCAATCACTTGACCTTTCAATATACGTCACTTCACATACTTAAAAAAGATAGTTTTTGAACTCAAAACTATATTTCATATCTTATTTCAAAGGAAAACTACAATATCAAACTAATAGGGTCTCACCATATTAGGTGTGGAATTAGAATACAAGAGCCAAAATGGCTTGCATTTACAGAATGTGAGAAGAGAGAGAAGAAAGTGGAGCTCAAGGGTCACAATTACACATGTTAGGGAATGAAAACTAGTTATATTGCATAAATATTAAGTGGAGAACATAGCTATAGAAGGCTTTGTTAGACAAGTGTCTCTCTAAAGTATGAAACTCTCTAAAAATGGCATAGGGGTCCTTCAACTACCTTCTTGAAACTACCTTCATGATTAGGCATCTTTTGAATACTCAAAAATAGACTATGTATAATAGAGACATGTGAAATATATTATGGGGGTTAGAAACATGCCATTAATCACATGTCTCCCTAATTCATAGCCTTCTTGTGGACACTTTTTCTCACCATCTACAGTCATTCATTAGCCCTCTTTCACTCATTCTTCATATTTGTGACCCAAGTGATCTTCATTTTCTCAAAACAATCCATGGAAGAGGTGTTTGGACACCTGCATAATACCCATATACCTTCCACTCCATGATTTAGACCTTAAAAGGTCCCAAAAACTAATTGATCATTCTCTCACTTGGTAGTCACTCTCCATTTTCACTATCTACAAAAGATTGCCTAAGATGAATGAGTTAGAATAAGTGTTTCCATACCAATTTATTATGATAAATTAACATGTAGATTTATAATATGTTATAATTGAACCCATTTAATGGCTCTCATTCTTAAAAACTCCTCTACACCTACAAAATAATCAAAATCTATCATAAAATCCTATTTTATACCTTGTCTGTATAAGTAGGGTGTAGACCAATCTAATGGGAAGGATATTGAGAGAATCTTCCTCAAGTTCCAATCACTTTATAGGAAAAAATAACTCATATAGATGCATCTTTTTTCTTATCTTCTCCATCAAGTCAAAACCAAAGGTTTAGGAGGGTTTTAGAGGGTTTGTACTCTTAAGGATTGTTCATAAATTCCTAATGTCTAGCCTCTTAACAAATTACACATATTTAAAGATCAATACCATCCTCAAATTTCCCCAACTCCTTGGATCAACATGCAACCAATCCATACAAATGTGAATGCTTAAAGATAGCTTATCGAGTTCTTGAGTACATTATGAATAGGTCTGAGGTAAAATATGTCAAGTTTGACCAACCTATATAGTTCCCTTACAATCCAATGGTTTAAAAAAACCTTAAACCTCCCCATAAAGTTCATAAATTATACTATAGAGATTATCTTTCCTTATAAGTGAAGGTGGACCTCATTAGGGTTTAAGTCTATTCTAGGCCTAATAAGCTTTACTATACTTTAGTTGCCCACAATAAACCCTAAGTGGTTTCTCAAGATTTTAGGTGTATCCTATATGATATTTAATTTTCATTAAAATTGTGCACATCATCATTAAATATACTTAATACTCCCTAGCACATTCTCTTACCCTCTTCATGCCAAATCTGTAGTCTAGACTACCTAGGAGTGCCCTCTATATGTGATAGAATAGATGGAATCTACCCTATTTGATCACTCATTTTGAAGTCATGGATGGATTAATTATGTTTTAGTGACTATCTATACCAATTTTCACTATTGTATCACACCAATAGACACTTTAAATCTTCAAAAACCTCAAGATAGACTTCTCAAGTTGATGACTTTGTAGGGTTTTAAAAAACCTTAGACTGAGTCCAGAGATGAATAAGTAATTTCTCTATTTGAATTCCTCTAAAAGCATATAAAGTTGGTCCTAAAATTATGTTAGTGATCTCCACATTTCTCATTCATTATACAACTCTGATTACCTCCTAACTTGCACCTCTTCCATTTTCCTTGGCTAGTCTATGGGCTGAGTTAATTATAGGTTGAGGTGGGAAACTTACCCTTGCACTAATTATTTGGTCTAAGGACCTCACTAAATTGATGAAAACATTATGAAGGTGGTTACAAACATGTTCAACATACAACCTTTCTGCCAAATCTCAAATCTCACACCTCTCTCCATTCACCTAGGTCTACTCTACAATTAGACTATAAGTGCATATTTCAATTGAGATTTACGATGTCCTATAGGTTGAATGTTTCACACTTAACCCTATGTTACATACTTAGGAAATTATTATAATTCTAAAGATAATATCATATTCAAACACATTCATATCATGTCTAGGTCTTGAATCTAACACCCAAACTACCAATCTCCAATACCCCATCAGTTTATAGTTAGCCTATAGGTGCCATTTAGGAGATTTCAATTCTCCTATAGGTGATCATCTCTATCAAAACTTGAACATCAACCCACTCAATTAATATTTGGTCTACTAGTGCCATTTTTCATCATATGAGGTCACTTTTCATGAAGTTATGTTTTCATTATGTCTTATTTCATTGAAAGGTCACTTAGGCTTCAAAAGTACTATAGATTACACTGAAAGTATACAGTGAAATATTCCTTGAGTTGGAAGTTCCCTTTCATCACCCTCTCTTGTCCAAATAACCATTTTATTTTTCAAGGCATTACCCATATGATTATTATACATGATGTAATCACTCAAAATTGTCTAGGCCTCATGTCACCCTTTTATGAGATGTCATCAAATATGGACAAGACCTTGATTCAGAGAAATATAGGTAATTTGTCCCAAATACAAATTTTTCAAACTGAGGGCTAGGATTCAAGTTTATTAGCCACCTTGTGACTCCACCAATGTTAATATGATACTTTCAATACTCCTAGACCTCAATGAAGGCATTAATAGGTTTCAATACCTTCATCTCATCATCCTCAAATCTCTATGGAGTTGTTTGTAGGTGCACAATAGAAATAAGACTGTGTGTATTGAAACATTGGTTATCACAACCAATATTAAACCAATTTAGATAGATAAAAATGATTTTCAACATATTTATAATATATTAAACACATTTAAATATCCTCATCCTATCACCATGCATGTCCAAATCTCTTTTTTACCTAACTATAGGTGACTACTACAAAAAAATTGATCATGTGTAACTTTTAAGCCTTACATCTCATAGGGAAACTATTGAGACAAGGAATTTCATGAAATTAAATTAGTCACCATTCTCAAATTTTTAATTTATTCATTTCATCTTTGTTCTAATATACTATAAGAGAATAACTATGCAAGAAGTGAAAACATTGGTCTGCAACTTTAATAGTCTTCTCAACTAGTAAACTGAGATAATTTTGCTCACTAACTCACCTCTACATGTTAAATAAAGGCTATAAAACATGAGATAATGTTGGTAATACTCCCTAAGAACATTTTACACATTCATTTTATAATATCCAATCCAAATAGAAGAGAAACCATGAGGTGATGGGGATGTGCAAGAAAAAAAAGGGAGTAGACATTGTTAGTAATGTTTCATAAAGGACAAGAAACTAAACCTATGAATATTACCATGGATTTGAAGTAGATAATAAATGTTTCCATCCCTCAAGATAATTTAATCCAACTCATCTCTTGCTATCTATACCATGCAAAGACCAGTTGACTATTTTTGCATGCAAAGGAGAGTAATGGAGATATAGAATGGTGTTTGCCATTTTTGAGATTTTCAAGGCTACCCAAGTGTGTAATTGAGTTCAAAGGAGCTAAAAAGACACTTTAAAACCTACCACATGTACCAGAACTATCCTAAAATCTATACAACTATCCAAATTCTCTCTTTTTACATTTAAACTTCATATTATATGTTGAAACCTATAGTTTGTCATCTCAAAATAGTTTATATAATGTTTACCTAACACATGGACATTGAATGACATCTTGAAAAACTTTTTTTTACATAAGAAACCTGTATAAGTCTAATAAATGACCCAAAATGACCTTATATGACATATAATGACATTAAGGACTAATGACAAAGCTAAAACACATTATATGACATTTTTTAAGACCATGAGAGATATATCACACCATAGGAGACCCTATGAAAATATTGAAATACATAGAGGGTTGACCTAATTTGATTTGTGGTTAAATTAGTCAAGACAACTAACTCGCTAATTTGAAGGCATGCTCACCATGTTTACCAAGTTGCATAAATTGATCATCACATTATGTTAATTGAATCAACATTTCCCTTCAAATCTTAATAAGGTCAGGTGCACAAAGTCCATTGATCATACCTATTGATTTAAATAGTAACTGGATTAGTTGATGTGGCTCAACCAATCACATTCATTCATTTTAAATAAGAAAGGCCTTTTGATGAAAGGCATTGCAAACTTTTTTATTGATATACGGGTTGGAGGGACCTCTACCCAATAAAACACACTAGAGGAAAAAGATGGACTTATCTTAAGGATTAAAATACATAAGACATATGACCAAAAAACCCATAAAAACCATATTTCTAGTTATATTATATTAAAATAACAAACATTTAAAGAGATATCATAATAAAAACACTGATTTATCTTACAAAAAACATTTGAGCAACTAGAATACATACCTTAGTAATATTCAACTACTAGTTATTATTCCATAACTACAATGGGTTTACCACCCCAACTTCAACACAAAATTTCAATGTCTAAAATTTGATTTACTAGTAATAGCATAAGCACTTGAGTTGGATATGGTATTATAGTTAAATTTTTGTGTAATTTTTCAAGGATTGCATTCAAGGTGAAGGAAAATTATACTTGTGTGTATGCTAAGGGATCTCCTGTGAGATGCCTTAAAGGGCCTTGTAATACCTTGGTGGGTAACTTAAAGGTATTTCTTAGGAGATACTTTGAAGGAGAAATCCACTTTGGTGCATATTTTAAAGGTATATCCTAGGAGATACCTGGAAGATATTACAAGGCATTTCAAGTTGTCACCCAAAAGTGCTTTTAAGGCAATGGAAAATTCCACTCTTATGAGATGCCTTCAAAGGCCTTGTAATACCTTAATGGATAAGTTTAAGGTATCTCGTAGGATATATATTTAAGATAAATCCACTCTAATGCATGTTTGAAAGGTACCTCCTTGGAGATACCTTGAATATATTACAAGGTCTTTCAATTTATCACCAAGTGTTGGAAGAAAAATAAAATGTTCAAGCCTAAATGGATAAGGGTAGAAAAAATAAACTAAACTTCAAACCAATTATAAAGCTTAACACAAGTGATGTAAATGCACAAAATGATCATGTAATAAGGATAAAATAAGGGATGACAAAGTGTCATAATAAAAACCACTCAAAATACATAGATTAATTTTTTCTTAAAACTCTAATACAAACTAATTTGATGTATAAAATTACATAAATATTATTTTTGTCTCATATTTTTTGTCTTTTACTAACTGTCATTCCACCTACCACTTTGTTTTCCATCTAAAAACCAAATAACTCTAAAAAAAATTCAAATTTAAAATACTGTAATAAACATGGTTACTGAGGGCAAGCTCTATAGATGAGATAAGGGTAGATGAGGGAAAGAATAAATTATTTCAACACTAGTCCTTACTCTTAACCTTCCTACCTTGGTCTGTAGGAATTTTTTAAGAATTCAACACATCTTGATAACTTCTCTTTATCTATCCATATCCTTATAGACTCATTATGTGCTTGTCTGAAGCTAGACTATTGAAGTCCATAGCTAAAATGTTGAAGTCTATATACAGACCATAAAAGTCATAAGCTACCTTTATTAAGGTCTATATCTAGACTATTGAATTTTGTATCTACCCTACTAAAGTCTGTAGATAGACTATTAAAGTCCATAGCTAGACTATCAAAGTCTATAGATACCTTGTTGGAATCCATATTTGGACTATCAAATTCCATAGATACCTTATTATAGTCCATAGTTAGAGTATCAAAAATTCATGATCCTTGCAAAAATTCATGATCTCATTAGAGATATATAATCCCCCTCTATTTGTCATCAAAATCTTGATGTAGTGGCCACTTTGTTTCTCTGCCATGGTTTTGAATTATTTGAAGGTCTCAAATGCATTTGATTTTTTCTTTAAAAAAATCAACAATATATTCTAATTGAAATCATATATGAATGTTATGAATTATACATTATTAGATAGTGAGGGGGTATTTGTTGGATCACATAAGTCTAAATGGATTAGCTCTAAAGAAGCTTTGGCTTTCCATGATTTACCCATGGGAAATGCACTCCTATGTTGCTTTCCTAGTATGCATCATTCACACATTTTGTTTGGTTGTTTTATAATGGGAAGTCCTCTCACCATTTTCTTCTTGTGAATAAGGTTAAACCTTCCAAATCTCAAATGAGCATATCTTAGGTTCCTAAGAGTAGAATCATCTACTATAGTTTTAAACGGTGATGTGAGCTCACTTTGCATTCTCAATGGAAACATTTTATTACTTTTCATCTTGACTACTACAATATTCCTATTACATCAATTCCTATCAAAGATTATGCATTCACCATTCTCAAATCTAACCTTGTATCCATTTTGTACAAGTTTCCCAATGCTAATAAGGTTGTGTTTCAACCCAAGCACATAGTAAACATCTTGAATTTGTATTTTGTCTCCTTACTTGGTACAAATAGATATGTTTCATTTTCCCATGATGGGAACCTTCTCATTATTTCCCATATTTACCTATGAATTTATTATCTCATTAATTTGGTTGAATATCTCTTTGATCCCAATCATGTGGTTGCTACAAATCCTATCCAAGTACCATGTCTCTTTACCACTTTACTCCATAATGTTGCATATTATCAACAAGTTTCCACATTTATCATTTCTATTAAGTCTAGCCTCTTGTGTTTTAGAGAAATTTGATATTTGCCTATTCATATCATACTCCTTATTTATACACTCACTAGCATAGTGCCCATACATTTTGAAATAATAGCATTAGATGTTATAATTATCATCCTTTTATGTATATACTACTCTATAAGTGTTGTTGTTACTTCCTCATCCTCTTCCATGTGACTCTTTATGGTTATGACTTCCACCTTCTTGACTGATGAAAGTTCTTCCTCTTCCTCTATTATTTGATCCTCTCCCCCTTCCTCTCACATTCACATTGGTCTTGAAAGCTTGTTCATGGGAGGAGGTGGATGACTTATTCATACTATGTTCATGAGTTTGAAAGGAACCCATTAGCTCATCTATTGTCATTTGTCTCAAATCCTTTGACTCTTTAATGACAACCACTATCAGGTCAAATGTGATAGGAAGGATCCTCAACACCTTTTCTATTATCCTATGATATTTAAGGGTATCACCACATGTCTTCATTTAATTGACAATATTCATTGTATTTGTGAAGAAGTCATTAATAAACTCATTCTCCTTCATTTGTAGGGTCTCAAAGTCCCTTATTAAGAGATAAAACTTGACAAGATTCACCTTGTCACTCCCTTGAAAGGAATTTTAAAGAATATCCCATGCTTGTTTAGAATGGATAATTATTGCTATCCTAGGAAAGATTGAATCAACTAGTACCATTTATATGTAGCTAGGTACCTTGGCATCATTTGTTTCATTATATTTAAATACATTCCTTCATGCTTAGGTTAATGCATTAATAGTTTCTAGGTATTCAAACTCATTATATCCACCTTCAATAGACTCCATATCTCTTGAGAATTGAATATGGTTTTTATTTTGATGCTCCACATATCATAGTTCTTTCCATCAAATGTAGGGCTTGATGCCATGAACTAGAACTATCTACTGCCATGTCTAAATGGGCTTATAACATAAAGTCTATGATACTAGTTGTTGACATAAAAATAGAATGTGTAGGCCTAGGTGGATAAGGCAAACAAAATAAACTAAACTTTGGACTAATCCCAAATCTTGACATAAGTGTTGTCAATGGACAAAATGATCATGTAAGAAGGATAAAATAAGGGAGGGAAGAATATCAGCATAAAAACCACTAAAATTTTATATATTAATGTGTTCTTATAAATATAATAAAAACTAATTTGATGCATAAAATTACACTTCTATAGTTGTTACAAAATTATTACAAAAAGCTATCATACTTTCCTTCTATTTTTCTAAATATATATTTTTTGCCTTCTTTATTCTAAACTATTATCTATTTTATTCTTGTTGTTATCTATTATTTTTTCCCCCTATTTTCTATAGACTATTTTTCTATTCTATCTTCTCTATCTGCTTCTTCTCTAAGATGATGTTATTTATCTAACTTACATAATCTGCTACTACGTTAATCTACTTCCTTCAGGATACAAATCTGCATTCTCTAGGCACATTGTTTTCCTTAAAAATTCCAAATGGTCTAGAAAATTTGAATTTGAACCTGTTGTGCATTTAATTCATTCAAATAGACTTACAGTGAAATTCCATAGTTGACTAGGTAGGGAAAAACAGGGGTAGGGATATCATATTTTAACACTCCCCTCATCATTGACCTTTTTAGAATGATCTGATGAACCTATTTAACAATTAAAAAATCCTTGTAACTTCTCCTTACCTATCCATATGCTTATGCATATCTTCTATTCAATTTAGCAACTTCCTTATTGAAGTTGGTAGCTAGACTATCAAAGTTTGTACCTATACTATGAAAATACATAGCTAGATTATCAAAGTACATAACTATATTGTTGAAGTCTAGAGCTATCATGTTGGAGTCTATAGATGACCTACTGGAGTCTAGAGATATCTTATTGTAATCTAGAGATACCCTATTAGAGTCTAAGCCTAGGATGGTAGAGTCTAGAGCTAGGATATTAGAGTATAGAGCTAGGATATTATAGTTCAAATCTAAGCTAGTGGAGTTAAAATTTGTGCTATTGGAATCCAAAGCTAGGTTGTTAGAGTCTATAGCTAGTCTATCAAAGTTTGGAACTAGTATATTGGAGTCTGAATATATAATGTTGGAGTATGGAGCCAACATAAAACCTTGTATGATAAATTCTACTACATTAATGACCCCTAACCTTACTCTTAAGTACATCAACATATATTTTTACAATGTCTTAGTAAAAATTTTACCTAGATATTAATCTGACTTTCAAAAACTAAGATTTATAACACATTCTTCAACTAACTCTCAAATGAAGTGATACGTAATTAAAATGTGCTTGATCCTACCACAAAAGATAGGGTTATTTGACAAAACTATGGAGGATTTTTATATTGTCATAATAGACCATACAAGCTCTTTGTTTCTCTTTATGCAAATATAAAGGTATCTATCTCAACCCTATATCTTAGCATGTTATGACATTGGATGTTATGTACTTTGCTTCAGCAATAAAAAGTGAAACTCTATGTCGATTCTTTAATGTATAAGATATGTATCTTAACCCAAGATGGAATGCATACCCCAAAGTGATCTTTTAATCATCAAGGCTACTATCCCAATGACTATCCATGTAACCCACTAACTGAAACTCATTTGTTACTTCATAAAAAACTCTATAATATCTTGTTCCATTCACATACCTTAATTCACTTTACCACTTGTAAATGTATCTCCTTTGTAATCTCCATGAATATAGATATGATGTTGACTACATACATGATGTTCAACCTAGTTGTAATCAAATATATTAAGCTTCTCATTAAGCTCTTGTATAGTGTGGGATCTACATTTATGTTGTAATCATCCTTGCACAACTTCAATATTATCTCAATTGGTGTATATATTGGATTTCTATACAACATCCTAAACCTCTCCAAAATCTATTTTGCATACTTAAATTGGCATATGAATATGCCACTATCTATTTGCTTGACTTTTATCCCAAGAAATTACTTTAAGTAGCCTACATCAGTCATTTCAAATGCTTTCTTTGTGGTTATTTTAATTTTGAGATATTCACTAATTTATATTTATGGTGAATATTAGATCATCCACACATAAAAATAAAATCAAAATATCACCTTTGATCATTTTGATGTAGAGTGTGGGCTCACTAGTGATTTTTCTAAAATTCTTACTCAATAAGTAAGAGTCAATACAACTGTACTATGCTCTTAAGACTTGTTTGAGCCCATAAAAAACCTTTTCTATCCTATATACTGAGAATCTCATATACAGGTGGTTGTCCCACATAAACCTCTTCTACTAACACTCCATTTAGGAAGTCCCATTTAAGAAGTCTGACTTGACATCCATTTGATGAACCCTCCACTTGTTTTGAGTAGTAAATGCTATGATTGTCCTTACCATTTCTATCCTTGATAAAGGTGAAAACATCTCATTATATTCATGTCAAAAAAATAAAAAAATTAAAATTTAAAATATGAACCCTATCATTGGAATATTACAAGAATGTGATCTATATACAAATGGTTTGAAATAGTCCAATTTATTTGGAATACAGTATGAGTCCAAATTAGTTAAAATAGTTCAATATTTTGGAATATAGAAAAATTGTTCTTGAGGAATTTTTTTCCACTCCACTTTAGTGGGTATAAGTCTAAATTATTTGAAATGGTCCAATTTATTTGAAATGATATGTGCCCATATGGTTTGAAATAGTCCAATTTATTTAGAATATAGAAAAAATATTTTTGGAGAAAATTTTCTCCACTTTGATTTAGTGGGCATAAATCCAAATTATTTGAAATAGTCCAATTTATTCAAAATGATCTATGCCAAAATACTTTCAAATAGTCCAATTTATTTATAATATTAAAAAAATGTTTTTAGAAAAAGTATTCTCCACTTTGCTTTAGTTGTCATAAATCCAAATTGTTTGAAATAGTATAAATTATTTGAAATGATCTATGCCCAAATGATTTGAAATAGTCCAATTTATTTAGAATATAGAAAACTTATTGTTGGATAAAATTTTCTTCACTCCACTTTAGTGGGTATAAGTCCAAATTATTTGAAATAGTCCTTATGAGTAAATCCTACATATAGATAAATGAATATATTAATAGTGAATAAGATTCATATATTTGAGTGTAATATATTTGGTTTTAGATATGTCAAGAATTAGTATTGTCAAATACATTTGACTAGATTTAGGTATCAACATTTTCTCCCCATTTATTCTAGTAATGAAATTTATTTTAAGTAAAGGAAAAATATATACCTGAGTGTGTAAAACATAGTTTTATTTCTATAGGAGACTCAAATTATGTAGAATTCCCAATTAGTAAACCCTGTAATAACACATGAAGTAGTCAATGTCCCTATTTGGAAATGGAAAATATAAAACCTAAAATTTGAAATTGAAAGGTGATAAATGAAAGAGTAAATATGTAAGGAAATGAAACCATGTTAGACTATAACTTGTAAAAGATGTTTTACCCTATTGAAGCATTATAGAATTTTTCCCTCTTATAGATGTTCATGGAGAGATGCTTCATAATGTTGAGTCATTGGTGAATTGAAAAAGATCAAGTTGCAATCTTGATTATCTATTGAATCCATTGAGTTGGAAATATGCATGATCCAAATCTTATGAATGGGATAAGTACCAAATGTAATAACCTAAAATAATATGTAACCATAATGGGTTTTATATATGTGATGTGAAAGATGTTTAGTTTCACTAGAACTAAATGTACATTACCCATAATATAATGTGTAACCACATAATGGGTTTACTGTAATTAATGCCAAGGTTGTTAACTATCTCTAGGCTTGAACACACATTACATGTAATAAAATGAATCAAACTACTATAAATGGGTCTATATTTTATTTACATGATAAAAAAAATGAATAAAATTCTTGTTCCCATCATGGCTATACTGCCAATAAATTTAAAGTGAAATACCAAATATTTTACACTATGTAAATTGTATTTTAGTGAATATGTGCATGAACTGGTATATTGCATTTTGAATTTGAAAAATGCACATATATGCATGAACCATAATTATGTTCCTTGAATCTATGGTTAATGATCTATAATGCCATACATTTATATGCTTGACTATAACAGTACGTGAAACTTGTACTTCGTATTCCTTTAGTTATTTTTTCATATGCCCATGTGTATGCATTAAAGTGTGTATGAATTTGTCCTCAATTATTTATAAAATGAGTTCATATACATGTCATATCCCCAATAATAATTTTTAATATGAAAATATTTTTCATGTATCTAATTTTTGAATTAATTTGGATCATCAAAACTTGAATTATATAATAAATTTTGATTTTTTAATTCACTAAATTTGTAATATCTAAGATAATACCATGATAATGTATCCCATTTGAGATGTAGCTTCTAATTCACTCATCACATTTTTTTTAGTTTTATCATGTTATAAAGTTATATTAATTTAGAATCATCTTAATATGTGAAGATTAGGTTATCATAATATAGTGTACATCATCAGGGACTATATTAAACATAAGTAATGAGAGGCATCCAAGTGGCATGTCTAGATAGATATAGAAATGAGGAATGCTTTAAATGAACTAATATAGCTAAAATTTTCAATTTTGAGAGAAGGTTTTCAATCCATCTCACCTGAGACATACAATGGTATTAGTCTTAGGTTTTGGGTGACCTATAAGTGGACTAAACCTATAAATTATAGGGCCATCTACCTTTGATGTATGAACTAGGATCACAACACTACATGACTAGATTTTAAGGGAAAAGGAAGATAGATAACATGAAATAAACCTAACTAATGAGGTGATACACTAAATATTATGATCATTAACACTTATTTCATATGCACTATAACCTATAGGAATGAAAGACATGAACTAATCTCAACTTACACCTATAAAATTAGTGATTTTCAAAGAGTTATGATATCATAGGGTTATGAAGGAATATTCTTACTACTTCTAATCCATAAGTGACCCCTAATGACACTCATTATAACTTGAAATAGTGAGCTAAATTGCATGGAGACAAGAAGAATAAGACAATAAACTAAGGTGAGATGAGTCTACAATTTATTTCATAAATCATTCAATTATTTAATCTAAATATAGCCATGAAAGAAGGCAAACCCAACTACAAACCCAACTATATATTTATAAAAAAAATTAAAAAAGTATAGGGGTTTGTCATACTCATAGTTGAAGGATCCAATAGATGATAGATGTAATTCTAAATAAAGTGACCTAACCATGAATAAAAACCTCAATAAAATACATGTGAATCTCAATGTGTTTTGTTTATTGGTGTTGAACTAGATTCTTTCATATTTGAATGGTACTTTGGTTATCATAATAGATGGTGGTGGGCGGCCTAAATTGAATGATAAACTCAAATAATCCCCTAAATATAGATAGCCTTAGTAGCTACATTAATAACTCCCCTATATTTTTCCTCTGTGAATGATATAACAATAGCATTTTACTTCTTGATAGACCAACTGATAAGACTAAAACCCAAATAAAAGCTATAACCTGAAGTAGATTTGTGATTTTGAATATCACTAGGACAATCTAAATTTATAAAACCAACCAAGACAACCTTTATGAAAAATATGTATTGAATCCTAAATCTATAAGATCCCTTATTGTAATGGAGTCTCCACTAGTCTGATTTATAGTGAAGCTCATGGGGCTCTTGCATGAATCATGAAATAATGCCTACTGAATATGAAAGATTGAGCATAGTATGATTCATATAAATGAGGCTACCAAAAAGCTATCAATACTAAGTGGCATTAACCAATGGTGTATAATAGTTAGTCTCAAGTTTGAATCCATATAGAAATGGAGTCAGATATGGATTACAATCAATGATGTGAACCCAATTCAAAAGATTGAGAGCATACTTGGGTTATTCATGTTAAATACCTAAATCAAACTATGAAATATTAATACCAAGGAAGTAATGTTAATGACCCAATCATGTATGTAAATTTTTTCCTATAGAGCTATCTTCACCATTACAATAGATGATAAACTCTTGGTGATCAAAAGATCATAAACATAAAGGAACAGTATCAGTATAGAATTAGACCACCATTAAAATTATACATTAGGGTCTAAATGACACCTAGTGAAACCTAAATTAAGGAGCAATGAATCCATCTTGGCACACCAAGTCCAAGGGGCCTATTTATGGACATAGATGGATTTCCTAAGTCTATAAACTAAGGTTGAATCTTGAACAAACCTAGGTGGGTTTTCCATATAGATCTCCTCCTCAAGGTCTCCATGAAGAAAAACACTCTTCACATCCATATAGTGCACATCCCAACTATGTGTTATGTCTATAGTTAGTGTGAGTCATATTGAAATTATCTTTGCAATAGGTGAAAAGGTATATGAGTAGTCAATGTTGGCTACCTATGAAAAACCCTTGGTAACCAATCATGCCTTATATTTATCAAGTCATCTATCTGATTTAAACTTGGTATGATATATCAACCTACATCAAACCGTATTCCTTCCCTTAGAAAGTGAATTCAAATCCTAAGGGTGAATTTTTATCAAGGAATAATATTCTTCCTACATAGCATTATCCCAATCATGTATGGTTGAAGCTCTTAAGAATGTTTGTGGATTTGAAACTGAAGTAAAGAAAGCATGTGGACCAATATAATAATTTTCCCAAGTACATCTCTCATATATTGGATCCTCAACATCTATCAATTAAAAATCCAAGAAGCAATCAATGCTGATAATTTCTTCAATAGAAGCAGAGTATGTGGCCACTTCATAGGCAACTAGAGATATTTTTTGGCTTAGAAGGGTTATTTCAAATTTTAAAAACATTTGGTCTCATGAACACTTCTCATGGTTACAATATACTTGTAAAATATTATGTTACACTATTGAATAATTCTATAAATGTGCCCCATTGTCTAAAAACTAGAAAATATGGTTCCTCATGTTGAACCATTGGCAAATTGAGAATAATCAAGCCTAAATTATGAATAACTAATCAATTCCTTAAGTTTAAAATATGCATTCTTTAAATATCATGAGTTAGATGGGTTTTATAGAAGTGATATGCATGTCATTAATTAACACTAAAATGAAACATACAACACCGATAATCAAAGGTGGAAGCACACAAGAGCTTTCATATAAGTAATGACAAGGTTGTTGAGTGTCTCTAGACTTGAATGCAAAATACCCATA
Organism: Torreya grandis; assembly: GCA_037957365.1. Lineage (NCBI taxonomy): Eukaryota > Viridiplantae > Streptophyta > Pinopsida > Cupressales > Taxaceae > Torreya > Torreya grandis. The sequence goes on along the minus strand of JARHVA010002469.1, from coordinate 872,073 downwards.
ACAAAATGAATCACACCACTAAATATAGTTGTAGATATTATTTTCATGATTGAAAGAGAATGACTAATATTAATTCTCCCATCATGACCATACTACCAATAATTTTGAAGTGAATTGAAAAGAATACATTAAATCTATAAACTACATTGTAGTGCATTTGTGCATAAACCAAAATAATGCTCCTTGAATCTATGCCAAATGATATATAGTGTCAAGCATCTATATGCTCAACTATAATGGTATGTGAAACCTGTAATTCATATTTAGTAGCTATTTATCATATTCCCATGCATATGGATTAAAGTGTGAATGAGTTTGTACTCAAATATTCATAGAGTGAGTGCATATGCATGTCATATGCCCCCATAATCTATTTCAACATACCCATTTCTATCATGTATCAGATTTATGGATTACTTTAAATCATTAACACATGTATTATGTCATAAAATTTGATTTTTATTTTCATGAAAAATTTAATATTTAAGGCAAGATAATGCCGCATTTTGAGATGAGGAATGTAGTCTACAAATCATTCATCTCAAAAGAAGATTTAGTTGTATCGTGTTATAAAGCTATATTAATGGATAATCATGTCAACATTTAGAGAATATTTTCTCATATTATAGTGTATGTCATCTATAGATATATTAAACATGTTTAATAGGAGGCATATGAGTGTCAATTTTAGATTGATATAGTAATAAGGTGTGCATAAATTAATAATCTATAGTTGAGATTATGGAGTAAAATTGCATGATATGGATCATGGCAGTATTAATATAACATGACACACAATGTCACATAATATCACACAAAATTCCAAGGGTCACATATAAGGGACATGAACATGTCATATCAAAAAGGCCTAGGGATGCACACAAAGTTCATTAAAAAAGTTGAAAATAAGGGATATAAAGATAATGAACACAAAGGAACGTGGCCTCACATAATAAGAAATGTATAAACAATCATTTTAAAAAGTATAAAACATTGGAAGAGCATATAATAATTGATAACTATCCTATACCATCAACATATATCAATGCCATATAATAAAAATATTAACATATCTACGTATCACAATGTAAGATATGGGTAATTAGCAAGACAATGTTAATATATGTTGCTCAACATGGTAGAGAGGTTATAAATATATGTAAGTTGTGATAATGTAAAATATATAAAAATATTATCTTGACATAGATAGCATGGTTAATGTATAAGAGGGAGTCCCACAAATAATCCATGTGTAATATGTGTGTCTTGCATCACACTCATATGACTCATGAAATTCATGTGTATGAAAAAATGATATCTATAAAAAAATGTGATAAATAAAAAATGTAAAGATGTAAAGTATTAACTCATGCCATGCTCAAAACCTGATATTTTATTTTTGAGAAGATTTTAATTCTTTAGTATTTTTAAAATATCTCTATTTTTTAATAGTTAATATTATTGTATTTTTTAAATATTTGATACTATTTTTGATTTTTTGTTTCTTTTGGTTTTTTTTTTGAAATATGTATATGTTTGTAAAATTTAAAATTATCTATCCAATTATCTAATAAAAGGGAGGACCATAGTGTTTTCTTTGAATTCATGGTTGTCTGCTCATGGTTCTAAAGAGGCTACGATCAAATAAGAGAAATGTGGTGTGACTTTATGGTTACCTTCTCATGGTTAAAAAGAGGTTGCAGTGAATTTAGATAAACATGTTTTTACCTCACCATTATCTTCTCATTGATTATAAAAGGGTTGTGATCAATAAATAAAAATGTCCTTTAACTTCTCCATTATCATTTTGGCCAAACAAGAGAAATGTTATTTAGCTTCATCATTATCTTCTAATGGTTTAAAATAGGTTGCAATCAAGAAAGAGAAATGTCATCTAACTTCATCATTGTCTTCTCATGGATTTCCTCCTTCTTCACCATAATTTCTCATCAACCCATATCATATGAATAATCCTTATAATTAAGTGCATACTTTTAAATATCATTGTTCTTTTATAAGTTTGAATGAACTCAACTCTAGTCTGATACAACTTCCTAAATGTATAATGGAATTTGTAAGTTTCAATATTGCTTTGGTCGAAATTAAAATATGAGGAAAATTTCATAAGGATGGATTTTAGGCATAACATCATCATATTAGGTCACTAAGATGTCATTTTTTTAAAGTCACATTTTGTGTTTTCTTTCCTATATAAATATATCCTCTTACATTTTATGCTTTATTTCCTATATAAATATATCCCCATATTATTTAAATGGAATATCTTCCTCATTTCATATTCATCAACATTTTTTATTTCCTTATACATATATTTAGTAGATGAATGTTGGTTACGCTACAAATGGTCCTCTTGGTTTCTAAAAATGCATGTTCATGGTCATTAAAGATTTGACAATATGTAGTTTTAACATTAAAGAATATGACAAGGATGCCTAATAATTAAAGTGGCTTCTACATCAAAGTTCAAGTTATTTATATTTTCTTGAACATTTTGATATTGGTTGAAAAATGTGTCAATAGAATTATTCAACTATCCATTGCACAAAGGAGGTGCAATACAAACATCAATATAGTGAAATAAGGAGAGTGAAATTGAATAAATAGTTAAGTGTTACATGGAGGGTGGAGATTGTTCTTACTTTTTTTTGATGTGGATATAAAAAAAGTTGAATTATTTATAGATATATAAAATAGATAGGAGTTGAAATATGAAGTTAATATTGAAACATTTATGCTCTCTATACAGATTCACATCATGTTATTAATTATTGACTAAAATTTATTCATTATGAAAGTGACAAAATGATAATTACTTTTCTACCTAAGCCTATGTTTAATAATGTGGGTGAGATATTATGATTCTTTTAATGTCTTGAAGAACATTGATTTCCTTATTCTTGCATTTAAAACCTTAAGTATACTTATGATAGATAAAAACCTATACAAAATTTGGGATGTGTAATGGGCTAGGTTAAACCCAATATTCTCCATTGATTTTTTACCACTACGTACATATAGAAATACCCTGACAAGGGCATCAAGCCACATGACATTATCACACAGACTATGATTGTGTAATTTCACTAGACGTATGCATATACTGATTGATTTTTATACTTGATAATGTTCACTCTTGAAAATATTTCAAATTCTTGAGACATAAATTTTGACTACTCCTAGTGAATGATATTGAATTTGGGAAGAATAGGGCATATTATGTGAAGTAGCATAAAGTATCAAAATATATATAGATTTAGAGTAGTAATGAATGACCTTTATTTTATATTGATAGGATTCCAATTTAAAAAAAAAGTTTTTAGCTAACTTGAAAAATGTGTGTGGTGACTGATACAGATATTTAAAATTTTTTAAATTAGAAATTAAATGGCACGAGGAAAATATTGAACTAGGTGGATAGGTTTATGATAACACACTTGTCTATGGAAAGTCGACATGTCACAAAAAATAATATCAACTTACCTAAGACTATAATAAGTATGAGAGTGATATAAAGTGGTTTGAGAAATGACTTGTGAATTCCCATATAGTATTGGTAGAAATAAAATAGGTCAAGCCTACATATACATAAAAGGATATAGTAATAGTGATTAAGAGTCATATATATGAGTGTAAGTCATTTCATTTTAGATATGTCAATAATTAACATTGTCAAATTCCTTTAAGAAAATTTAAGTATCGACATTTTCTCCACATTTATTCTAGTAATGAAATTTATAGAGGAAAGGGAAAATATATACCTCATTATGTAAAACACACATTTTATTTTGATAATAAACTCCAAATTTATAGGCACCCAATTAGAAATCCCTACAATAACAAATGAAGTAGTCAATGTCCCTATTTGAAAATGGAAAATCTAAACTTTGAAAATTTAAATTTAAAGGAGAGAAATGGAGTACACCTATAGGGAGATGAAACCATGCTAGACAATAACTTATAAAAGATGATGTCACCCTATCAAATCATCATAGATTTTTTTAACTTATAATAGATGGTTTCTAATGTTAAAAAATTGGCATATTGAGAATGATCAAGTCTCAATTTTGAATAGCTAATGAATCCCATGACTTGGAAATACACATGATCCAGTTTTCATGAATGGGAGAATTAATCAATGTAATAACCCAAAATAACATGTAACCATAATATATTTTCTACAATTGATGTGAAGGTTGTTGATTGTCACTAGAATTAAATGTACACTACCCATAATAGAAAGTAAAACCATAATGTGTTATGTACATGTAATGCCAAGGTCGTTTAGTGTCTCTATTCTTGAACAAACATTATATGGCATAAAAAGAGTCACACTTTTGTATATGGGTCTAAATTTTATTTACATGAGAAAAAAATAATGAAGAATATTAATTCTCCCATCATGGCCATAGTTGCAATAAATTTGAAGTGAATTAACAAACATTTTCCATTAGATATGTAAATTTCATTATTGTGCATATGTGCATGAATTAGTATAATGCATTCTGAATTGAAAAAATGGACATATGGTCAGGAACTATAATCACACTCCCTGAATTTATTAAAAATGATATACACTACCATACATCAATATGCTCAATTGTAATGGTATGTTAAAATTGTATCGCATGCCCATGTGTATTCATTAAAGTGTGTATGAATTTGTACTAAAATATTTATAAAGTGAGTTTATATGCATGTCATATTCCCTCATAATCTATTTAAATGTGCCAATATCTTCTATGTATCTAATTTTTTAATTACTTTGAATCATTTAAACTTGAATTATGTAATAATATCTATATTTTATATTTTTTAAATATGTAATATCTAATACAAACCCCATGATAATGGCTTCATTTTTACATGTGATATTTATCCTAGAATTCACTCATCACAAAATAATATTTAGTATTATCATGTTTTAAAGCTATATTAATGTATAATCATGTCAACATTTAGAGTGTATGTTATTATAATATAGTGTATGTCATCAAAAACTATATTAAAAATATGTAATGAGAGGAATATAAGTGGCATGTATATATACATATAGAAATGAGGAATGTATTAAAGTAACTATATGTGGATAAGACTACAAAGTAAAATTACAATATATGGATCATGATACGAGTAATCAATAACAACACACAATTCCACATATTATGGCACATAAGACCAAGGGTCACATACAAGGGATACGAATATGTCATAATAAAAAAAGACAAGGACCACACATAAAATATATATTTTTTAAAATATCAACATAAATATGACATACACAAAAGGCCAAGTGGCTACAAGAAATAATCAATGTCTAGCCTATTATGTAATAAAGTTACAACATTGGAAGAGCATATAATAATTAAAATTTAGTCTACACCATCCATATGTATCAGTTCCATATAATAATAAAGTGTAATACCCATGTAGGAATTTAATATATGAGTTATTAAAAAGACACTTTTAAGATATATTTCACAACATGGTAGAGAGGTTATAAATAGATATAACTGGTGATAATGTAAACTATATAATATGTTGACCCCAACATAGGCATGGCTAATGGATAGGAGTTATCATAATGGATTCCAATATCTTTGGATCAAGTGAATGCATAGGTTATGATAGACACTAGTCAAGCATGTAAACAACATAATAGTTCCAAGAAAATTAAATCACATACATGAGAATATTTCATAAACAAGATAAGAGCCAAAATCAATATTTCATAGAATAATAGTTCATCAAGATAGATGTAAAAATAGGAGTGCTTGAGTAACTTTGCCAAGAGAGGTAGTTATATATTAAATAATACAAGAGTAACTCCCATACCTGAAATAGTTGGTTAAGGGAGTTACTTCCTATTCATCTAGTCAAAATGTAACTACAAGTACACCTAATAAAGCTTATCCATGAAATTATAAAAATTCTAAATGATAAAAAAATCCCATAATAAATATGGGATGAAAAAACCCATACTCTAACACCCCCCATAAACATAGCTTAGATGGGTAGTGTAAAATAATGGGTCCCAATAACTATGCCTAATCAGGTAACTAATACAAAATAATCTCCTAGAAAGTAGAGAAAGGGAGAAAACTCATAGGAAAAACTTTCCCCAAAATAGAGACATATAATAAGTGAAGAGGATAGAAGCCCCGCCCCCTCCACAAATATGATGTTATTGTTGATGCAGACCACACCCCAGAAAGAGCTCATAGATGAATGAACTTACTCTTAGTGAAGTGTTTGGTAAAGATATCTAAAACCTACTATGAATTCTATAAAATTTTAAAATTGATAACCTAACCAAGAATAATCTCTCAAATAAAATTCATGTGAATATCAATGTGTTTGGTCTACTAGTACTAAACTAGATTCTTGCATATTTAAATGGTACTTAGTTATCATAATAGATGATTATGGGATGCTTGAAATGAAATCCAACTTTTCCTCTATAGATAATATATTAATATCATTTTTCTTCTTGATAAACCAAATGATAGGACTAGAACCTAAAGAAAAGTTTAACCTAAAGTAGACTTGTGATATTGAGTATCACTAGGCCAATCTAAATATGTAAAACCAACCAAGTTAACCTCTATTAGAAATCTTTATTGAATCTCAAATCTATAAGATCCCTTAATGTAATGGAGTATCTACATGTTTTATTTCTAGTGTAGCTCATGGGGATCCTACATGAATTATGAAACAATGCCTACTAAATATGAAATATTGGGATTAGTGTGATTCAAATAAATGAGGTTGTCAAGAAGCTATCAATGCTGACTGAAATCAATACAAGGTGTATAATATTCATCCTCAAGTTTATATCTAGATATAAATAGAATCATAGATGGCTTACATTTATCCATGTGAAATTGATCCAAAAGATCTAGAGCATACTTAGGTTATTAAAGTGAAATACCTAAATCATACTATGAAACATTAATGCCAAGGAATTAATGTAAAAGACCCAAGTCTGTCATGTCAAATTTTTATTATAGAGATATATTTACTACTATAATAGATGATGAGGAACTCTTGGTGGTTAAAATATCATCAACATAAAGGAATAGTATCATTAAAGAATCATCTTGGTGTAAAAATTATACATTGGGGTATGAATGACACCTAGTGAAACTTGAATTAAGGAGGAAGGAATCCATTTTGGCATACCCCCAAGGGACCTAATTGAGGCCATAGATGGATTTACTAAGTATAAACACTAAGGATGAATCTTGAACAAACATAGGTGGTTATTCCATGTAGATCTCATCCTCAAGGTTTCTATGAAGAAAGGTACTCTTCACATCGATCTAGTGCACATCCCAACCATGTGTTATGGCTATAAATAGTGTGAGTTAGTTTGAAGTCATATTTAAAATAGGTGAAAAGGTCTATGAGTATTTGATGATGACTACCTCTGAAAAACCATTGGTGACTAATCACACTTTATACTTATTAACCGACCCATCTAATATAAACTTGGTCTAACCTATCCACCTACATCAAACCATCTTCCTTCCCTTATAAAATGAAGTTAAATCTTAAGTGTGTTTTTTGATCAAGGAATAATATTCTTCTTGTATAACATTATCCCACTTAGATATACTTGGATCTTCTCATAATTTTTGTGGATCCAAAACTAAAGTAATAAAATCATGTGGAACACTCTGATGTTCTACTTGAGTACATCTCTCATATTCTTGATCCTCTACCTAAGTGATTTCACTCTAAAGTGTCTACTTGGCCCAAAGGGGAATGGATGTGGATGAGTCAGGTGCTGACTCACCATCCTCTAGAATATGATTATAGGTGTATGTAGAACACTTCCCATCACTACCCTCACTATCGTAAATATAATAATAATAATAATACCCCATCTCATTAAACTACTCTAGATGATCCAAGTCATAATTAGAATCATCAAATCTAAGTGAATCCAAAAAAATAGAAAAAGTGTCAAGTGTTGAGTCTTTAGGACTCTCTTGAAAATGAACACTTATCTCTATTACAAACTCATGTGTGGTTGGATGTATAAGGTGGTGCCCCTTTACCCTATTTAGATAACCTAGAAATATACAAAGTTTGGATAGATATTTTTATAACTTTGCCTATCTTCTTTAGTATGCATGCCATATATGTAGATTCAAAAATCTTAAGGTGCTCAAAATCAAGATTCCTTCCATTCTAACAAACAAATGATGTTATACCTTTTCAAGATTTGTGAATAACCCTATTTTTAATATAACAAGCACAATTAAAGGCTTTAGCCCAATATTCAAGTGCCAAGGACTTAGAGTCAATCTTAAAGCTATCCATTTCTTTCAATGACCTATTATTGTGTTCTAAAACTCCATTTTATGACGGACTTTAAGTAACTATCCACTAAAAATAAATCCCCTCTATGGTGCAAAAATTATCAAATCTATTATTGATATATTCACCTCCATTATATGTTCAAATAACCTTAATGGATTTCTCAGATTGTTTCTCAATAAGTGACTTGAATTCTTGAAATATTTCAAACACTTTAGATATTTTATGAAGAAATTAAACCCATGTATATCTCAATAAATCATGAATGAAAGTGAGAATGTATGTAGCCCTTACAAAAGATAATCTAGGAAAAGGCCTAAATACAACATAGTTTATTAACTCCAATTCTTGTGAAGCCCTCCAAGATTTGCCTTTATTAAATTTGATATGCGATGATTTCCAAGAGAGCAACCCTCATAAAGTCTCTTAGAGAAATATACTTGAGGAAAGCCTATGACCATGTCATTTTTTCTATGTTGTTCATGGGAGTGATAGTTAAGGTGGATAAACCACTCATAATATAACTTGTTAACTCCATCTGAATGAGTCAAAAATGATGTCAGAGAAGAACCAGGTTTAAAATATGAGAAGGTATATAACCTAGCTTGGTTATTTACCCTATGCACTTCCACTATATAATCACTATGTAAATCCTTGATGATAACTAAATATGATAAAAAATCAACCTCATATCTTTGTTGATATGAGTGATTTGATACACTAATAAGAGATTGGTTGAAAGAGAAGGGACCCTTTGAAAATTATTGAATGTTCCTCCTTCCATTTCATCAGACACTCTCCCTAAAATAGTCATAGAAGTGTCATCACCCAAACTGGTTAAAGACATGTTACAAAGCTCTAAAGAACAAAAATTCACTAGTGAAGAGCCCATGTGGTGAGAAGAACCTAATTCAATAACCCATGAAGATGTTAAAGATGCAACTACTACAAGATCCTTTCCCTTTCCTTTTTCTTTCCCCTTGCCCTTTACCTTAGTAGAATCTTGGTTATATAAATTCTGCTTGATAGACTTAGGAAAACCTATGTTGTTTTTCTCTAGGAGATGAGTTAGTTGATATATTTACTTCTTCATGAACTTGCTTTCATCATGATCATTTTTATTATAGTAGGCACACTTAACCTTCTCTTTATTAGGTTTTCCATTAAGATAGGAGGATTTAGTGTTGGTTCTGGTAGAGGTTGATTCTTCCTTCTTCTCTTGATCCTTATTATTATTATTATTCTCTTTATTTGAAGTCTTTTTTGCCATTATTATAAATTAGGGATTAAGGTTTTATGGAATTAAATGTGCTCATCTAGATCAAATTATCTTTCTCTCTAGTTAAGTCGTCAATGAAATCATATAGAGAGGGCATTTTTCATGTAGTGCCCAAAGCACTTTTAGTGTCATGGAAAGTAGAGACAAAGATTGAATAGTTAGGACCTAATTTAGAGAGTATATAAATAACAAGTTGGTCATCTTCTTAATTTACCCCATAATATTTTAATTACAATCTTAAGGACAAGAACTTAGTGAAAAAAAACCTAAAGGGTGTAAAATTTGTAAGGATAATGAGTTCATTCTCAAGATCATGATCTCTCATCACATCTTGATCCCTAAATAATTTACCCATAATGGTCCATATAACATGAGGTGATTTGGAAAGATCTTAGTGAAACAAGAGATCAAGTGCTACATAAAGACATAATAGCCCATAGGCTTCATCACTACAATTATACCACTTAACTATCTCTACATTTATGCTAGATATAGTTCCATCACCCATTATTATCCTATGCAAACCCTTAATACTTTGAATGATTTTCATCTTTATTTTAAATTCATGATAGTTAAATGGAGTTAATGGGTTGATTGAAATTGAGTCCATTAGTGCATAAATGGGTTGTAGTAGTAGTGCAAGTTGAAGTTGTAGAAATGAAAGTGCATGCAAAATGTAAATAGTGACCCAACAAAGCATAATACACCCTCCTGAACTATGAAAGAGTGAATCCCCCTAAATATTACAAATACGTGCTCAAAATACATCAAACTTAACTTATAATGTGTGTTTATAAATTAGTGCAATGTGGGAAAAAATGATATTTTGAAAATAAAAGAGGACGTCAGACTCAACCAATAATATGTCCAAGGAAGCAAATACAATGTGAGCAAGTGAAAAAATGAATAATACTTTATTTTTAAATATTACACAAAATATATTATTTTATAAAAAATAATTAAAAATCTCCACTAAAAATGTTAAACCTAACCAATCCTCTTATGAATTAAAATAAAAATAGCCTATTTCACCTTGTTTTAAATCAAGATATTAATATATATATGCTAAAAAAACTAAGGAAAACATGAATTGACTTAGCTTATTCTGGAATAAACTTTAAAGACTTTGAAACGATAGGATTTTTTTATGTAGCTTATTGAATAACTTATGCGCCTATCCAGGGGGTTGTAGGGGGTAGAATGTAGTCCCCTTACTATAGATGAAGGCTATTTCCAATGAGGCCATTAGGCCAAGCCAACTAACTCTGGCATAAAGGTTACATGGAATGGTAGTTCTAACTAGTCATCAATGAAATTAGTCTTAATAGGTTAAAAAAATCTAGCTAAGGTTCATCTAGAAGAAATATAAAACCATGGTCAAACACACAAAACTAGTTGAGGCTGAACATAAGGTAATACTGAATAGAGGAAACTAGATCTAAGGTTACATGGAGACATGCAATTTTTTGGTAGAAAAATGCACCAAGGCATACAGAACATGAAATCATAAAGAACCATATAAACTATGGTAATGGTTGATAATGAACCAGTTCTATAAAAAAATGAGTCCACTAAAGATGAAAAACTCCCACAAATGGATTGTGAAAACTAGTTTTTATTTTAAAATAATAAATCTCATGATTTAAAATGAAACTAACAGCAATAAAAAAACTAGAAAATCAAATATCCAAGTATCTTTGATACCATATCGAAGTGGATGCCAAGATCACTAAATCAAGGGAATACACAAGTTTGTGATAGGCACAAGTCAAGCATGTACACACCACAATAGCTGTAAGAAATCAAAATCACATACATGCTAATATTACATAAATAAGATAAGATCCAAAACTAGTTTTCCATAGAATAATATCTCACTAAGATAGATGTATAAATAAGAGTGCATGAGTAATCCTCCAAGAAATGTGATTAGAATATAAGATTAACTCCCATACCTAAAATAGCTAGTTAAGGGAGTTACTTAATATTCATTTGGTCAAAATGTAACTATGAGTACACTTAAGAGAGCTTATCCAAGAGAGTGGGAACACCCTATGTGAGGTAAAAAACACCCATAATAAATATGGTAAAAAAGAAAACACCTACTCTAATAGGAGGGATTATATCATCTATTAATCCATGTATAATATGTATGTCTTGGGTCACACTCATATACCATTTAAAATGCATGTGTATATGAAAATTAATATGCTATCAACAAAAATATGAGATTAATAACATATGGAAAGAGAGAAAGTAGAAATGCATGCCATGCTCAAGTCTTGATATTTATTTTTTTTAAATATTTTAATGATTTAGTATTTTTGAAGTATTTTTTAATATTTGATTTATTTTATATATTTTTATTTTTTTGTAGCTTTGAAATTTTTTATGTTTGAAAAATGTAAAATTAGCTATACAATGATCCCATCATTGAGATGACCATAGTGTGTGTCTATATCATAGAATGAGATATTTAATTTTTGTGAACAAAAAGTGTTACATGTAGATAAATCAAAATCTTAAAATAATTAGGCTCTATAAAGTAACTATCCCAATAAATACTCATATAATGGTATGTAAGATGTACAACTCTAGAGGATGTAAAAATTGGTGTTGTATGACGTATAGTAGCATAAGGTCTCATTGCCTCTGTTCACTATAGAACACACTAAATTATGTTGAGTATTAAAATTTATGTCAAAGATGCATTTTGAATAAGGTTGATGTCAAAGTTGACTAAGCCTAGTTGGAAGTGTGTAATGTGGGAAGGGACAAAAAGAGCATGTTGTCATGAAATGTAATTTGAAGGTAAGAGATAATTTGAAGAGAAGAGAGAGAATTTGAAGGAAACTAATGCCTTATGATTGCATGATGATATATGTCATTAATGTCAAAGTTGCATAAAAATCCTAGTCATGACATGAAGAGGTATGTGCATGAAAATGAATGAACATAAACATGCGAAGGTAGTTTGGCATTTTTTGAGCATCAGATCAAAGCATAAAATAATTCATGAGATTTTCATAATGAGCCTATATGGGTAGGACCTTCAGACTAAGCTTACACCTAGACCTCTCTTAGACCCTGCCTAGTCTAATGTGGTATGAAGATCAAATTTGAAGGTAAGTATGCATATATGAGCATGGAAAGGGCTGAGATAAGTTGTTTCAGGCATGTTCATAAAGTTTGAGGTAATTGTTTGAAGTAAATTACATGAATCAGTGTTTTTATGGTTCTCAAGTTTAGAGAATAAGGTTTCAAGGCTTGAGAAGCACTTTAAAATGTTTATTGGCACATGTAAACTATGCATGGGAACTTGATATGTTAAGGAAATATGGGGGAGTGTCCTATCTAAGATCTTTAGGCATTGGTTTTGGATTTAAGGGGCATTGCTTTATGAACTAACATTAACACCAAAACCTATTTAAACCTCCCTAAATCCTTAATAATGACTTAATGTGAAAGATATTATTTAAAACAACCTATAATTCATGTATTGAACTCTCCTAAGTACCTCTAAGTGGTGGTGGTTAGTCATATGAGAGAGAAAATGCACAGCTATAGGATTATTTGTTAAGAAGTTCTTATGGATCTTAAAAGTTACATTGGTGAAGAAAAGAAAATGAATGGGAGAAAAATGTAAAGATTTATATTGCTTGTCCATGATGGTTTCTGGATAGGTTCCATCATTCAAGTGTGCAAAGTTGGTCATCTAAGTTAGCTAGTCTCAGACATACCTAATGATGTGAATAGTGAAAAATCCATGTAGAGATGAGAAGATGGATTTGAAGGTTTAATCATATCAAATTAATGAAAAAAAGTAAATGAAGAGTTTATTTATGCATTTTAAATCATTTTTATGCATGCAATAATTTTTTTAAGTTCATTGAATTAGGTGAATTATTGTTCATAAAATGACATGTCTATTTCAAATAAGACTATGTGATATAGGATCAAGAAATTAGTCCATAAGACTAATATTTGGATTTAGAACATATGAATTTTTAATCTAATAATGGACAAGAGATATCATAGGAAAATTTACATGCATCAAGATTCATGAAAAGTGTCTACACAGGTGTTGGATGTCTAACTCACCATGATTGGTCCTTGAGGTATTTTGGTAGTTCTAAGTAAGTGAGGTGTAGATATGTTCTTGAGCCCTTAATTCCTGAGTGAAGGTGTTCCAATAATTTGTTCATGACCCTAAGGTAATGTATATTATGTCTACATGTTTCATTTGTCATGTTTGAGTAGATTAAAGGTTTTAAAGCTTCATTATTATAAGACAAACTTTTGTGGTACACAAGCCTAATAGGGTAGTTTATCCTAAAGGAGATTTCATGGTATGAAAAAAGGATCAAACTCTAATCAATCATGGATTAATTTATAAGAGTTAATTATCTAGGTGGTTGAATGGGTTTTTATTGTTGGATAAAGCCATCTGGGCCCAATAAGATCAATGTTTAGCATTTAGAGAGAAGACCTAAAGGAGGAGTACAACGTAATTGAGTTATGGTAGACTAAAAATGGTTCAAATTATGATTTAAACATATTCAAAAAGTGTTATAAGACCTATTATATGCCTAACTTAAGATTTTTAAGGTGTATGGCCAACTAAGGAGTGGGTAACCATTAGTATAGTATATACAAAAGGAAGTTTAGGCATATTTGTAAGCAATATAAAAAAATGAAATCTTATTTGGGAGAGCAGAAGAAGTTCTTGAAATGAGACCATAACATTGGAGAAGAGTGTGGTGATCAAAGTACATGAGGTGGCTGTAAGTGATGAGTCACTTAGGGAGTTGATGTTTCCTTGAAAGTGGGTGCTTGCTAAATTATAGTCAAGTGGGTGCTTAAATTCATTGGGTTGGTATTCCAAGTTGAGTTGGTGCTCAATATAATTTGATATTTTTTTATAGGCCTATAGTTCATTTTTAGGGATCATAGTGGGTTTTATTACCCTTGAGGGTTTCCTAATTATATGTGTGTTTTTTAGTGTTATGTTCATGTGGATGTTCTTTATGCATTACTATATCTCAATGTTACTTTCATAGTTCATGAATGATTGGATATATTTGAAAGAAATTTTTTGGTACACTGGTTTACCTACCTCTCATTTATTATGCTTCTAATAATTGGTATTAGAGATTGGTCCTTTGAATCATGCCTAATAGTCTAAAGGAGATCCTAGAAGCACAAGCATTTCTAGTCATCAAATACAAGGAGGTTTCTTAACCAATAAATATTATCTCTTTAGTGGGATTAACTATGAATTTTGGAGAATAAAAATGAATAATTATCTAATGTCCTTAGGATATGAAATATGGAAATCTATTTTTATGTATTCACTCCACCTTTTACACCACCAATTGATGTAGTAGGAAAGAAGGCAAGTGATAATAAATCTAAGATAATGAATACCATCCTATGTGGTCTTTCAGAAGTAGAATTTGTAGAGGTCATACATTGTGATACATCCAAATGGATTTGAGAAAAAATTTAGACCACTTATGAAGGAGACACAAACATCAATTTTGAAAAAATTTAGACCCACCAAAGGTATTTTTAAAGCCTAAGAATGAAGGATGATGAAAACATTGCATCTTATCTATTAAGAGTAGATGAAGTGGTAAATGTCATCAGAGACCTAAGAGAGAAGTTAAAAGAATCAATAGTTGTATAAAAGGTATTGAGATATTTGACATCTAAGTTTGATTTAAAGGTGTCTATTGTGGATGAGATCAAAGATATTAACATACTAAAAATGGATGAGCTTCATGGCATCTTGAATACCTATGAAATGAGAACAAGTGATGAGAGACCTTCCAAAAAGGAAGTTGCATTCAAAGCTGAGAATAATTTACCAAGTAAGAAGGCCAAGGATGATGTCGACATAGAAATTAATGATGACAAGATATAATCCATGTTTTTCAAAAAACTAAGGAAAGAATCATGTAATTATAAGGGAAAATTACCTTTTAAATGTTTTAATTATCATAAGATTGGTCACTTTGAATCTAAATTTCCTAACAAGGATAATACTGATCATGATGGAGAAAATGATAAACATCATGGTGATGATAAGAAGGTCTATAATCCTAACAAGATAAAAAAGGGTTTCAAGAAGTACGAAGGGAAAAAAGGGTCATTCAAGAATAAGATAAGTTTTTATACCAAAGAAGATAGTAGTTCATCTGATGTAAGTAACACTAGTACATATGATAATGATGATCATAATAATGACCATGATAGTAATGAAAACTTATTCATGGATATATAAATAGATAATGAGGGTTGATTAAAATGGAAAATACCTATGGATGATGAAGTGAAAATTTAGGTAGAATTGGTGAGTGCTCTAAAGGAGTTAAAGTTATAAAGAAGGAAGAATTAGAAACTAATATCATTGGTTAAGATTTATAAGGATCAAATAAATCTCTTTAAAGAGAGACTAAGAAACAACACCAATGAACATGATTAGATGATAAAATAGTTGTAAACTCATATTTAAATTATCACTACAAGTCTTAAGATTAAGGAGGAAGAATGCATCAAGTTTGGAATAGAAATGGAGTCCTTGAAAATAGAATTGGATCAAGCAATAGTCAAGTTGAAGATAGATTACAAATTTGAGAAGAGTACTAAAGTCCTTGGTGATATTATGAATAGTCAAAGATCTTCACATGAAAAGATAGGTCTTGGATTCAAAGAAGATGAAAAGGGAAATAAGGAGATTCAGACCTCAAAGAAAAATAGTGACAAATTAAAGACCTATGCAGAAGCTCTCAAATCTAAGACTGAAGTTGATCATCAACAAGTCAAGAATAACTTGAATCCTTCAATAGATAATAAACATAGAGGTGTATCATTAACACTCAAATAGATAAGGTATGTGAATTAATTCAATGGTTATTGTTTCTCATGTAATAAATATGGACACAAATCTATGGATTGTAAACACTATGAAAGAATCAATTTCTCATGGAGGAATAGGGTAATTTCCCATTACAAAAATTAAATCAAAATACTATGCTATAATTGTGATCAAAGAAGACATATTGAAAGGTACTAAAAGATAAGGAATATAATGAAGGTAAGTCAATACAAAAGGACATATAGTTATACCATTGAGAAGTGGATCAAGAAGTTAGACCTTGTGAATAAAGTAAAAGATGAGTAGAAGACTAAAGATGAAGAATTGGTGATAGCTCAGATTACCTTTCACATTCAAGATGAAGGCATGAAATTATATATAGATAGTGGTTTCTCAATCCAAATGATAGGGGAAAAGAGAAATTTCATCTAATTAAAGAAGAATTCTATAATAATAGTGAGATTTAGAGATAACACAACTACCAATATAGTTAGCAAGGGTATCTTGTGTTTGGACAATGGGAAGATTAAGACAAAGAGTGTGTTTTATGTGGAAGGTTTGAAACACAACTTGCTTAGTGTAAGTCAAATTTGCAACCAAAGATACACAATAACCTTTCATGATAGAGGGTGTGATATAAGGAGAGCCAAATTAGGATGGCTAATTGCAAATTCTAAGAGGAGTGAGAATAATCTATATGTCTTGAATGAGATAAAGAAGGAGAGATGCTTTATGAGAAAGATGGATGAGAGTTGGGTATAGAAAAAAAGGTTAGGTCACATAAAACTTGACAATATGATCAAGATAATCTCTAAAAATTCTATGAAGAACATGCTTAAAATCATCAAACCTAAAAACATACTTTGCAAGGCATGTCAACATGGTAATCAGAATAGAAGAAGGTTCAAGTCCAAGGAGTAATATAATATAATACCTTTGGATTTAATACACATTAATCTATGTGGGTCTACAAGAATACAAATTATTCAAGGAGATAGCTACTTCATGTTACTTATAGATGACTACACAAGAATGACTTTGGTAGTATTCTTGAAATAAAAGTCAAAAGATTTTGACAAGTTCAAGGCATTCAAGGATCTTTTTGAGAATGAGAAGAATGGAAATATCAAGTGCCTAAGATATGATAGATGAGGAGAGTTTTGGTCTAAAACATTTTATGACTTATATGAGGTCCATGGGATAAATAGATAATTATCAGCAGCTACGACACCTCAACTGGATGGGGTATTGGAAATAATTAATAGGACAATTCAAGAGATGGCATGAACTATGTTAAATGAGTCTAGATTATCTAATGGATACTAGAGAGAGGTAGTGAGCACTAAAGTCTACATTTTGAATAGAATATAGATAAGGACTAATGGTAATAAGACTCCATATGAATTTTGAAAAGGCATACATGCTAATATGGAACAATTTAAAGTGTCTGAGAGTGAATGCTTCATCAAAAGAGATGAGTAAGACTTTGGTAGGTTTGATTCTAGGTCTAATGAAGGTATATTATTTGGATAATCATAAATGATCTTAGGCTATAGATTTTATAATAAGATGTTGTAGAAAATAGTAGAAAGCACAAATGTGCATATTGATGAGACAAAGAAATCACACTCATAATGGAATGATACATTATAGAATCTAGACTTCAAGAATGAATAGGAAATAAAAGAGATTGATGAGGAAGAATAATAAGTTGAAGAAAGACTACACTAAAAAGTCCCCTCAAGACAAATTCAAAGAGATCATCTTGAATCACAAATCATTGGGAACAAGGATGTAGGGATGCAAATAAGGAAAATACTGGTAAGTAACCTAAATAATTATAATGTTGATATAATGTCAAATATTGAACCTAAGAGCCTTGTAAAATAAAGAAAATATTTTTTTTGGATAGGTGATATGAATGAGGAGTTATACCAAATAGAAAATAATGAGACTTGGGAACTAGTTCTTATGCCTAAAGACAAGAATGCCATTGGTACAAAATGGGTGTTTAGGAACAAATTGAAAGATGGAGAAGTCACTAGGAATAAGGCTAGATTGGTATGTAAGGGATATTCCCAAGTAGAAGGGGTAAAATTTGAGGAGACCTTTAGTCTATTAGAAATATTGGAGGCCATTAGATTGTTTTTAGAATATCTAAGATTCAAAGGGTTTAAGGTGCACTAGATAGATGTCAAATCTATTTTCTTGAATGGGAACTTGGAAGAGGAGGTGTATATATAACAACCTAAAAGTTTCTCATTGTCAGGTAATAAGGACTATGTTTTTAGATTAAAAAAGAATCTTCATGGTCTAAATCAAGCTTTTAGAGCTTGGTATGCCAGATTGGATAGGTATCTATTGGATCAAGGATTTAAAATATGAATTAAAGATTGTAATCTATGCATAAATATAGAACATGACCATCAGTTGATAGTAGTTGTCTATGTGGATGATATCATCTTTGGTGGAAACAGTGAGAGTATAACTAAGACCTTTGCAGATGTGTTGAAAAAAGAGTTTGAGATGTCCATGCTAGGAGAACAATCATTCTTTCTTGGAATAAAAATTAATCAAATAGAAATAGGTATATCTATATCACAAACTAAGTACATAAGAGAGATGTTGAAGAAATTTGAGATGGAATATTTCAAGATAGTTAGCAAACTTATGATCACAAGATATAAGTTGAACAAGGAAGATAAATATCCAAAGGTCAATCAAACATTATATAGGTCAATGATTGGAAGTTTGTTATACACCATTGCCTTTAGACCTAACATCATGTAGGAAGTAGGCCTTGTGGGAAGATTTAAAGTAGATCCAAAGGAAAATCATTTGAAATTAGTCAAAATATACTTAGGTATCTCAAGGGGACTATGGAGTTTGGATTGTGGTATCCAAGTAGAAAGGAGTTAAATTTAGTAGCCTATATATATGTAGAATGGACATGAAGTGTAGATGATAGGAATAGTACTAGTGGAGGATCTTTCTTTTTATGTGGGTGCCTAGTTTCATGGATAAGGAAAAAGAAACCATCAGTGGCATCATCCACTTGTGAGGATAAGTAAATTCCAAAAACTTCATGTTTCTCTAAATTAATATGGATGAGATAGACCTTAAAAGACTAAAAAGAATAGTATGATAGTCGTATCCCTATCTATTATGACAATGCAAGTGCTATAAGCATCTCAAAGAATACTATCATGCATTCAACGACTAAGCACATTCCCATTAGGTATGATTTTTTAATAGAGAAGGTAAGTGAACAAATTTTTAAACTTGAATATGTTAATATACATGATTATAGTGTAGACATTTTGACCAACCCACTTCCAAAGGAAAAATTTGAACACCTAAGACAGGAATTGGGTGTAGTCCTTACCCCTAGTAGTCACTAAGGATGTCAAGTGATTAGCAAAAGATAATCAAGTTTTTCATTAGGTCCAAGTGTACGTGAGTAGTGATTATAATTTATGCATAGATATAAGGGGAACATGTTTTTAGAGTGCCTCATAAACTCATAATACTGTATGTTAAGTATTTTAGTTGTAAGAGGTGTGATCCAATAATTTTTAGACATCACTTTATCATTTATGTCAAAATGGGAGAAATTTTATAATGATGTAGAATTTTATTATTGATATAAGTTTCTAAGAGTTATTTATATCAATGATAAATGGGGACATTGTTGAGCATTATCATTGATGTCAAAGGTGCATCTTGCATAAGGTTGATGTCAAAGGTGACTAGGCCTAGTTAATAGTGTGTAATGTGGCAAGGGACAAAGAGAGTGTTATCATGAAAGATAATTTGAATTTAAGAGATAATTTGAAGGCAACTAATGCCTTATGGTTGCATGATGGTACACGTCACTAATGTCAAAGTTTAATAAGAAGCCTAGTCATGAGCCTAGTCATAACGTGAAGAGGTATGTGCATGAAAATGAAGAAAAATAGACATGAGAAGGTAATTTGGCACTATTTTATCATAAAATATAATCATTTAAGTAATCATGAGAATTTTATAGTGATCCTATAGGGGTAATACCTTCAGACTAAGCTTACACCTAGACCTCTCTTAGATCCTGTCTGGCCTAATGAGGTGTGAAGATCAAATTTCAAGGAAAGTATGAATATGTGAGCATGGAAATATGTAAGATAAGTTATTTTAGGCATGTTAAAAAAGTTTGAAGTAATGGTTTGAAGGAAATTTCATGAATCAGTGTTTTAGGCCTTCTCAAGTTCACAGAATGAGGTCTCAAAACCTGAGAAACACTTTCAGACATTTGTTGGCATGTGTAACCTATGCATGGGAACATGGGATATTAAGGATATATGGGTAAGGGTCTTAGATAATATATCTAGACATTGGTTTTGAATTTAAGGGTTAGTCCTTTATGAATAATCTTTAACACCAAAACCTATGTTAAACCTCCCTAAAACTCTAATTAGGACCTGATGTGAAATATCTTATTAAAAACAACCCAAAATGGTATAAAATGCATATAAAAGATATTATATAATGTATTTAAATCTCATAGGTACCTCTAGGTGGTGGTGGTTAGTCATATGAGAGAGAAAATGCATAGATATAGGCTTATTTGTCAAGAAGTTGCTATGAATCTCAAAAATTTCATTGGTCAAGAAAAGAAAATGACAGTGAGAAGAATATAGAGACTCATACTACATTTACATGATGTTTAAAAAGATAGGTTCTATCCTTAAAGTGTGTTAAGTTGGTTATCCAACTTATTTAGTTGCATACAGACCTAATGATGTGAATAGTGAAAAACCCAAGCAAAGATGAGGTCTAAGCATGTTAAATTGATGCAACAGAGTAAGTGAAGAGCTTATTTATGAATTTTAAGTCATTTTTAATGATTTAGATATGTTTTTAATGTCAATGAATATGGTGAAAAGTTTTTCACAAAATGACTTGTTTGGTTCAGTTAAGATTGTATGATATAGGGTCAAGAAATTGGTTTGAAAGACAAATATTTGGAATTATAGCATATGAATTTTTAATATAATAATGGTATAAATATCTCATATAACATTTAAATTCATCAGGAGTCATGAAAAGTCACCATGATTGGTCTTTGAGGTATTTTGGTTGTTCTAAGTAAGTGAGTTGCAAAGATGTTATTGAGCCCTTATTTATTGAGTGAATGTGTTCCAAGAATTTGGTGATGACCCCAAGGTCATGGAAAATCTGTATAGATGTTTAAATTGTCATATTTTATTATCTTGAGGGTGTTTAATATTCATTATTATAAGATAGACTTTTGAGGTACATAGGACTAATAGGGCAGTTTGTCCTAAAAGAGCTTTCATGATATGAATGAAGGATGCAGGTCTAATAAAAAATGGAAGAGGTTGTAAGAGTTAATTGGATAAGTTTTTGAATGAATTTGATGGTTGGATAAATCCATCTAGGCCCAAGAAGATGAATTTTTAGCATTAAGAGAGTAGACCTAATGCAATTAGGTCTCCATGAGACCTAAAGGAGTAAGGCCTAATTGAGTTGTGACAGACCAAAAAGGGTTAAAATTATGATTGAACCATATTAATAAAGTGTTATAAGACCTATTATATGGCTGACATAATATTTTTAAGGTGTATGGCTGACTAAGTGGTGTGTTTTTGGCAATATGATTATCATTGATGTCAAAAGGGAGTTTATTGGAATTATGGATGTCACTAATGCTCAAGACTAAATATGGTGATTATAGGTTATGAAATGGATCCTATAAAAGGTCAAGGATGATTGGATTGATTGTGTACATGAGTGAAATTCATTTGGTTCTTCATATTGATCATCTAGACATTTTGGGTCTATAGAGGAAAATCTGAATAGGCAGTTTACTAATGTCATCATTACTGCATGTGGATGAGTCTAGGGGAGTTGGTCATATGGTTGTCATCACATTAGTCCCTATTTTTTATGTGATAGATTTAAAGTCATGTGATTAATTGTGGTTAAATATTTGAGGATGTAAATTTGGCTACTCATACAAAATTACCTAAGTTTCCATACTTAGCTAAATTTGAAAAAGGGTTCAAGTAGAGCCAAGCAAGCATGTTGATGAGGTTAGAATTCACACACATAGAGGTGTCAAGACAAAATGATCCTATGAGTTTGGTCCTTTTTATGCATATTTTCTTTACACTAAATATCATGTTGTTCATTATAGTATGATAAAATATGTGCATTTGTAAAGATGGGCTCCTAAGCATTTTAACAGTATTTTCTCACACTTTGTCAAATTTGTAGATGGCAAGAAAAAGTTCATTAGGAATTTTTATGATGTCATATATTTCACACATGAATATTTATAGATTATATGAATATATGGATGGAATACCCTATATGAGAGGATCATATGTGCTAAATCATAGGTCATGTGATGAAGCACATCAAAAGTTATGCAAGAACAAAGTTGGCCTTCTAGACAATTCTAAGCATAGTTAGCTCTGTGGTAAAAGAATCTAAGTGATAAGATTAATGGAATTATATATATCATTCATAAAGTATCAATAATATATGGGCATATGGGTTTGTTCATGATCATACCTAGTTTATATAGTCCAAATTTTAGAATAGGCAAATGAGCAAAGCAAAAGATATGAAGGTGTAAAGCTAGCCTTTCATGCATATTGAGATGGTCCCCATACTTATTCAAATATGAAAAAGGTAAATTTTGATCTTTTTATAAGATATAATAGGGATAACTTAATCATATGTTAAATATCCAACAACACCCAATGAGTCAATATGTCAGAGGCACTTGTGAGTGAACGTGTTAGTTACAAGTGTCATAATCATGGAGATTGAATAGTAAATTTATGATGTAGTTCAAAGTCAAATAGTCAATTATCAATGTGAGTATTCCAAGTGTCTCAATAGAATTAACTAATATAAATGTGCATAAGGCACATACTAATGCCAAATGTCACATTTTCAAGAGCTCATTAGAGATAAAGATTAAGCTTGTTAGAATATCTAACAGTGAGTGGGTGATCATGCAATAAATATCTACTCGAGTGAGTGGAATCAATGGGATAAAGTTCTTGATGTTTATCAACATAGAGGTGAGTTAAATTTGAGATAATTTGATGAGATTGATAGATCATACTCATTATAAAGACTCAGGAAGTAGCGAGATGAGATTAAGAGCTCAATGTTTAAAAACTATCAGAGGTAAAGTTTGTGTAACTTTGAAGATCTAATAGAATGTGGGATCTCAAATCAAAAATATCAATGAAGATGTTTTAAATTTAAAAATTTAAAGTCTAGAAGTGTAAAAAGATTGAATGGAGTGAGTGAACCTATCATAACTTGATCTAATAGATTCATTTTAAAGTTGAGTAGATTCAACAAGGATCATCAGATAATGGAACCAAACTTAAAATCAATGGTTGATATTTAAATATATGTTCATCCCAATGGTCAAGTAGAGGAACTTGAAGTTAAGCCATAAAATACAACACAAATAATTAAATTGATCACTATAATTGAACAAATTTATGCAATATGGCATGTGCATCAAAACTAGAGTCCGGTATATATAAAAAATAGTAATGAGACAAAGAATCATGGAGGTGAATAATGAGTTCAAGACATGGGAAACTTGTAGTTAAAGACATGAACTAAAGTCCAAAAGAACTACGTATGATGTGTTAGCAAACTAATGTGAACACATAAAAGATAAGAACCCTAGAATCAATTGTTTATATGCATGTCATCTAAGATACATGCAAATACTACTGGTGTTATTGAATTATGTCTAATAGAGAAATATAGAGACATAGAACTAGAAGGGAAAAGTGAAAGAGAAGAGAGAGATGTAAAAAATATGAGTAGTTATAAACTAGACCTATAATATAGAATAGAGAATTGGATTCATTTATGAATATATATTTTAATCTAGAGTTGTAGCTCTATATATATCTAATTGGTGGGTGTCATCAAATAAGATGAGTTGGTGCTTATTTAGGGAGTGGGTGCTTTCTTAGAGTTAGTGCTCTTAAATAAGGGGATTGGTGTCTCTTTAGGGTCAGTACCCTTAAATGTGTAACCAATGAGGTTTTACCTATGAGGTTGGATTAGAACAATATATTCTAGCTACTATTCTCATTATGGTTTTTCTCATATAGGGTTTTCCAGTATACATATGGTGTCATGTGAATTTGTGTGTGTGTGATCTCTACATATTTGTTTTAATCTGCATATCCTTTTTAGTTGTTAAAAAAAAGGGATTAAAAGGTTTAGATTAGTTAATGTACTAATTCACTCCCCTCTTAGTAGATAGTTGTGTTCCAATAACTGGTATCAGAGCCCTCATTCCTTAGAAGAATTTTAATCATCTTAGGTAGATCTTTATTGGTGAACATAAATTGTTGGTCAAAAAGGCTCTTCCTCAAATAAATCACCTTTTTTTGATGGATCAAACTATGACTTTTGGAACATTAGAATGGAAACATATTTATCTTCATTAGGGTTTGATGTATGTATATCTATTATAAATGGAGATATAGCCCCTGCTACAACTCCTACTAATCACACTTCAAAGAAGGCATATGAGAGCAACGTTAAGGTAAATAATATTATCTTTTATGGATTTTATAATTTAGAGTTTGTCAAAGTGATGCATTGTCAAAATACATAAGATATTTAGAACAAATTAAAAAGCATCTATGAAGCTGATAACAAGGTAAAATAGGCCAATCTACAAACATTCAAAGGCACGTTTAAAGTCCTTAAACTAAATGAAGAAGAGAAAATTGCATACTACCTCCTCAAGGTAGATGAAATAATTAATGTAATTAGAGGCCTTGAATAATAGATGAAATACCCAATCATTATCATAAAGGTCCTAAGATCTTTGCCATCAAGGTATGACTCAAAAATCTCTGTAATAGAGGAAGCAAAAGATCTATATAAACTCATTGTTGATGAGTTTCATGGAACATACACAACCTATGAGATGAGAATGGGAGAAATATATATGTTCAAGAGAGAAGATGAATTCAAAGCATCCAAACTAGTAAAGGAAAAAGCACCTACATCTAGATCTAAGGAGACTGATGAAGAAGAAGCCAATTTTATCAAAAGATTAAGAAGAGGGTCTAAAAAGTACAAAGGTAAGTTACCCTTCAAATGCTTTAATTATGGTAAAGTATGATATTTTGTTTCTAAATGCCCTTATACCAAAAATTATAACTTTGAGAAAGAAGAGAATAGTAGAAAGATGAAGCCTCACTATTCCAAGAAGAACTTATTTAAAAACAAGAAAGACTTGTACATGAAAGAAGACAATGATTCATGGAATGACTGTGATAGTTATAATGATGACCATGACTGTGCCTTTGTGGTTGAGGAAAAAGAAGTCCTATTCATGAAATTAGGATTAGATTATGTATATAAAGAAGTGGAAGACACATATGAAGAAGAAGAACTGGATCTAGAGTTTGAACTCATCTATGATTTAGAAGAAATAGACAAGCTGAGAAAAGATAACTCAAAACAAAAGAAGCTTGAATAAAAGGAGATTGATAAAATATCCAAAAGTATTGAAATTTTTTATCAAATGGTGGTTAGCCTAAAGACACAAGTTGAAGAGGCTAAAATAATATAATATGTAGTCAAACTTGAACTACAATCTAAATCTAATGAGTGCATGAAGTTAGAAGCAAAGATAGTGTATTTGAGAAAAGAGCTTGAGAAAGCTAAAGATCAAATAAACAAAGTTCTAAATCTAAAAGGAGGATCAAACATTCTTGATGATTTGATCAAATCTCAAAATCCTTCAATAGAGAGATCTAGTCTTGGTTATGAAAAAGTAAAAAGTTCCTTATATAGTACATCTACTAACCTATATGACAACTTCAAAGTAGAAGTAGAATTAGGAGAAAAGAAAGAGAAATATTTCAAGGATACAAAAAAATACACAAGCACAGCTAATGTGAAGAAAGATGAAAACAATCCTAATGAAAAGAAGAAGATAAAGGTAGCCGGTTCACATAGATACACAAAAGTGAGAGAATTAAAGAATACAAAGTTTAGAAGAGCTCCTCATATTGCACAAAGAAATGTTATGACTAGGTATTCCTCATCTTTTTATAGTAACTTTTA
This sequence comes from Torreya grandis, assembly GCA_037957365.1. Classification (NCBI taxonomy): domain Eukaryota; kingdom Viridiplantae; phylum Streptophyta; class Pinopsida; order Cupressales; family Taxaceae; genus Torreya; species Torreya grandis. The sequence goes on along the minus strand of JARHVA010002469.1, from coordinate 845,434 downwards.
TACCTGTAATCAATTTGGTCATAGGGATATTGATTGTAGATTTGTACCTAAAATAAAAAAAATTGTAAGTATAAATTCATTTGCTTCCTTGTTAGATAAAAATGTAATATGCTATAATTAAAATAATTTTGGTCACATAGCTTAAAAATATAGAACAAACTTTGTAAGACCAAAAACACAAAGTAAGAAAAAAGGCATGCCTTCTAGTGTGAACAAAGGTTCACAAGTCTCTAAAAAGAGAAGAAAAATCCAAATAAGAAACCGAAGGATGTGTGGAAATTGAAAGATCAATCTATGATTTCTCAAACTACACTCCATGCCAAGGAGTGGAATTTGTGGTTAATAGACAATGGTCTCTCAAAACACATGATTGGTGATAAGAGCAAGTTTATCAAATTGAGAAAATGTAAAGAAGGATCTATTAGCTTGGGAGACAACACTATAGTGAATATCTAAGGTAAATGAACCTTGAACGTAGATGGAAAATTACCTACACATGATGTCCTTTATGTTGAAGGATTGAAACATAATCTTCTAAGTGTCAACCAAATGTGTGATGATGGGTATAAGGTCACATTTAATTCAGAAGGCTACAAGTTAAGAAAATTTAGAAGACTAGTTGCAAAAGGTAAAAGAACTAAAAGCAATATTTATAATATTGTTGAAGTAAATGGTAATAATTTCCTAATAGGAAATATTGATGAGAGTTGGTTGTGTCATATAAGAATGGTTCATGACATTTTTGAAAACCTAGTAAAGGTGAGCTTAAATAAGTGTGTTAGACACATGCCAAAGATAGCCAAACTTGTAGACACTACTTGTAACGAATGTAAACATGACAAGTAGACAAGGGTCAGATTTCAAACAAAGGAGTATGCAACTATAAAGCCTATAGAATTAGTTCATACTGATCTTGATGGTCCTACTAAGACAAGATGCTCTAAAAGAGAGAGGTAATTCATTTTATTTTTCAATGATTACTCAAAAATGACATGGGTAACTTTTTTTAAGGATAAATCTTAGGCATTTAAAAGATTCAAGATCTTTAGGGTGATGGTAGAAAATCAAACAAGAAGAAAGATCAAATGCTTAAAATATAATAAAGGTGGATAATTCACCTTAAATGAGTTCATAGAGTACAATGAGAAGCATATAATCAAAAGGCATTACTCTGTAGTAAGGAGTCCATAGTAGAATGGAGTTGTTGAGAGAAAGAATAAGATAGTCAAGGAGATGATACGGATAATGCTAAAATAGGTTAAGTTACCTGATGGATACTGGAGAGAAGCATTCTAAACATTAGTATATATCTTGGATAGAGTTCAACTAAGGGTAAACCATGACAAAACTCCCTATGAATTATTATATGGAAAACCTACCTTTGTTAAGTACTTTAGAGTGTTTAGTAGCAAATGCTACCTTAGGATAAAAGAAGACAACTTAGGAATATTTGAATCAAGATGTGATGAAGGAATATTTTTTAGTTATTCCACCCAAATCAAATCCTACATATGTTATAGCAAAAGGATACACAATATTGTAAAAAGAATCAATGTTAAGGTTGAAGAAGGTATGAAGCATGTTAAACCTAATAAAGAAATCTATGAAGAATTATTAGAGTCTGAAGAGGAAGTAGATAATGAAGAGCCTAAGGAGGTAAGTGAAAAGGCACCTACAATATTTATTCAAAATGATCATCTTATAGATCAGATTAATAAAAATAAGAATGAAGGAATTAAAACAAGGAGAAGAGTTGAAAAAAACAAAGAGAAAGTAAGTTTTCCTCTAATGTCTGAAATTGAGCCTAAGAGATATGTTGAAGCCAACAAGGATGAAAATTGGCTAAAATCCATGGAAGAAGAACTAAGTCAAATTGAAAAGAATAAAACAAGGGAATTAGTTCCAAGACCTTGAAAAAATAATGTAATAGGTACAAAGTGGGTCTTTAGAAACAAGCTCAATGAGGATGGAACTACCATAATAAATAAGGCAAGATTAGTGTGTAAAGGATATTCACAAGTTTAGGGCATAGATTTTGAGGAAACATTTACTCCAGTTGCTAGATTAGAAGCCATAAGAATGTTTCTAGCATTCTTAGTTTAAAATAAGTTTAAATTCTATCAAATGGATGTTAAGTCTTCTTTCCTAAATGGAAACTGAGAAGAGGAAGTCTACATAGAACATCCTAAAGGTTTTTAGCTATCAAAACAAGAAGATTATGTACGCATATTGAAGAAGGCTTTATATGGTCTAAAATAAGAACCTAGAGCATGGTATTCAAGATTATACTAGTACCTATAATAATAAGGATTCAATAAAGGATGTGTAAACAACAATCTGTACTTAAAATTAGAAGGTGAGCATATGTTAATTTGTGTGTATGTAGATGACATCATCTTTGGTGGTAGAAAGAATAAAATGTGTAAATAATTTTCTACACAAATGCAAAGTGATTTTGAGATGTCTATTCTTGGATAAATTTATTTTTCCATTGGTATACAAATAACACAAACTGATGAAGGGATATTTATATCCCAAACTAAGTATGCAAAATAAATGATCAAGAAGTTTAGAATGGAAGATATTAGACTAGTTATTACTCCCATGATAACTAGATTCAAGTTGAGCAAAGAGGATGAGTCCTTTGATGTAAATCAGACTATGTAAAAATCAATGATAGGTGGCTTGTTATACCTAAAAACATCAAGACATGATATCATGAAAGAAATGTGTATGGTTACAATATTTCAAGATGATCCTAAAGAGTCACATGTTAATGCAATGAAAAAGATCTTTAGATATATAAAAATCACAACTGACTATGGACTATGGTATCCCAAAAGTAAATATTTCACTTTGACAACATATATAGATGTTGATTGGGAAGGAAGTGTGGATGATAGAAGAAACACTAGTGATGGTGCATTTTTCCTTGGAAATAGACTTGTTTCATGGCTGAGTAAAAAACAAGAGTTAGTTACTCTATCTATAGATGAAGTAGAGTATGTGGGAGTAGTTTCATGTTGCCCTCAAGTCTTGTGGATGAAGCAAACACTCAAAGACATCAATGTATAGTAAAAATCACCTATCTTTATTATTTTTGATAATTTAAGTGCCATTAATATATCAAAGAATCTAATGATACATTCTAGAACTAAGCATATATCAATCTAAAATCACTTATTAAGAGGAAAGGTTTTATATCAAGAGGTCACAATAGAATATGTGCCAAATAAGGATCAAATTACAAACATATTCACCAAACCTCTTCCCAAAGAACAATTTGAGTATCTAAAATAAAAGTTGTGAGTGGTGGATCCTACATCACATCACTAGATTCCTAGTCATAGGGCATGAGTCTAGGGGGAGGATCACAAAACCTTTGTTAAATCCTTGGAAGAAGAGAGAAAAGGCAAATCAGGTATGCATAAATTAAAAAATTTCTAATGAGTTGATGGTTATAGATTCTTAGACAAACTCCTTTATCTGATAAACGGGGGAGGGGGGGTGGGGGGTGGAATTTGGAAAAATAGTGAGATGTAGTCCCTTTATCATTGATGCCAAAGGGGGAGAAAAAATTTAAATGGTCTCTATGGGAGAAAAAGTATAAATGCTCTCTATGGGAAACTAATTGCAAATGTTCTCTGTAAAAGTTTGAAAGAGTAGAGAATGTGTCCAATTTAAGTTTAGGAAAATGTTATATTTCTTAAAGAGGAGTAATTTTGGTATGAATAGCTTTAATTCACAGTCATTAAAAGACAATATAATAAATTCTGGAGAAAGATCAGATTATTATAAGATCAAAGAATTTAGTTTTCCATCAATGACAAAGGGGGAGATTGTTGGCAATAATATTGTCATTGATATCAAAATAGAGATTATTGGCCTTAGGGATGTCATTAATGCTCAGGGCTAAATATGGTGATTAAAATATTTGTAATGGATCTTATTAGAGGTAAAGGATATTAGAGTGCTTGTTTACATGAGTGGAATTCAACCAGTTCTTCATATTGATCATCTATACATTTTGGGTCTATAGAGGAAAATATGAATAGGTAGTTTGTTGATGTCACCATTGTCACGTGTGGATGAGTTTGGGGGAGTTAGTCATATGGTTGTGATCATATTAGTCCCTATTTGTTATGCACCATATTTGAAGTCATGCAATGAAGTGCGGTCAAAGATATGAGGATGTAAAGTTGGCTACTTAGACATAATTCACTAATTTTCCATACTTAGCCAAATTTGAAAAAGAGTTCATGTAGAGCCAAGTAAGCATGTTGATGAGGCTAGTATTTAGATAGATGGAGGTGTTAAGAAAAAAGGATTATATGGGTTTGTTCATTTTTGTGCCTAGTTTTTATGTATTGAATATTAGGTCATGTGATGTGGCATGACAAAAGATGCGCATGTGTAAAGTTGGGCTCCCAAGAATTTTGATAGTGTTTTCCCACATTCTAATTTGTAGATGGAAAGAAAATGCTAAGTAGGTATTTTTTGATGTCATATATTATATATATGAAGGTTTTTGGATCATATGAATATATGGATAGAGTCTACTATGTGAGAGGATATTATACACTAAATTATAGGTCATGTGATGAAGCACATAAAAAGCTATGCAAGAATAAAATTGGCCTTCTAGGTAGTTGTAAGCATAGTTAGATTTATGGTAGAAGAATCTAAGTGAGAAAATTAATGGCATTATATTTAGAATATAAAAAAGGATTTATGAAGAGATGAAGATATGGTTTTGTTCATTATCACGCCTAGTTTATATGATCCAAATTTTAGAACAGGAGGATGAACAAAGTAAAAGATATGAAGTATCAAAGTTAGCCTTTCAGGCATATTAAGATGGTTCCCATAGTGAAATCTACACAAGGTAAAGTTTGAGCTTGTTAGAAGATCTAATGGTGAACACTTAATCATACATTGGAGATCTAATGATGCACAATGAAGTTAATATGTCAAAGGCACCTACAAGTGAATGTGCCAGTGATAAGTTTCATAATAAAAAATCTTGAATAGTAAATATACAATGCAGTTCAAAGTCAAATAGTCAATGACCAACATGAGGATAATAAGTGCCTCAATAGAAGGCATACACTAATTCCAAGTGTCACATTCTCAAGTGATCATCAGAGATAAAGATTGAGTATTTCAAAAGATCTAACGATGAGTGGGTGATCATGAAATAAATATCTAACATAGTGAGTGGACTCAATAGGATAAATTGCTCAATGTTTATCGACATAGAGGTGAGTTAAAAATTGAGCTAGTTTGGTGAGATCAACAAAGCATATTCATTTAAAAGAATCAAGAAGTAGTGATATGATATTAAGAGAGTAATGTTTAATGATTAGCAAAGGTAAAAAGTGTGCAAGTTTAAAGATCTAACAACATGTGGGAGCTTAGATCATAAAGATTAATGGACATGATTTAAATTTGAAATGGTCGATATTTAAAGATATGTTCATCCCAATGGTCAAGTGGAGGAACTTGTAGTTAAGGCATAAAATATGATACAAAAAATGAAATTGATCATTGTAATCAATCAAATTTGTGTAATATGGGATGTGCATCAAAACTAGAGTCCGTTATATTCTAAAAATAGTAATGAGATAAAGAATCATGGTGGTGAAGACTGATTTTAAGACATGGGAAACTTTCAGTTAAAGATAGGAACTAAAGTCCAATAGAACTGAGCTTGATGTGTTAGCAAACTAGTGTGTACAAAGAAAAGATATGAACCCTATATTAAATTGTTTATATATATGTCATCTAGGATATAGACAAACATTTTTGGTGTTATTAAATTGTGTCTAATAGAGAAATATAAAGACACAAAACTAGAGGGGTAGAGTGGAAGAGAAGAGAGAGATGTGCAGAATATGAGCACTTACAAACTATACCTATAATAAAGAATAAAGAATTGGATTCATTTATGAATATATATTAAAATCTATAGTTGTAGCTCCATATAGATCTAATTGGTGGGTGCCATTAGATAAGCTAAGTTGGTGTTCAATTAGGGAGTGGGTGCTTCTTTAGAGTTGGTGATCATAAATCAGGGGATTGGTGTCTCCTTAAGGTTGGTACCCTTAAATGTGTAACTAGTGAGGTTTTGAATGTGAGGCTAGATTATAATAGTAGATTCTAGTAGCTATTCTCACCATGGTTTTTACCATATAGGTTTTTCCATGTATACATATGGTGTCATGTGAATTTATGTGTGTGTTATCTCTACATATTTGTTTTAATCTACATATCCTTTCTAGTTTGTTTTTAAAAGGAATTAAATGGATTAAATTATTCAATCTACTGATTCACCCCCCTCCCCCCCTCTCAATAGATAATTATGTTATAACATGTGTAACCATGAGTATACTTTATATATAATGTAGTTTAGGCCTATTTGTACGTAATTAAAAGAAGCAAATGAAATATTTCTTGGGACTGTAGAAGGAGGTCTTGAAATGAGACCATACTAGAAGACTAGAGTTGTGGTGATCAAAATACATGAGGTGTCTGAGTCACTTAAGGAGTTAGTGTTGCTTTGAAAGTGGGTGCTTGTTAAATCCTGGTCAAGTGGGTGCTTGAATTTATTGGGGTTGGTTCTCCAAGTTGATTTGGTACTTAAAAAAAAATTGATCTTTTATTTTATAGTACTGTAGTCCATTTTCATGGATCATAGTTGGGTTTTTTTACCCTTGAGGTTTTCCCACTTATATGTGTGTTTTCTTGTGTTATGCTCATGTGGATGGTCTTTATGTATTTCTAGATCTTAGTTCATGAATGATTGGACATAATTTAAATAAAGTTTTTGGTACACTGATTCACCCCCCCCCCCCACTCAGTGATTGTGCTTATAATAAATTATCCATCATGTCACCTGAGATCTCATTATGAAAGTTGATTATCTATGTGAAACATGAATAACTTTTTATGTGAATCTCACTATCTAGGAAGGTGTACTACTCTCCTTTGAATTGATTGTATATAAATATTATGCATAGATGATATAACTAAATCTACACTATGTTCATAAAAAAAAATTATAATTAACTCTAGTGGTGTGTGGGGGGTGGCAGGAGAGGAGGAATTAACACTGATTTTAAGGGTATTCATATCAAATTCTTAAAACTATTACCCATTGATTAAAATGTATCTATTTTAGACATCAATATACTATTGATAACACTTTACAAATATTCTATATCTGAATAAATCCTAATATCATTTGAAATACCTATATGATTGATAGTAATAAGAATAGAGTAGCCATTATTTCTGAACTGACCTAAAGAAGAACTTTTATTTTCCCAATAGATTTCTATACATGTCCAATGAATGCTTTAAATATTTTTGATGTATCCTATAAATACTACTCTATGTACCCAAAATTTTGAAGAAGTTTCATGGTACATGTGTTCTCACTTGACCCATTATTGATAGTGACATCATATATGGGAATTTTTTTATATAAGCTCAAATAAAAAGATCACATATATCTTAATCATGATATATAATTTTAGTGTCATCAAATTTGATCATAGGACATGGTACATATGCACTTGTAAATGTAGAAAGAATACCATATATTATTTGTGCATATATTAGTAGAGTAGGATGCACTTTGTATTTATGTCATACCTTTGAATTATCCGTACTTCAACTTTTAATTTTCATTTTTTCATGCTCCAACTTCCTCTATAGATGTGCTTTATTCAAAAGTATTTTCATCAATTAGATTTTATATCATATATCTTAGCTTTTAACACTTATTTGTATAATGTCCACAATATCTATGATAGTCACAATATCCATTGTTTCCGAATCCCTTATGTTGAGGCTTAGTCATATCAAGCTTAATGGTGGAGGGAAAGATATGAGATTTCACTGAAATTACTTTTACAATAATAAATTAGGAGGTGATGGTAACCATAAAAAATACCTCCTTATTTGAGTTGTCAATCAAATCTTGTTTGTTGGTTGTGATATTGTATATTTTTTTTTAAATTCTTGACATTATTTTGTTTGACCTTATAGCTTGGTTTGATTTGAAAGTTGGTATTTGAAGAAGTTGTAGCATTTTATGTTAAGTTTGTTTAAATATATGATCTTGAATTCTTCATATTTTAGTGTATGGAATAAATCATCAAAATATTCAAAATTTTGAAAAATGATAAACACATGAAGTGGTGCCAAAAAAAATTGTTTTCATATATCTTGTAACTCATTATCTTCCATAGAGTTGGTAATCCTAGTTTGCATAATTTTTTATCAAATAAAATATTCCCTAATTGGCTCATTGGATATTTATTTGAGTTTGCCATTCTTGTAACCACACTATCCCAAAATGGATACTATCTATAGAGGATTCCATAGTCTTGTGGCCACACTATCCCATCTCTAAAGTATATTGAGAATAATTTTGTGGGGTAACAACTTTCTAGTACACTACAAAACCAAATGATCGAAGGCTTCATATGGATGGAAAACAAAAGCCTATGCACTTAAAATATACTTGTTAGATGTGTAGAAGTTAAACAATGTATATAGTGTTGTATAATAGATCGAGTATTTAATAAGTACCCCTCACACCAAAATTGAGTATTTCCTTATTTCATATTAACATTGAAATATACAAAGATATTATATAAAATGTTTAATTACTATATTTTCATATTTCACATTGGGTCCAATACTGCTTTTTACCATTTTTTATTTAAAAATATTTAGATTTAGTAGGCATAAAATAATGAAATACCTAATATATTTTTAACAATATTTATAGTTTATTATAGTAGATTTTTTATAGTGGAAAGTATGATAAAATAGGTTTATGATAGTTGGAATCTAGTAACAAAGTCTCTAAATATATCTAGAAAAGTCTAATTTCCTTGGATAACTATGTAATGTGGTCTTGTCTATTGATTCTATTTTTTTTTCCATTATGTAAGTGACCAAGTTGTAATTGCTTTATCTCTTGCACCTATGTCTACTAAGAGAGATGGACTACTTTCATTATGTTAATGTTTATAAAAACATCTACATTCATTTTAATTTTATTGAAAACCCTAGGTGTACTTGTGAGATTTAAAAATATTTAAAAATGAGGAGAAGTGTAATGGAATGAGTTGAATTCAATCCCCTATGTTAATGATTAATAACTTCTTATGTGTCTAGATAATAAAAGGAGACAAACAAGCCACACATAGCTCTCTCACTTAACATAATTATGAAATTATGTTCCTTTAATATATGCATGTGACTAGTATTTTTGCTTTTATAATTTAAAATGTTCACTCTTTAATTGATTTGGAATTCTTCAGACTTCAATTTTGATTGCTCCTACAAATTGATTTTAAATTTGAATAGAGTATGGAAAATTTATTTAATGTGAAATAATATATAAATATTTTAAGTCTCTATGGAGATCTCATGTATTGTAATGAATGACCTTTGATTTATATTTTTAGGAGTCCAATTAAATAATTTCCTTTAGTTGACTTGTGAAACATGTGAGCTGACCCAAGTGGATGATCTACATTTTGGAAACTAGCCATTAAATGATGCAAGTAATTGGTCATGTTAAGTGGATAACTATATGGTAGTGGACATATCTTCATGGAACAAATCTGTCATAGAGAAATAGTTATTGGCATGTTATTCAAATTAGTCTAACAAGGATATAAAGTGGTTTGAGAAATGAATACTAATTCATTTATAATAATCATAGAAAATAAAGGGTCAAGTGCACATATAGATAAATGGATAGAGTAATGGTGATTAATATTCATATATTTGAGTGTAATTCAAGTCATTTAATATATATTAAGAATTGGCATTGCCAACTATCTATGAAATTAATCCATAAAATACAAATTTAAATGAGTTGTCTTAAAATTCCTTTAGGAACATTATAAATAATAATATTATTGATAATGATATTAGTGCTTAAGATTTTTTCCATAAGTTTTAAAAAATCCCACTCAATTTATGAATATGACCATTCATTTCATTGAATATTAGCAAAATGAATGTGCATCATGTATCTTGATATCAAACAAATTCACTTGTACCTTCAATATTCATTAATGTATACATGGAAAAACATTCTTATTTAGATTAAATATCTATTATAAAGTAAAACAATTGTTGGTCTACTGAAAATCATCATTGCATACAAAAATAGATAAAAAAAAGTATCTTCTTTTTTACATGTATGTTGAATATTTTTCAACTCTCTCTAAATATTTTACTACTTATGCATTATTATATAAGATAAAAATTTGTGGGATGTACCAATAAAAATTTGTGTGAGGTTTACTTAAACATAGGTAAATAGTTTAGTGAAATATCTATTATTATCATTAGTGAATTGGTTCAACTTCCATCAATACAAGCCATTCTATGTATGTCAGTACA